>OX123193.2:77145977-77745977 GCA_944739405.2 Euclidia mi | reverse complement strand
GTCGGGCCACGCGCAATGTAGGGTTCCGTAGTTGCCCATAATGGCCATTATTGATAATAACTTCTGTTTCACATGGGACAAAAAACGGGCATCTTTAAGATTAAGCCAGCGCTCCCAATGTAAACTCACAGAAATAGGTATTTATAAGTTAGCCGACGATTACTCGTAAACTAGTGATATCTACTTAGCCGCGATAGTTTTCCTTTTAAATTCGTTATATGTACTACATTTGTGATTTTTTTCACCTCTTCCAAATTAATAGTTTAGCAGGCAGAGGGGGGGACACTTGAGTCTAACAATTTTTTTCACTTCAAAGCTTGATATTTGACAAACCAATCACTTGATCGAAAAATGATTTGAGCAAACTAATAATATTTTTTAAAAACCTATCCAATGATACCCCACACAGTGGGGTACTCAACCAAAAAAAAAAATCAACCCCACTATATATGTAGGGGAGATACCCTTAAAAAAATAATTTCCTAAATTTTATTTTACAGTTTTGTTGCAATATCGCATGTCTATATTCATGTCAAATATCAGCTTTCTAGCACCAGGCGTCTTTGAGCTAGGCTGCGGACGGACAGTCGGACGGACATGACGAAACTATAAGGGTTCCTTGTATACTACGGAACCCTAAAAACTGCGGCATTCAGGTATGTTTCTTTTGTTTCCGATTGTTCAACAGGCTTATGGATAACCTTCTAAAATATTGTTGATATGACTTGAATCAATGCTATAGATCTGTAACGAGTCATGCTATGTTTATCATATTGAAATTAAACTACAGTTTACGGATTTTATCGCGTTATATTGGTTTCACTAAGTTATTATATTTGAAACTAAAGATCTAGAAACTATATTTTTAATTTATTACTAGCCGACGTTTCGAATTCTTTACAGAATTCATGTTCACGGCAGACTGAGGTGATATTTGTCTTTTTCTTGAATGTATAAGTTATCTAAGTACCCGAACATTTTTCAACTACTGGTGTTACTATTTACGCAGAATGAGCTCACAGTGTCCTTAGGTCTTCTGGTGACTTTGTCCTTCTTGGGTTTCATTAGCATTATGACAGGGTCCTAAGCTGGAGGAACATTCCAACCATCTTCCCTATTGAAATTAGGGTGTTTTTTAATTTCAATAGCCTCTCGTATCATCCTTGGAAGAAATCGATGTTCTTTTGCGAGTATCTGTGGTTCATCAAATCGCAGGTAGTGGTTGGGTCCTTGTTCCACATGTTCACACACAGCAGACTTTGTTGAGCGTTTATGTCAGCTATATGTTCTTTGAGTCGAATGCCTATGCTTCTCTTGGTTTGTCCAATGTATGAGAGCCCACATTCACAGCCAATTTTGTAGACACCGGCCTCTTGCAAGGGTAACTGACACTTGACAGATAGTAATAATTGACTGATCTTCGTTGGCGGCTTGTAGTAAGTTTTGATAGAAGCTCGCTTCAAGATGTAGCCAATTTTGTCGGTCACGCCCTTGATGTATGGGAGGACAGCAGGTTGTCTTTCTACTGTGGCTGGCTTTTCTTTCTTCTGGGATCTGTGACAGTGGCGCGGCGGTCGGAGCTTGTTGTCTTGCAGAACTTGCCTGACATGTTGAAGCTCAGCGTCCAGGTGTTTCTTGTCACAGATCCCACGGGCTCTCTGTAACAGAGACATTCCTACAGTAGCTAACTGTTTAGGATGGTGGTGAGATTCACCGTTTAAGTACCTATTTGTATGGGTCTTTTTCCTATACACAGTATGGCTTAAGGAGTTGTTTTTATTCCTGATGACAAGTACATCTAGGAAAGCTAAAGACTTGTTTGCCTCTAATTCCATTGTGAATTGTATTTGGTTATTAATAGAATTAAGATGGTTTAGGAAAGCATTAACACTATCTGTTGGTAAAATTGTGAAAGTGTCATCTACATACCGCTTGTAGAACCTCGGTGTGATGGTGGCAGTCTGCAGGGCTCGCGCCTCGAAGTCCTCCATGAAGATGTCAGCGACAACAGGCGATACTGGAGAGCCCATTGCTACACCGTCTACTTGTATGTAGTATTTCTTGTCCCATAACAGATAGCCCGTTGTCAGGCAGTGTTTGAGTATTTCTGCATATTCCTCAGGCATGTTGTTTTCTGTCAGCTTCCTTCTAGTAATTTCTACACAGTCATGTACTGGTATGCATGTGAATAATGAATTCGAAGAAAGAATTCGAAACGTCGGCTAGTAATAAATTAAAAATATAGTTTCTAGATCTTTAGTTTCAAATGTAATAACTTAGTGAAACCAATATAACGCGATAAAATCCGTAAACTGTAGTTTAATTTCAATGTGTAACATTCGCGTAAACCCAAGAAGATACTATATGTTTATCATGTTTCTTAAAGAGCCATTAATTTATTATGGTCCTTTTTAATTCCGTGGGAACTACTCCCTGCATAATACCGAAAATTATGTTTCAGTATGGTTTTCAGTATCCTAGTTGATACACCATCGTATCCAGAAGATACTGTTTGTAGACCTTAGTTTAATATTGTGTATGTTCCGGTTAATATTTCTGCCACTATTGTCAGGTGAGGTGCATTCATCATTAAAATACTACTTGTATATAAATTATGTAAAGTCTGGCAATAACAGTTTTCTACACGAGTATACATGCGCGGTAATTCGCAAAGGCTAGCTTCAGACCCGCCATGATTCGTCGGCCGTAGTGTACAGTTCTTTTGCATAGCACAACGATATTGGCCGATGTTTTTGTGTGAGTAAGTTGAACGTTGCTTGGTAAATACACGCTATGTTCGATAGGATAAGGTTTATAATTGAGGTTTTTGTAAGTTTTGATTTAAAAATGCGAGTATGTGCGCGAAAGCTTTTTCATATTTCTTTTACTGATCTGCATGTAACCGCGTGATAGGGGCAAACTGGCGACACAGGTTTCCGATACATTTTCGTCTACAAGGCATATCTCCTATTAATTACGATATCTATGATTCCACCCGACAAAATATTACATTGATAAGCTTTTTGTTATGTAAAATCGAATTATAACTAAACGTCGAGCGTGACACATGAACTTCGGTTACTCCTTGATATATTACAAGTTAATATGCAAGTGTGTACGCACCATATGGCCATACTTATAAGAAAGTTAAGTTTCTTTTGAGACCGTATCGGGGTCAAATTTTCTCTTTCGTTGGAGTGGTTTATACGTACCAAACTAGCGATGTTCAATATACATTAATGTTTTGTTACATCAGCACAAATAATTATGGTTGGTTAATAAACAGTATCGAGTCGAATATAATGTTTATTTATTTCGTGTATAATTGTCGATACCCATTGTTTTTGTGGGTAATTATAGTGAACAACATAAAATATTTTTCAGCGGTGTATGTGTTTGTTTGTTTGTAATGCTTTTACTTAACCTTAATTGCTCAACTAATCATTTTGAATATTCAAATACACGCTGAGAGGGATTCAGAAAAAGTTATTAGTGCTTTTTCGATTTCGTATTATTTTTTGCATATTTTTTACGCCATTTTTCTCATAAAATGCAGCATCATGATTCACACTATGAACTACACATAACATGAATCTAAAAAGTAATATCGTTCCCAGTTCCCACCATAGCCAAAGATAAATCATTTCGGCGTCAATTCTGCATTATGACCCCATTATATATTTTTTATTGCTGGCTACACTGTATAGAATGAAAAACTGCACGAAGACACATTAATTTTTATTGTGGATAATAAACACTTCGATTGGACAGATTCTAAGAGGTAGCTTCGCTATTAAACACTACATCAAGAGACGTGGGTTCGATTCCTACTCGTGAATACACTTTGTGTGATCAATAAATTGTTGTTTCAAGTCTGGGTGTTCTTTGTGTCAATTGATGGAATGTGTGTTATGTATTCTGCGACACAGAATAAAAAACCTGTGCGGGAATTGTCTTCAAAAAAATAAAATAAGCTTTGATAAAACATATTTTTTGGGTCTAATAACGCATTTATTTTTAAAGACTGCTTGCTGCACGTATCATAATTTACAAAAAAATGCAAAGTTATAATATTTAAAAACCATTTTCTATCCATAGATCCATCCAAGTAAGAATAAACGTCTGTAAAATCCTCTTTATACACATGACATACCGACTGATAGATATTTTAAAAAAGTACACAAACTTACCTTGGCGATATCTCTGCTTGCTCCCCTGAGCTGTTGAAGAACCAGCTGAAGTAAGTCGGCGGAGGGCTGGAGTCCACCACGCATTGTAGCACCACCGTCTCCATCTTGAGAGCTCCGTATACCTCGCCGTCGCTGACGGTTTTGCATAGAGGAGCATCTGTGTATCGAAGTAAAATTGTTTTTGTACAATTATTTATTTAATTTTTCTAGTCATAGGCGGCAAACGAGCAGATGGATCGCCTGATGGTAAGCAATTACCTCCGCCTAACATAAGCAACACCACAGCAACGTCACAAGTGCGTTGCCGCCCCTTGGGCTTGGGAAAAGGGATGGGAGGAGGAGAGGGATGAGGAAGAAGCAATACAGGATGGAACTGATTTTATTGATATTTTGTATCTAGTAAAATTGCGGGTCCGGAGCTCCAAGGAAACCATAATCTTGCAACCGGGACAACGTTAAAGGAATGATGATGACTATCATCATCATTTTCAAATTATAACTAAATTAATGTGTCAAATGCGCTAAACGTTTTATAGATGAACGTCCTCACCACACGGCGTAACGTGCTTTGAGGTACGGGGGTGTAACACCGCCAACTCCCTAACTACTCACTGCCATTGGATAATACGTAACAGAAAAACCCAATATCACATTCAGGTCGACCCAGGAATCGAACCCAAGGACTTATCCACAGTTCACTACCACAGAACCACAGAGACAGTCAGATAATATTATAAATATGAATGAATAACCTATTCTGTTAATATTACACATTTGTAACAATATCCGTATCTGCCGATTTTAAATTTCACATCTGTTAAGAAAGACACTCAACCTAGCAAAACGAACTAGGTACCTATTGAAATGCTATTATTGAGTTGAATGTCGGACAACTACCTGTGATGTCCGACAACTTATAAAAGTCGGTAAGTACTCTTGTGAAATTATATAAATAATTACTTACAAATAACTATAGTGTAAGATGTATTTTACGAGTAATGTAAGAATAGGGTAGTTTCCAGGGTCAAAATAATTACATTTTATTTAGTCCGTATTTTAGATTATGAAAAAATATTGGACACGTGTCTTTTTCTTTTTTCGATTAAATAAAAAATAACAAAGATATAGCCCATTAAAGTTACGTGTGACGTCATCTAGTGCGAAAAAATGCAGCACGGCGTGACGTTTTACGTAACTTTAATGCGCTATATCTTGGTCATTTTTGGTTTAATTTACAAATAAAAAAATACGTATAGCTTATTTTTGAATGATCTAAAGGACGGACTTATAATTTACTTTTTTGTTAACTAGCCTATTATCTTAGAGAAAGATTAAAGGTTATTGAAAACGCTTAATTATATTACAACTAACTTTTATGTTGTAAGTGTTTCACATTTTTAACCGACTTCAAAAAAAAGGAGGTTCTCAGTTTGACCTGTATGTATGTATGTAAGTATGTATGTATGTATGTATGTTTGTCCGCAATTATTTCGTATTTGGCAGAACCGATTTTGATGCGGTTTTCAGAAAAGTATTTGTTACACTTAGGAGAAGGTTTTAGGCCTTTAACCGACTTCAAAAAAGAAGGTTCTGAGTTTGACCCGTATATATGTAAGTTTGCCCACGATTAACTCGAGTTTGGCTGAAAAGTATTTGTTACACTTAGGAGAAAGTTTTATTATCTTAACCGACTTCAAAAAAAGAAGGTTCTCAGTTTGACCCGTATACATAGGTATATTGGTTCTTAGTATCTTTGTATGTATTATGTGTGTGTGTTTGTACGTGTGTGCGTGTGTGCGCGCGCTAGTTTGTGTATTTGTATGTGTGTGTGTGTGTGTGTGTGTGTGTGTGTGTGTGTGTGTGTGTGTACAAGTGTGTGTGTGTGTGTGTTTACGTGTCTATGTCTCTGCAATTAAAAACAAAGAAAGTCGGTGAAAGAATTAAGGCTCTGTTGTCGTGGGGATGGTTGAGTAATTTGTTCTAGACAATATCACTTAAAGCCATGCCTTTTAGGGATTTACCCGACTCAAGGCAACATAGCATTGGCCTTTAGCAAAGATTATAGGCCCTAGGTCGATTACCGCGGCACTGAGTGTACATCCTTGCAACTTGTATACCGTCACAACCCAACTCAATATGACTGGCAACATCCACCTCTCGATATCACCATAACCGCGATTGCCTTAATAGGTCGCTGTCACTGGAGCTATGTAAATGTATCCATCATCATCTTTAAGACGCAATGCTATTAATGGATCATCAAATAATATCAAAATGGCATCAGGCAGTTCACCTGGCTCAAGTTGATCTCTTCTTAGTGCCGGACATTTAAATCCTTTAGGAACACCCATAGCCATAGCTCCATTCGCTAAGCCATCCGTTATTGACATATTTCTCCGGAGCATAATACGAGAGCTCACAGCCAATTCAATAGTATGTACAAGTCCGCCGCATTTGTTTGGATCAGCCGGAGCAGCATTTGCGGAGGGCGTCCTTCCGTATGTGGGTGATTCCCTAGACTCATCTCTCTCTTGCAGCATCAAGCCTAAGCCCATAGGCACAGAATAAAAGTAGGTACCTATGTCAAAGTCATGATTACAGACTGATAACAGCAGAAAACTTATCACTAAAATAATTGAAGAATCTATCTATAAACAAACTATTAATTAGCCCAAAACTTAAAGTAAATGGAATACCTATCACTAAAAAGTATGAAATAAATAAAAGAGTAGTTAACACAAAGCCTGAAGTAAACGAACGAAGAACCTAACACTAAAAAGTATGAAATAAAAATAATAAGAAAAAAAAAAAACGAAAACGAAATCTAAAAAATCGCAACAAAAATGTTAACTAAGTACGTATTAAGTTTCTTTTTTAAAAAAAGAGAACCGCCTTCAAAAAATCGACCCACTGAAAAGTGCGAAATAATTTTTACATACGCTACCCCTAATCCTCTCAAATTTCCTTTCGAATTTCTCCCAAAAACTTATTACTAAATTAAACTAAATACTTAGTTTTTGAAGTCGGTGCCAAACCAACAAAAAGAATACTGGCAAACAGAGAAAATAATACGACGAATGTATCAAATCAATAAAGCCTCAAAAAATGCGCTGGTTTGGAAAGGATTTTAGAGGGATTTGGTTTGGCACCGACTTCAAAAACTAAGTATTTAGTTTAATTTAGTAATTCGTTTTTGAGAGAAATTCGAAAAGAAATTTGAGAGGATTAGGGGTAGCGTATGTAAAAATTATTTCGCACTTTTCAGTGGGTCGATTTTTTGAAGGCGGTTCTCTTTTTTTAAAAAAGAAACTAAATACGTACTTAGTTAACATTTTTGTTGCGATTTTTAAGTTTTCGTTTTCGTTTTATTTTTTTACCAGTCCTAAAAGCTCCCTAAAAATGTTCAAAGGTTTTAGAGCAAAGCTTTCAAACAATTTCCAACAGGCTAGGTAAGTTTTGAAGTACAAATTGTCACTTAGATCCAATAACGAAACTAGAAATTACAACTACTTTGATAGTTTGCAAGTAGTAATAAGATTATACTGAAATAATTTCGAGCCTAATATTATCAATTTCGTTTTCATAACACGTCTTGTTAAGTGTTAAGTTATGCAAATTGGACAATGGTTAACGATTTACACGTCTGAGCTCAGCACTTATGCAACTTACGATTAAGAACTTGACAATTTGTATTAAACACATTGAGTTCATAGGTGTAACACAATAGAATGTAATTTTGTATCTGGCGTCTTTTAACATCACAGTATGTACTCACGTGCTTAATAAAAGTAAGAAATATAAATATTTTGTTATTCTTTGTGGTAATCTCGCATTCACATCGCAGTTATTTTTTGTGGTTCAACATTTAGAAACATAGCAAGTTCTGTTTTTTAATGTTATACGCAAAGAAGTAAATATTAGGAAGTTCGAAAAAAAACAGAATCGATTCTGAGCTAGGCAGATCCTGTACTATGTATATATACAACAGAAAAACTGATAAAATACTTGTAAATAAGTATATTCATATTAAAAACAAAAAATCAGGCGGAGAACAAATAATCGCCCTCATCAAATAAATCTGTGTCCCGGATGCGAGTCAGACACACAACTTCCGTCTTGGCATTCTGGGTCACCAAACATTTATTAGATACATTAATTGCTTAAGTGTGACATAATTAAAGTAAGCACTAGTAGGTAAAAAAGAATTAATCGTTTATTATCAAAAACTAAAGACTAACAGACTGCTATGCCGAGTTTCTGATTTAAAACTACGTCTATTCGAAGTTAATTACCGAGTGATTCTACATTTACTGCCACGTTTTAATGCAATTGGTAGAATCTCGAGAAAGAACGGGGAATAAAACTCATGACCACTTTTTAATCGCAATAATTGATAAACAAAATTTGGTAGGAGTTGCAACGGTTTCACATTGTAAAATAATTACCTACTTGTAAAAAAGTTGTTAATGATCGCTTGCTAAACGACGAAGGGAAACAACATGAGAAAATCTGCATGTCTCAGAGTTCTTCATAAAGTGCTCAAAAGACGTGTGAAGTTTGCTAACCCGCATTTAGCCAGCGTTGTGCACTGTGTTCTAATGAGAAAATGCTCGTGAAGAGCAGTGGAACAGTTTATAAATAGGGCTGATATAATACAGAAAATCGACATTTAGTTATCCAAAAAATGTTGTCCAGGTTTTAATTTGCACGGTTTCCGTGCATTGAAAATGCATTGAAAACATAGCAATTAATGTACATATCAAATCATAACAAATCTTGTCGTTTAACGTTAATTAGTGTCACCCAATTAATGAAATGTTATTTAAAATACATCTCACGCACTAAGAACAGATCTTGTTACGTGGGACTTAACCAACATTCAGTCACTGGATACAAAATACACACAGATTCGAAACATCAAATTGTGGTCCATGCAATGTTATATCTCGCGTGAGGATCGAAGCAACAACATTCGGTGCAGAGCTGAACGGCGAGGCGACCACTCAAACCACAATGCAATTCAGGCAGTTTAATTATTTTTCTTATTTTTTTTGTTTCAATTGCCAAAAAGCATTAAGCATTTCTGCGGAAATGGGAGCATTTCCGCAGAAATGCTAATTAAAGGAAACTTTATTACAAAACATAACTGTTCTTATTCACGATTTCTGTTACTGTTTCGCTTGTGGAGGAAAATTCCGAGAATTGAAAACGAACAGAATTGATAAAGCCATCCTAAAACTAAGGTTAGCAATAAAGTTATGATAGCAATCATAAAGTTTCAATAAGTATAACTTCCTTTGAGAATTACAAGAGTGGAAAATTATTTGTTGTCTTTAGCGCCTGTATTATAAAAATATTATGAGCCTTGTAAGCAAACCGGGCCACTGCAAATTACGGACCTCTTCTTACAATGAAAAGGGTAAGGCAATACTCCATCATGCAGGCTCAGTGTAGGATTTTTGACTTCTAATAACTTCATACAATATTATTTAGCGGGTCTTAGTCGCGATAATTTATTTATTTCAAGGCATAAATACCTCTGTTATTCTCCTACGTTTCTACCGGCTTGCAACGGTTGTGGTCGCGGAGGGACTCCAAGAAATAATATAATATCATAACTTCCAAGAAAATCTAAGGGTAGGGTTTCAAATTTCAAAATATGATTTACAAGAACATCTAAGTTTAGAAGTGCAGATTTTAGATGACTTCCAGGAACATTAAAGAAAACTCTCAAAGAGGCAGATTTTCACGATGGTATTGGCATGATTAAATTGCACCTAATTCCTTAAAGTCAGCGGTGCGTGACGCGGGTTTGAGCCTGACTTGCTCTGCTGACTTGAGATCTCTCCTCATGTGCGTCGCAATCATCATCAGCCTTTAACAGTCCCCTGCTGGACTAGGCCTCTCCTTTGAAAGGAGGAATTGGCCTACTATACTATACTTATACTATTCTTATGACTGGGTGTCGGGATGAAATGGGGTGGTGACAGTTTGTATTAATAATACCCACGTAATAAGCAATAACTAAACATTAATTTGGCAGTCGTCAAACCATAATGCATGATCATCATCATCAGCCTTTATCAGTCCACTGCTGGACTAGACCTCTCCTTTGAAAGGAGGAATTGGCCTATTATACCACGCTGGCCAAACGGGTTGGTACAGGGATTGTATCAAGTTTTCCTTCTCTCACAGTGCTGTTCTCTGCATAATATGCTCCCTCTGTCGGCTCTTACGACACCCATGAGATGATATGGGGTGGTGACATTCCGTATTCTTAATCCGTCACCACACGGACAACGGACGGAAATGCATGATAATAATTAAAAAACCAAAGCGTTGGTCATTGTTTGTCTTTCTTCTCTTCATAAATACTAACATTATAAACAATTCCAAAGTCTTGCCAGAAACATGCCTTAAAACGACAGTTACTAGAAACTGAACCTCATTTTATGTTCCAAATAGGGATCAAAACCGCAAATGTCGGTTTGCCGGTCCCTTGCTTGAACCTCTAGCAGTCGTTTCGACGAAGCTTGCAACTGAAATGCGTTATTTTATAATTAATTTCTGCTATGTTTTAGGCACAAAGATTTGCAATTACTCCGAAAAATAGTTTTAAACTTTCACTTTTTGTGCAAATGCTAAATATTTATGTATCGGATCTAATGCATTTTATTTTTATGTTCAAGTAATCGTGCAACTAAGACTGGTTACCAAAATATTAGTATTACTCCGAGGAAATAATCAACAAAAGTAAATAATCTCATTTATAAATTGTCTTTCTCTTTAAGAAGATGTATGTATGTAACACAAGAGTTTGCGTCTACGAGGGTGTCAATCTCAAAAGTATGTCCTTTTGTGACGTATAATCTACCTATATATTACTGCAAAGTTTCACCGAAATCTATGCAGTAGTTTTTGCGTAAAATAGCAACAAACATCCTTCCATCCATACATTCATGCTTATAAACTTTCCCGTTTATAACTAAAGCAGGAAAAACACATTATGGTAAACCACACAATGCTAAACGTTTCTGGAAAAAATCTATACATTCACTTCAATTTTACTTTTAAAACGGTTTTAATTTATGTATGCAGCGGTTTCACATGTGTCCTGCATATAAATTATATATTTTTTTGTCAGTGTCACACTAGTATCATGATAGTCTAATGTGAAAACGGACGTTTTCGGTGCACATTTATTTCTTGATGTCGAGTAAAGATAGATTAATGATGATAGGCCATGACATGTGGCTGAAAAAGGTGTTGTAAAAATAACCATTGTGAATAAACTTCTTACGAATGTTTATACCAGCTACTTATGAATATGTACGTCAATACAGAAAGTAAGTTTAGAAATTGATTTTGCTGTCATATATTGGAATCACTGCCTGCGTCCAGTCACTGTCCAGTGGTACATGTGTCTTGTGATCGGGTCCCGGGCCCGGCAAAAGCCTTACTAAGTGTTCCGATTTTTTAGCAGCAGCACAAAATCTGGCAAAGTGCCCGGTAACGGCAATATGCTCACCCCCTATCTATTACGTGGGACCCTAATATGGCGAATTGTGGGTGTAGTACTACACATCTATCTACCCCTTTGGTAATGTATAAGATATGAAAATATATAATAATGGAATAGTGCCTCCAATTGACACAATTGACACTTAGATATTTTCTTCGAGAAATGCTACACTGATCCTTCTTTATTAGTCGTTGTATTTTAAGGGACTTTGGACAAAAGTAATTCTAAGGCCCACTCGTTATTTATTTGATTTTATTTAAAAGGAGGAGGTGATATCTTTTACTATCCAAAATATAAAAAAATATTCACGTATAACTGAATATCTAAAAGTCTGTTTCGACAACTGATCGTTGTTTCTCAATATGACTCAAACGATTTCCATCGGAGTAGGCAAGTTATTGCGGACATATAAGGTGCGTGTCAGACGCATATATAAGGTGCGTGTCCTTTATAGCAAAAGTAATTTTACACATATGGGACATTATTAAAGACGTTCATGGTGAAAGCACTTTCCAGAGCCTATAAATGCCTTGTGTTATAAAATATTTTATATAGGGTCTATTATGTATACCAATATTGCTAAGAGACTCTTATACAGTCGATTATTTTTGTAATACTTATTGTGAGATCTGTAGAATGACCTTCACTCGTCGCTTTTTTGGATGAAAAGTATTTTATATCAAATTTAGCATGGCCAAAATTATATTGCGAATCGCTTCACAAAAAAAATCCTGGCAACACTTAGCAATCTGAAAATCTAAAAAAAAAATATTGTTTATTTTATCAACATACTACTTAGAGATGTAATTTTTAGATTAGAACCGTAGTCCTTTATCGCCAGTAGACTTGATTTGACTTCTCATTCAGTCAGTTTTTATTCCTTAATGGAGAGAGAGATAGTAGCAAAGAAGACTTAGGTTTCCAATGCTCTCACTTATTTTCAAGATTCATTCACTAAATAAAACGCTTTATAACTAATAAATATGCTTTAGAAGATATCTAAAGCACTTAGATATTGAGTTTTATGATTAAGCTCGATCGAACTCTACTATTGATATAAACTCTGGGAGGTATCATATTTTAACATTTTTACTTAGCTTGAATTTTTCTTTTGCTGGGTAACAACAATACGGTTAGCAGTAATCCAAATCGTCATTGACTTAAAAACAATTTTACTTTTCGCGATACAACATAGCGATGGGTCGACGTAATATTTATGCGAATATATTGTTGATTTCCACTACAAAAGTGTTTTTATTTATCTCTCTTTATGGTCAGTAGCTCCAAAAAAGGTATTTATAATTTTCAAAGCCCTACAAACTTGGTATTACAAACTTATTTAGTATCTATATAGGGCCTCAGTGGCGTGCCACTGGAGAAACATTAAACATTTGTCAGATCAGATTTTAACATCAGAGATACAAACAGGAGCTTGATGTTTATAATAATATTAACATATTTTAGAAAATCTATACATAGAACGCTATCAAAACAAAATGAATAAAGATTCATGAACTCACAATTTTATTGTCTTGCAGCAATACTTTCCAGATATTTGGTGGCTAGAAAACTTTTTACATCGCGGTTGTACGCGAAGTACCCGCTAGTCCTCTACTATAGACTTGCACAGATATTCACTTATACTAGAATCAACCAAGAAAACAAACTTACATTTGACTTGTAGCGACACTGGATTGCTTGTGGCACTGCCTTCGTTGTTGTATGCGAGGCAGCTGTAGTCACCTGCTGCGGATCTCGTCACACTCTGTAGAACCAAGCTCTGATCGCTCAGAATTACTCCGGCGCTTGCGTTGTGCTGGATTTCTTTTACCTGGAAAAATTGCTGAGCTGAGTTCTACAAATGGTTGTTGAAGTTCTCTAAATCTAAAATACTCCGGTGGCTGTTTTAAGTTATTGTTCTCTCTTAACATGTAAAAGAAGCATTTGTTCAGTCAGAACTTTTTCATTCATCATGAATTTTCCCAGCGTTGTCTCGCCTTGAAGCCCAAGGTTCGTGTTCTTTTTGTGAAAGTAATATTCTACCACATACACACAACACCATCTAGTCTCAAACTAAGCAGAGCTTTTACTATGGGGACTAGGCAAAGGACAAAACAAATATATACTTATTTTTATAAATACATTCATGATATAAACAGACACCAACCCAGATCAAGACAAACATTTATATTCACGCACACAAATGTTTGACTTGAGCGGGAATCGAACCCACGACGTTCGGCGTGACAGTCGTTTACACTCCCGCTCCGCCATTGAGTCATCGTTATGTCTCTCCTACTTACTGCCATTGAGTGGTAGTTGGTATATTCAATGGCACACTGAAGCTTGTTCAATGATTGCATTCAATTAGTTATTTGATCAATAGGTCGTAGCGAGTGAGTGCCATTTTCCTTTCACCACGACTACGACCATACTTGAATTTGACCAAAAAAATGATTACATAAAAATAAAATATATACTCATCATTTCTGTTTCCTAAAACGTAGAATAAGATAGTAAACAGATATTTTATTTAATGTAATAACTTGAAACAGAATTAGAAATTAAAAACTTGCTTACTTCCTCAGTTGAAATAGTATAAAATGTGTATTTAGGATTTATCTCAAGAAGGTTCCTTGCACAAGCTACAAGTTGAAATGTTGTACAAATAATATCTATCCGTGTGGTGACGGATGAAGAATACGGAATGTCACCACCCCATATCATCCCATGGGTGTCGTAAGAGCCGACAGAGGGAGCATATTATGCAGAGAACAGCACTGTAAGAGAAGGAAAACTTGATACAAACCCTATACCAACCCGTTTGGCCAGCGTGGTGTAGTAGGCCAATTCCTTCTTTTAAAGGAGAGGCCTAGTCCAGCAGTGGACTGTTAAAGGCTGACGATGATGATGACAAATAATATTAGCGCCTCATCTAAAAACTGCAAGTAGCCGAATATAACCTGTAACAAACTTCAAAATGACGACACTAACTGGACTGAATGAAGAGACGGTATCATGTTTATAGTTCGCTTTTGTACATTGCTAAAAACTCAAAATAACTCTGTTCAAGTTGGAAAACTAGTATACAGACGTATTTTGAGTTTTTACAGACGTTAAAATTAAAAAGCAGCGATAGTTTCTTGGAGATACCAACAGGCTGCCATACAGAGGGCATCAGGTTTGAATATAGATGTGAAGCTGGTAGAAACGGCTTATTTGGCTTATTATCATTTCTAGCGATAACTAGCGGCTCGAAACGGCTCATTACATTTCTTTCATATATTCTCATGATTTAGTTGTGCATAGGGTTCCCACCAAGAACTTAGGGTCTCAAGCCAACCTCACCTGCAAGTGGTGCACCTGCCGATCAACGGACGAGGCTCTGGCAAACAAAATATCCCGATAAGCGGCAATAGGCTCGCCACCTATTACGTAGGATCAAAACACTGGCGAATAGTGGGCGTTTAATGTGCCTCTGCCTACCCCTTCGGGGAAACAGGCGTGAGTCTATGTATGTATGTACATGATTTAGTTTGTTGTTTTTGTTGTTTCTCTTGATTTATTTCCTAAAGTATACACATATACACATAAACAATGACATTTGCATCTGTATTAAGTGTTAAAAACTCAAAATTCTCATACAAAATGTGACACAGCATTGGAATAGGACTATTTTAATAATTTATTTGAAGAGATGTTTTGGAAATATTGTATTTATCCATAAAATAAGTGTGAACAGTTACCTACGCACACACCCCTCCCGCATCTATCCTGCCGCGCGACGCGAGATTTCCGCGTTTGGTTTATAAATACGAGTAGATACCTAAACCACAAAATAACTACTAGTACAATTAAACACAAACTTTGTTTCATAGTTCCTGTTCGTCTCTGAATTAAGTAAATTAGTAGGTAAGTATTAAATGGTGCCTTCGGTGTTTATTTACATAAACAAAAATAACAGAACATAATAAGTGCTACTGTATAATAAAATAAGAGTTAAACAATAAAAAAAAAAATTATTTTCGATGCTCAAATCGCGTATCTCCCTGGTATTATGCAGCTCGTTATTCGTTTCTAGCCGCTAGTTTCAATTACTACCAGCTCACGAGCCACTCGTTTACAACTATAGGTTTGAATCCACGTCGCGCAACACCAACTTTTCTGAGTGACACCGACTTTTATGTTCGTTCAATACGCACATAAAAGTCGGTGTCACTCAGAAAAGTCGGTGTCATTCAGAAAAGTCGGTGTCACTCAGAAAAGTGTTAATTACCGTTTGCCCCGTGCCTCGGAGGGCGCGTTAAGCCGTTGGTTCCGGCTGTCATGAAGATCTTTGACAGTCATTATAGGGAGTCAGTAGTTCTGTATAACCCCGGGTTGCAACTAGAATAAAGCTAAGAGGATGATGAAAAGCAATGTTAAAATCGAAAATTGGTTATAATAATATCATAGAGAACAAAGATATTATTCAATGCGTCCTTCTGCAAAATACATTCGCATCAACATTATCTTTGTATAAATGTATATAAAATTCGCTTTTTTTTTCTTCAGTGAGCGGCAGCAGCTGGTCTGTATTTTTAATAGTTGATTTTGGAATGAAATGCTTATGACTAAATGGCAATGTGTAGAGCTCGTGGCGCCAAGCTTGTGTTTGATAAGAAAAACGCAGGAAAAGGCACGCAACGGTTAGTGCTTGATGGCACAGTTGTATTAAAAGACACCCATGCGTAGTCGTGAACGTTTTCATTTCTGTTACCTCACCAATATAACCTACTCGCATTGCATATTTCATATCGGATCGTAATATGAGGTCAGCACTCATATTTTTTTTAAGAGCCTGTGACGTCCTACTGCAGGGCAAAGGCCGCCCCACTCTTCTTCCATGAGTCCCTATCTATTCCCCCCTGGAACCAGTCCTTTTTGAAGGAGTCTAGCTCATCCTTCAATCACCGTCTAGGTCTGCTGCGATGTCGCCTGCCATTTAAAGGGGTCCATAGGGTTGTTAATTTGGCCCATTTTTATTTGAAATGTGACAGATATGTCCCGCCCAGCTCCATTTAAGCGTGGCAGCTTTTTGAGTGACGTCGGCGATCTTTGTGATGGAACGGATAGTGGTATTCCTTATACGGTCTGTCAATTTGACACATGTTTGTAAAGAGCAGTGATAATGGGGCTGTGAGTGATACCATCGAAAGCCTTTGTATAATCCTCATCAATGGGTGTCAAAATTCTATATGTTTTTCAATGACTTGGTTGACAGAATGGAGGTGATCGATAGTAGAAAAGCTGCGGCGGAAACCGGCTTGTTCCGGGGGCTGATGTTTGTCGAGTGTGCTCGATATTCTCATCTCGATTACTATAATGAAGGCCTTGTACATATGTGAGACCATCATAAATAATGCCGCGATCTAAATCACGAGATATGTCACAAGCTTATTTCTTACTAAACGATTAAAACAAATTGACTCACCCCTTTATACCAAGTCAGCTTCTTAGACTTCGGGTTAGCTTTCACGCTGCATTCGAAGTACACATCATCTCCTTCCTTGATGTAGCCAGGGTTCAGGTTGGACCCCAGCTTCAGACTTACTATTGGGACATCTGCGAACAATTGTAGTTATCCTTATACAGTCAATTCGGTTGTCAATTTTTGCGTAATCATCGCATAAGCTTTAACTGACATCTGGCTCTAGCTATGGCTAGAGCCAGATGTTTGGTATGCCAAAAGACTACCATGAAGAGAATATCAGGTTAGAAACCATGAGGCGCACTACTAACTTTTCGGAGTTATGTTTGTAAAATGTATAAAAATAGTAATGAATGTAGAGGAAGCGCGTGAGGTTTGTAAGGATAGAAGCAAGTCGCGTTCCGTTGTCTCTGCCTACCCCGACGGGAGAAAGGCGTGTATGAGGCGTTTGTATTGAATTGTTTATATCGTTTGCCACGGAGTAAACCTTAGGCTGTCGATTCCGGCTGTCATGAAGGCTCTGGCCAAGTAGAAAAAAGAACTAAAAGTCACGACCCATCAAATCGTCAAACTCATGTCTCTGTGAACAACAAAATTCAAATTTCCCGTGAGCAAGAGGTCAAATAACTAGATAGTTTCTAATAGATGTCGTATAAATATAAACCATAACCGATTCTAAAATCTTTGATATTCAGTAGCAACAATTAAAAGATAAAATGCCAAAACTATATATATTTTCCATCCCTCGTTTTAACCCTTTCAAAATGAATTTTCAGAAACCATTTTTGAGCTGACCTTTTCTGTCTACATGCTGAATTTGAACTTCATAGGTCAAGTGGCTTTAGTAATGCCTAAATTTAGAAAATGAATATCCTTTCTTTTTAGTACAACCGAATGTAATAAATAAAAATCTCTATAATGGAGCTCTAAAATGGCTTGACCTATTTTTATGATTGATTTTTTTAGCATATTTGGTAGGTCTCAAAAAAAGTGGCAGGTATTTTTATACCTCTATACGATAAGGATAACCCTCTCCAGAATTCATTATTATTTTTGGACTACATTTGGTTTTTATTTGTGATTTGCCTTAAAAATAAGGACGAACTTTCGTTACCATAAATATAATTAACCTTGGTGGCAGTCGAACCTACATCCTCCGGCTTAGCAGACAGCACTAATTACCATAGGTAATCCACCTACGTGATTAAATTTAATCTCTATTTAATGATATAAGCGCAAGAGTGTGTTTGCTTGTGTGTTCCGTTTTATGTCATATATTTGTTCCGTTCGTACGTCCAATATGATTTTTCATCCACGAAAGAAGCCGCGGACGAAAGCTAGTTAAACTAGGCGTACGTCAGTTACTTGAATTAGAATTCTATTGACAATTCAATTATAATATGAGCATATTTCTGGGTTGATATTAACTGGGTTGTACTACTGACATAATATAAATGGTCCTAATTATAATTTGTTTTGACCTATAAACCCAGTTTTGATGTCGACGTTAAACAGTTTTGGACACGTTACTAATTACGGGAATCACTTTGTTTTGTGTATTTAATTAATAATTATAATTTAAGAGAACATCATTCGGCTTTTGGTTACCATTGTAGCGGTTTGGTATAAGTAATTTATATCTTGTTAGCTTTTAATTAGACCGTATTGTGACAAATTATGTGCAAGACAAAGTGAAATTAATTTTGACCATGAATTAAGATTTCTTCTCATATTTTTAGCGTAAATTCTAAAAGTATTGAAGATGATCCGTCTTACTTATAAAATCTCGTTGGGTGTGACTTAGCCACCTCTCAGTTAAAGAGCTCTCGAGCATTTAAACAATATTTAAATTTTCTTTACTTATAAACGTTTTTAGCTGTTGTTCAGCTGAGTGACTGATAAAGAACGATACACATACGAGGGCCACAGATTATAGCCAAAATAGTCGACTAAATAACGCAATTGAACGAACACGCTTGGCTATTTTGTATCTATGAGTCATAGATACATAGCAACGATATAATACCTTCATGGCAACGATATTCTGTCATAGACTATGACAAAATATCGTTGCTATGACAAATAACAAAAAGTCTGAGAGCTGGGGAACAATTTTGGAGTTATTTTTAACTACGAGGAATATTGATAAACTTTGAAATTTATGTTTTTTCTATTATTACACTTTCTGTGAGATTCAATATATTTTCTTAAGGGTATTATACTCATTACGGGTGTTTTTTTGTTTTCATAAAAAGATCTAATGAAAAACTAAATGTTCTTTTTCGGTAATTGTTATTATATAGGATGGAATTATTTATTTACTCCGAAAATATTATTGAGAGACCGCATGAGTGCTATCGATCGTGATTTCGCGAGAGCCAACCGCATCGCAATTCGCAGTAACCTTGAGCAAGAGATACACAGCCAATATAAGCTCTCCTTATAAAAAAATATACTTAAGAATGCCTCTAAAATATGTTTTTGCCTGTACAAAGATTCAAGTGTTTGTAGGGAGCCGCTACACTTCAACTAGACCTCGACTATCTTATTTAAGTTCATTAAAGGACAATCACCAAAGATATATAAAAAACTATAGATGCGTTGCCCGCACACTGAAATGGCAAACTGAAATGAAGGCAATTGCCACAATTCCGTTTCGGTACGCGCGAATCTGTGTTGTGATTGTACGCTCCGTAACAATAATTTGTGTGTAAGAATTTAAAATTTAAAATTTCGGGCGTGTGGTTGACGGCATAGAATACCAGTGTCACCACCCCCTATCTTCCCGTGGGTGTCGTAAGAGGCGACTGAGGGATAACACGATGCAAATACCATCTTTGCGTAGAGACGGAAAACTCGACATCACACCCTATACGACTGCCTCGTTGGTCTCGCGGCATAAATGTGCGCGTGGGATCAGGAGGTCCCGGGTTCGATTCCTGGGTCGGGCAGTGTTATTGGGTTTTTCTGTAACGAAATTCTCAGTAGCAGCACGGAGTCTGGAAATGTGCCCGGTACGGCAATAGGCTCGCCCCTTATTACGTGGGACTAAAGTATATCTAGTTGAAAGGTGGGTGTAGAAATACACCTCTGCCTACCCCTTCGGGGATAAAAGGCGTGACGATATGTATGTATGTAAGAATTTAAAAAACAACTAAAATTATCTCTCTCTAACAACTGCTGGTGTCCCATTTAGTAGTATTTATTTACTTTCTCTTTCTTTATTCATACAAGATATAATTTGGTATTTGTAGCCGTTTTTCAGAGCCGTTTTGTGGGAGTATGGCGCGTCTATATTATAATACGTCATTGATAATCACAGAATTTCTTGCAATGCCTCAATTGGGTATGTTACCAAAAATTGTTTACCAGCTCTCCTACTATTATGTTGTTCTAAAACTATCGGAAGGAAATAATTTATAACTATACTAGTTAAATCTTCTATATACTTAATTTTGGAAATCTGCTAGGTCTTCGAAATCTATGTTTAATTATAAGTAAACAACTTGAAAAAATGCAAATAAATAAATTTGATAATGTATAAAATGTCATTGATCGAACAGCTGATTCAAGTAAAACCCGCCATTGTGCCTCTCAGCGACGTTTGAACAAGGTCCCAGTGTTGTTTAACTTTGACAGCTATTTGAAAATCACTTAGTGGCTACTAAACGCTAAACAGGGTTTAATTAATTAATCAGCCTCTCAGCAGTTGTTTAAAATTTTAAATAACGTTTATAAGTAAGAGGGGATATGTTTGTGAGTAAAAAGTGAAAAGTTTAAATGCGCTAAACATATTAAAAGTAGGTACTCGTCAATACGAATCAAACTCGATGGGGATGTATTTTTATTGCAGTGTGTTCCAAAAACCAAGGTTTTTAAGGTAGTAGAGACTTGCTGATTTCAACAAACTTATTTAAACAAAATTGGGAAAAAATGGCTTGAGATAAGGTACTTAAAAGCTTTTAGAACGCTAAAAAAGGTATATCTTATGTATAGTATTATGTACAGGGCGTAAATTTTGCTTTAACCAACATAAGCATACTTTGTAACTGAATTGGAAAAGAAACTGACTTTGGATGTCACTTTCCAACGCCAAAAAGTAAAAGGCACGGTCATATGCAGATCCGTCCATATCCTAGTATTCTGCAGATAGTCTGTACTTCTATTTTTAATTTTACTGCTAGTGACATCTACGAAACTTTGTATTTCTACGCTCTGATTCGCAGAAAACTAACAAACTGCTTGTAGTCACATTGATTTATATCGTCGAAAAGTAAAGTTTGTGAGTATCGGTTGGATGTTTGTTACTCTTGCAAGCAAAAACGTCTGATCGATATGAAACTTCGAAGTAATATAGTGATTAAGAGGGCCAATTCTCGTTATTATATTCGTTCAAAATGCCGTTTCCATCTAATGTCAGTGTCATACTTACGACACAAATGGTATTCTCCTAAATAAACTGGTATTTGAAATAATCTAAAATTTGAAGATAATACTGTGTCTAGATCGTAAATATACGACGACCGGTTGGCGCAACGGGAGTGTAAGCAACTGCTACGCCGATGGTCGCGTTCGATTCCCGCTCAAGTCTAACATTTGTGTGTATGAACATGGATGTTTGTCTTGGTCTGGATATTTCTAAGTAAGTATTTACAAAAAAAAAAGTATAATTTTATGTATTATTATCCATTATCTAGTACCTATAGTACAAGCTCTGCTTAGTATTGGACTAGATGGTGGTGTGAAAGTGGTAAAATGTTATTATAATTGAACAAAGTGTTAAACTATGTATGTGTTAACGTCGTACTATATAAGTCAAATTAGACGATTATGATATTAAGTTCGCAGAATATGAACTATGAGTCAATTCAAAATCTAATCTCATTTCGTTCAACGCAGTTTCGATGTCATATAAAATACGAGAATTGGTCTTCTGAAAAGCACACGGGCTACTTTTTGTCTCGATAACTGTTCCTCGGCGAGAAAAATAATATTTAATTATCACCTAAGAAATCAGTCATCAATCAGTCATATTAAAAATTCTCACAGTGTATATTGAGAAGCCACCTGTCTTCTATGACGGCGTTCGGCACCCTTGGGTTGTCTGCTCTGCATACCAAGAACTTCTCGTGATCCTCAGCCATCGGCATCAGGTTCAAAGTGCTCGTTGTAGCATTGCTGTCGGAGAACTGCGTACAAAAATAAAGAAATTAATTATATAATTCATCATCAACCTCCTTATTTTTAATCTGTCCTACTGTTGGGCACATCTTCGCATTTATGAAAAAGGTTAGCTAAGGGCAATAGTCCACTACTTTGACCAAATGAAGGCTGGCAGTCTTCACAACAACTCTCAAACTCCCAAACATGCAGGTTTCCTCAAAATGTTTTCCTTCACCGTAGAGCAAGCATAGCAGTTAGTCGCTCCAATAGGCTTTAGCTGCTTATTTGGCCTGCCCCATTTTGAGTGACAACGTTTGAAGAGCTTGCTTAAAGAAAATTTATTATACAACTAAATCTAGGTCTATACATCGTCATATATTTCAGATTTCAGATATCTGCTTTGTAAAATCCGATGCGATACAGGAAATTCCACTGAGCGCGAGACTTTTTGAAAAAATAATGTGTGTCCTATTACAAAATTATATTTGCACGAATGAGTATAATATTATATAATATGTATATACTCCAAACAGAATTTCAGAGTATAATGAAACCACGCAAGAGGATGTTGTGATCATGGTACAATTTTAAAGTAGCCAACGACAACCCAGCCTACTAGAAGGCAGACGTAAGGCGAAAACTTTCTGACAACACGTTAGACTTATACGTCTTACATCAGACCAATCCCAACACTAGTTATGAATTATGACGTACCGCAAATTTGAAC
This sequence comes from Euclidia mi, assembly GCA_944739405.2. Classification (NCBI taxonomy): domain Eukaryota; kingdom Metazoa; phylum Arthropoda; class Insecta; order Lepidoptera; family Erebidae; genus Euclidia; species Euclidia mi. Next base: position 77,722,905 of record OX123193.2, on the reverse strand, counting down.
CGGCCAATTAGAATGCATTTTTGTAGCCCCCTTCGCCCTCGCATACCTCACCGCATTGACAGAATTGTTTGTTTGTAGAAATGAAAACTTTAGGTGTCTAGTAGGTTGGGTTGTCGTTGAGAGTAGTACTCATAAATTTAGAAAATTCCACAGGCGTAGATGTCCGTGATGGCTAGCATGATACACTTTATATGCTTTCAGAATCAGAGAGCAATGTCGTTTCCGAAACGGTCATCCATTTTTATGCGCATGATTATGATAATGTACCTTCACAACGCATTTTGAGCCAATCGCCTAATGCAGTTACCGATTCCAGTGACTGTAGCATTCACTTCACATGCAGAATGTATTTAAAATTACTTAATCTTGTGTCCCATGCGACAGTAACGATACAGCTGTGTAAGGGTAAACCCTTAAATATTTTTAATAGAGTACGTACGGAGGTTTATATAGACTTTCTTCTCCCGAAGGTTACTCCGCTTTAGAACATTGCACCCATTTAAACATCAAAAAGTTGAAACAAAAAAATATTAAAACGAAATCCGATCAACGTCCTTTGATATAGAGCAGGGGGTTCTAAATCCAGCGTAATAATTATTATCATGTGTAAATAAAAAATCTCTAACCTACCTAGGTTAGAGATTTTTTATTAAAGACCATTGTGCAGTGCGATAATCCTCGTATTTTTGCGGTGAAGGTAAAGTTAGGCAATAAATCATTTTTAGTGTTCAGTGTATACATGCCCTCGGATAGCGCAGTGAATCTGACCGAGTTTACGGACATACTGAGCGCGGTGAGTGCTATCATTGACAACTGTAGCATAGATAATGCGTATCTACTAGGAGATTTTAACGCTCACACCTCTGAATTATTTTACCTTGAATTGTCAGCATTCTGTAGTGATCAACTTTGGACATGTATAGATACGGAAATGTTAGGAGTACAGTCAGACACTTATAGTTTCCTGAGCGAAGCTCACGGCTCAAAAAGATGGCTCGATCATTGTTTGGTAACAAACGCAACTTTAAATACTGTTATAAATTATGTTAAGTATGATGTTTTGTGGTCCGACCATTTTCCTTTATTTTTAGAATGCAATCTTGATGTAATAGTGCCTAAATATATTATCAATGTAAACAAAAACCCGACAGTCTGGGGTGACAGATGTCCTTATCAAATAGAGTTGTATGAAAAAGAATGTAATGAAAGATTGAGACTAATCGAGTTTCCACAAGAGCTTAGTAATTGCTGTGAAAGTTTGTGTGCTAATACTAGTCATAAAACTGTGATAGATAAGTTGTATTCAGATGTTGTTCTTGCGTTGAGTGAGGCATCGGCGGTAGATCGTGGAGGAGGCACTAGGCGCTCCAAAAAAGTGGTAGGCTGGAATAAACATGTAGCTGAGGCTCACAGGGTAGCTAGGCGAGAGTTTAGGTCATGGGTGATGCACGGTAAACCAAATTCGGGACACGTGTATAAAGCTATGTGCGAGGCTAGAAAGGTTTTTAAATCCCACTTGAAATGGTGCCAGGACCACGAAAACCAAATTAAAATGGACATTCTGGCCTCGCATCATTCGAGGAACGACTTTCGCGGCTTTTGGAAAGCTACTAATAAATTACATAATCGACCGAGTATCCCGGTGAGCGTCGGCGGCATTAGTGAACCGGTAAAGATAGCGGAACTATTTAAGGAGCATTTTTATACTAGGTCTCCATTGGAATCCTCTCAGTCGCAGCTCGATGTTGAGCCCGGCATGGATGTGAGGGTCAGATTTAAATCTAAGGAAATTGCATAGACTATTGCTTCTATGTCGAGGGGTAAATCCCATGACGGGCTCAGCATCGAGCACCTGAAATACGCAGGGCCACATATTGCTAGGATCCTTTCAATGTTATACAACTTCTGCATGAGCCATAGTTACTTGCCGAGTGAGATGATGCGAACAATAGTAGTGCCCATTGTAAAGAATAAGACTGGCGACCTTGCAGATAGCAGTAACTATAGGCCTATTTCGCTAGCTACTGTGATTTCTAAAGTTTTTGACAGTGTGCTTAATTCACAGCTAAATAAGTTATTAAATTTTCATGACAAACAGTTCGGATTTCGACCTGGTTTGTCCACAGAAAGTGCAGTGTTGTGTCTTAAGCACACTGTCAGATATTATACACAGCGGCAGACAAGTGTTTATGCTTGCTTCCTGGATCTGTCGCGGGCATTTGATCTGGTTTCCTACGATGTTTTATGGACGAAGTTGCAAGAGAACAAGCTGCCAGTGGAGCTTATTAATATCTTAAAGTTTTGGTTTGGAAACCAGATCAATAATGTAAGATGGGCTGGAGCCCTCTCGCAATCATACAGGATGGAATGCGGGGTACGGCAGGGAGGTTTGAGCTCGCCTACGCTCTTCAACCTGTATGTAAATGAGTTGATTGGTGAGCTCAACACTACAAGGGTAGGTTGTCACATAGATGGCGTATGCGTAAACAACATCAATTACGCAGATGACATGACATTACTGTCAGCGTCTGTTTGTGGGCTCAGAAAGTTAGTGGCTATATACGAAAAATATGCGAAAACACATGGCTTGCAATACAATGTGAAAAAGTCTGAAGTCATGGTGTTTGAGGCTGGGGGTAAAACACCTCAAAATATTCCGTCTGTCAGACTAAAGAATCAATTGCTAAAAATAGTATTTGAATTTAAATACCTTGGCCACATATTAACCCCCAACCACACCGATGACCTGGACATTGAGCGAGAGCGGAGAGCTTTGTCCATACGAGCCAACATGCTGGCCCGCAGGTTTGCGCGTTGTTCACTGAATGTAAAGCTCACGCTTTTTAGAGCATACTGTACAACTTTCTACACGTGCAGCCTGTGGGCTAGGTATACTCGTAAATCGTACAACACTCTCCGTGTTCAATATAATAATGCGTTTAGGGTGTTGGTGGGGCTGCCCCGCTTCTGTAGCGCATCGGGTATGTTCGCGGATGCAAAAGTGGCTTGCTTCTACGCAACCATGCGTAAGAGATGTGGATCCCTGGTGCGCAGGGTGTGGGCCAGCCCCAACAACATCCTAAGCATGATCGCCAGTAGACTCGATTGTACCTATGTGAATCGATGTTGTGCTGTCTCACATGGGATGTAAATGTATATGGGATGTACCTACTATTTTTTTGTCATGTTATTGTTTACTAACCATAGTTCGTAAGTACTTACTAATCAAATATGTTAAATGAGTCATAGTCACTTGAATAAATAAAATTTATAATTATTATTATTATATTATTTTTCCTTATATTGTTTACGTACAAGATATCTCTGAAAATAGGATAAAACCAATTTTAGGAAACAACAAGTCTTCTTGGGCAGGTACAATTTTGGACCCAAGTTTAAAATTACTTAGTGTCAAAACTTTTGAAGGATAAAGCGTCTTCGTAACGAACGTTACGAACTTTTTAGGGGTAAACTAGATCCTTTATAAAAATAATCTTGGCAGAGAGCTCAAAACCATTTTGCGAAAGTCAGAGTTATATTTGCCTGTATTTGCAACCCACTTTTGCAAGAAAATTATGCAATCGCGGCAGTGTAGAAATACTTTGTAAAAATAATTCGAAATCTAACAGAAGAGAGAAGTGAATACATTGGCCCAAAATTCAAACAGTACAAGTTTGTAAATTAAGAAGGAATCAGCAAAACAATACAAAATGATATATTTTTTTAGACTCACGCCTGTATTCTCAAAGGGGTAGACAAAGGTGTACAATGCTAAACCCAGATTTCGCCATTTTCAGAATTTTAAGTCCCACGTAATAGAAGGCGAGCTTGTTGCCGTTCTCGGGCACATTGCCAGACTTCATGCTGCTACTCTGAATTCGGAAAAGCTCAGTAACATTTTTGCATCAGCAGAGGCATAAGTTATCCACTGGAAGATAGATGCAATCTTAAGAAAATAAAAAAAATGCAAATTAGACAAAGGACCATTTTAACCACAATTCGATAAATGCCACTTAAATTTTTTGCAGATAAATTCACACAAAAGTCGTTCCGATTTTGAATTCAGATGAAAGATAGTGTCTTACATACACAAAATATTTTATTCGCTATTAAAGCTAGTTTTTATCACAAACACTACAGTATCTTTCACTCTCAAGATTTTATATTAAAGCCTTGAAACATCTAGTAAACGCCTACTCCCTGATATAGAGCACAATAAACCCTCTCAAGTAACGTTTGTAGTTGAACATTACCTTATCCCCGTGCTTGGGAAACAATTCAGAAACCAAGATGGTGTTTGTACTCTTAGCCTGATATTTTGTTATGTTAGGGTATCATGGCTGAACGAGCAAAGAGTACGATAGACGTTTTCTGTTGGGTCTTGTTTATACACACACTGGTATGTTTGGAACAGTAGCTCTTATAGCGTCACTTGATTTGTTTGTAAAGTTAAGCAACTTTTGCATATTTCACATTTTGGAGGGGTGACCAAACGGTCACCACAACAAGCACCAACACGCTATTGCATTTTTGTTTAAGAATGCTGTAGAACCTACTTTAGCAGGCATTTTAAGTTGCGTGTCTTAATTATATAAGTACCTACAATAAAACAATAAACAGGGGAATAATTCGTTATTAGACATTAAGGTGATTATTTTCAATAGTGTTTCTTTGTTGTGTTAGTATTTGACGTAGTAACATCTAAGTTATATTTCTTTTGGCGTTCTGGGAGTATTTCAAGAGGTTAAGAGACAAAGAAGTAAGAAAGGCCAAGCCACTAGTATTTTGTGACCCGAGCGCCAGAACGTAATGAACTACAGAGCTGAATTTGGGAAGCACGGATATTTTTTTATTGATCGCTTCTGTTCAATTTAAAAAAAAATGTCGCATTCAATGCTTAGCTTCACATGATTTTCATTGAGATACTAGTTTACACAAGCACACAACGCTAATATTGACAGTCGGCATCGGGACACATTTGGAATTGATCATCAAGATCTTATTGTCTTTGTCCAATGTTATCTCGCCACCATTTGGCTTGTAGCCACCGGCCTAAAACTGAAATACGACAACCGACTAAGTAATAACATTGTTCTGTCGCTTGAGAATAATTTAAAAAGACATTACGTTTAGATTTAGCGGTATTGCTTTTGAAATCTGAAGGCCAATTCTCGTATTTTGTCTGACATCGAAACTATATTTTGAATGAAATGAGATTATATTTTGAATCGACTCACGAATTGGTATTCTGCTAATATAATGTCATTATCGTCTAATTTGACTTGGGAAACTTTTAAACACTCGCGTTGCATGTTTAAGAATATATATATATATATATATATATATATATATATATAGACGGGAATTAACGCGAACATGCAAATTAGGTATTTACATACCTTATTTTGCTTGACGTTTCGAGACGGTTGCACGTCCCGTCACGTCCCGTGGTCGCAAACTGACTGGTGTGGCAATGTCACGTCTCCGAGTGCGAGGTAGAAGATTCTATCTCTACCCCCGGGTCGTTGATATTCGAAGTACCGGCGCAAAACACACTAACCGTATCTGTATATTGGACATTCGCCGACTGCGCGTTAAAGTGGGGTGTTGTTAGCCGAATCACAGGATTCCACGCCGATGACAATTTGAAGCCCTCTTCCCGATTGAATTTTTTATGTTTTCTGATTTCAATCGCTTCACGCACAACTCTTGGGAAAAAGTAGCGTTCCGTGGAGAGGACTTGGGGACGATGAAATTCAATCCAGTGATTTGTGCCCGATTGAAGTAAATGTTCCGCAATCGCCGATTTGTTCGTTTGACGGTTCTTTACAGCTGCGATGTGCTCCTTTATACGTTCAGCGATAGTCCGCTTCGTTTGCCCTATGTAAGAGCTTCCGCAGCTGCAGTTGATTTTATAGACACCTGGGGTTTGTAGCGGTAGAACATCCTTTGGTGTGCCCACCATGTTATAAAAAAGTATACACTTTGGCCCCTGGTGTAAATACTGTCGGAATGGAGTAGTTTTTTTAACTTGTCTCCTATTTTATCCGTAACACCTCTAATGTAGGGCATGTAAGTCGATTATCTATTTACCGCCGGATGTTTATCGCGCTTGATAGGCCGCGTCATTCGTCGTTGTACCTGGTATCCGTTCTTCCTAAGTACCTCCTGAACATGGTCTAGCTCTAGCTTCAAATGCTCAGGATCACAGAGGTCATGTGCTCTGTTTTTTAGTGACGTCACAACGGATTGCAGGTGTCGAGGGTGGTGGTGCGACATGGCGTGCAGGTATCTATCTGTGTACGTAGGCTTCCGGTATACGCAGTGTGTTAAGGACCCATCTGGTCTCACAGTCACTTTGAGATCCAAGAATGACAACGATCTGTCAGTTTCCATTTCGTAGGTGAACCTCATTTTCGGATGAATGGCCTAAAGATGTCGTCCACGTATCTTTTTTCCACGTATCTTTGGACGTAGTGAGGGACAGACTGAGTGACAACGATATGCCGCACAACTATATTGATCTACTAAAACAATGCTTAGATGGCAACTTCTTCCTCTTCCAAGGCCAATATTACCTCCAGATCGATGGCGTCGCGATGGGGAGTCCAGCAGCCCCAGTACTGGCTAATATCTGGATGGAACACTTTGAAGAAAACGCGCTTAGCAGCGGGCCCAAGACCATCAGACTTTGGAAAAGATACGTGGACGACATCTTGTGGTGACATCGCCACACCAGTCAGCTTGCAACCACGGGACGTGCAACCGTCTCGAAACGTCAAGCAAAATAAGGTATGTAAATACCTAATTTGCATGTTCGCGTTAATTCCCGTCTATATATATATTCTTAATTTGACTTGGTTGACATATATTTTGACACATTTTTCAATTTACGATCTAGTCGCGATATCATTCAAATATCAGTTAATTTAGGAGAATACCATTTGTGACATAAGTATGACACTGACATTAGATCGAAACTATATTTTGAACAGATTTATTTAGCAGAATTGGGCCTCTGGTTCTGTTTTATGAACAGAAACGACATTCAAAATGTCGCAGAATAGCATAGTAGGACACTATTTGTTATTTTTATTCGTGAAAAGTGATCAATTAAACTACTAATAAATTATGTTACTATTATAATAAACGTGAAAGTTTGTGAGGAAGGATGGATGGATGATTACTTCTTAACCGAAAACTACTGAATGGATTTTAATAAAACTTTTTAGTATACAGGTTATCCATTGAATTTATTTATTTAAACTTCATATACATACACAATGTATACAAGCGGAATTAATGACATGGGCATTTTTCCCAGTCTACCTTATAATGTTGCAGAGAGAAATGAAATATGTGTAATGTATGAAATGAATTGAAATGAAATGGAATGAAATTTTATTTATTTGCTAGAATATGGTCCTATGCAAGTTGTTGGGTTTTGTTCGTAGTACAACATATTCTACCACCTGACGGGGCGTGCAAAAATTTACTTACAGCTAAATACAATTATTACTATTATTAACCAATTAATTATTCAATTGAACAAAAAATAATATTAGATCTAAATTTACCATGCAAATTCTGACAATGGCATTACATAATAACATAACAATAATCGTATTATAATTTCAATAAATAACATTATTACAATTATGGAATTATCAATAACCTCATGTCAAATCGATAGTGTAATTCTATTAATATAATATACGAGTCAGAGATTTGTCATCAAAATATTCTTTTATAGAGTAATACCTTTTTTCTAATAATATATTAAACAATTTACGTTCGAATACCGTTGTAGGGAACTCAATGAGACCGTTAGGCAAATGGTTGTATACCCTTATGGCCATGCAAAAGGCATTTCTCCTAAATAATTCAAGTCGCATCTGTGGTAACTGTAGTCTGTTTTTATGCCTGGTTCTACTACCCTCATTTTCTCCAAGCTTTCTAAAGAGTTCCGGGTATGACTAAAGAAAATGAATTTAAGCTTACAAAATGACGTAGATTTTTAGGTACATCCAAACAAATAAACATATTTTATAAACATACTTAACAAATAACACATAATATCAAATTATAAACCTACATACAAATATACACGTAAAGTACATAACCAAGTATATAGATAAATAAATATATAGGGATATATAAATATATTAAATTAATTTGAAATTTATATGGTTTATGATACAATCGCCGACTCAGCCAATTTTCGAAAAATATGGATTTATTTTTATTTTTATAAGTGTATCCTAGCTTCTGATCACTAATTACAACTTATATATTTTTGTCGCGCACTAACAAAAAATTGAGCCTTGTAGGGTTAACCTTGGTCTTAAATGTATCTATACTTAGTTTTGGCCATCTTGATTTCAAGAGGGTGCGAATTCCAAAGAAGGTTAGGAAAAAAAAAACCTCCGGAATAGCGGACACAAACGCAATTTAGTAGAGCATGGAAGCGGTCACACGGAGGCATAATATGTTTAATTAGATATTGAATTATAGAAACAACGTTTAATTGCTCCAAGGTTTTGTAATTAAGCTGCTTAGCCAATTGGACTACTCCATATTTTAATTGAAATCCATTCCAATCCAGCCTTTTGTCGTTTTGACTACTAGTATTTTGATGGAAGCTATCATGTCCCTAAAATGTGAAATCCTGTTAAAGTGCGAATGATAATTGGGGCATATTGAAAACGTGCATTAATTAGCCACTGCAGTGACATGTAAAACTAATTAAATATAAAGAATATGGTGAAAATGTAAAATGAAAATGTTAAATAAAATTTAAGTGCCTGTCTGTGATTTCATGACTATGTTGTGACATTTTTTTTAGTAAGACGATAAACAAAAATTTGTTCGGTAGGTGGCGCCTTTGGTCAGATACTGAAAGTTATGGATGTAAAATTGAGTGTAACAGCTAGTATTAAAATATAAAATAAGGATTCTAGAACATTTTTAAACCGCAGTAAAAATTGATGCTAGCTGATAAAGTTGGTCGATCTATCACCACCCACTGACATCTACAAACAAATACGTTTTAAACGCATGAGCTGTCGTGACACTAACAAAAGGCCTATAATGATTGAACGCTGTTTATCCATCGCATTCATGTCTTAATTAAAAAGTTGAAATTGTTTTTTATTTTATATCAATATTTTTGTTTGGTAATGATAATGGAGTGAGGTGTTACTTTTTGTGATCGAATATCTCCATTAATGTCATTGATTAATTATTGTTTTCATTTTAATGACTTGTTGATACCATTGTTTTTTGTTAGAATAATTGTAATGTTCAAGTGTGACTGATTTCGAATGTTGTCTTCTATGAAAAACTTGAAATAAGAGATTCTGCTTTTGAATTTAAATGTTCAAAAATATGAAGCGATGTTTTATCATTGCAACAGTTTGTTTGTTTGTCTGATATCAGACCTTATTTCAGTCTATAATATAATTTGAAGGTTCCCCACCACCCACACTACCTCTTGTTGGAGGTAGAGTGGGTGTGTATGACTCTCTTCTACAGGCGTTTGCCTAACCACCGTAACCATCACGGTCTCACAGTTGTAGGCCACGTCATTAGCATTCTTTGCACAACTCCACCACATAAGCGCCTTATAAAAAAAGACCTCGTGACTTTACCCAACTCATGAATAAACTGGTAGGCAATAATCGATTTTAAACTTTCGCGATTTGTATACATCATACAATATTATTTAGCGGGTCTTAGTCGCGATAATTTTATATTTCAAGGCATAAATACCTCTGTTATTCTCCTACGCCTTGAAATATAAAATTATCGCGACTAAGACCCGCTAAATAATATTGTATAAACTGGTAGGCATTTCAACATTCATAAAAAAAAATTGGATTTCAGTTAAAAATAATTTAAAAATCTATCCTACTTGAACTCCTAATCATATTTTGTGTCTTTTGGATTAAAATGGCTTCGGTCCAAAAATAACAAAAGCTACGACTTCCTACTATTTTACATTCACATATTATTTGACAGCCAAGATGAATAGCATAGGTTAAAAATACACCAGGTTACACTTTTCATTTCATCGGGAACTGTATAATATAACATATGTATAGTATTCATCATTGCCATAGCGTTATTCCGATTGCGACTAGGGCATGTAGTTTGGAGTCCGGAGTGTAACTACTAACCCAACCAGTTTTTTCAGAATATTAGCTTTTCCTCAGAATGACCATACATACATAGCAGCGTGTTAGAATTCTCAATAGGCTAAACATAACTTAAAGCAAAATTCGGTAACGAATTCGAAACGATTCGTTCGGTAACGAATTATATCGTAGTCGCATAATACGACTACGATATAATTCGTTACCGAACTGCTCCGAAAAGGCTTGACCGATTTTTATGATTTTCATGTATGTGTGATAGCTGTTTGAAGGCTATTTTAATACCCTAGGGGATAAGATGCCAAATCATAAAAAATATGGAAATAACGTTTCCATATTTTTGAACGATTTAGCATCAAAAACTGCATGATACTAGATCGTGTTGATAATTTCTGGGCTGAACAGCGTTTGCCGAAGCAGCTAGTAAACTATAACTAGATATAAAATTAAAGGATAATGTAATTGGAAAATTGTGTGTAAAATTTCACGACGATTTGGCACAACATTGGGTTTGAGCCAAAATATTGTTAGACGCTCAATTGATAAGCGGACGGTTTTGTTCAATTCCAAACATGAGCGCGCGCCATATAGTACGTTATTTTATTGATTTCGAGCGCAATGTTTTAGTACTCATATTTTTGGCGTAGAATTTTATTTGCTTTAATGTATTGCGACTCACTTTATCTATTTTTGGAGCAGGTGCAGCTAGTGAAAGCGACTCAGACTTTAAAATATGGGTTTCTATAATCTTTATCCACAAGTATTTCTTTATTGCTCGCTGCGGTGACAAACAGCCATCAATAGAAGTAATAATATGACTGCTTAGTTGGCGTACTGGTTTGACGATCGATTTAGCATTTACTGCGCTGAGTGTCATGGGTTCGACTCTCTCACGAGGCTACACTTTGTGTGAACGGCTAATTGTTGCGAGACCAAGTGTATTGTGCAACCGATGACTTAATAAGTTGCATCATACCTAACTTCAACAGTTATTGAAAAAAAACTACGTGAACCATATTCACTTTGCCTAGACAGGAACTCGCAAATACAGGTGAGATAATAAAACGAAATCTATATCATCATCCTCCTAGCGTTATCCCAGTTTCGACCTGATGTCCGCTTACTAGTCCAACCGGATTTGGCTGAATATTAGCTTTTCCACAGAGCGACTGCCTGTCTGACCTCCGCAACTGGAAGGGATAGTGATATTCCATGGTTTAGACTAGTGTCAGTTTATTTAGAAGGAACTTATGCCCTATAACGACTGTCAAAGATCTTCATGATAACCGGGACCGACGGCTTAACGTGCTCTCCGAGGCACGGCACAATATATAATTGACTATTCAATACGCACATAACTCCAAAAGGTCATTGATGCGAGCTGTGGATTCAAACCCGCTACCCTCTGCATGGCAGTCTTTTGGTATCTCTACTAGGCTATCGCTGGATAATAAATAAAACTAAATCATAATCAGACATCTATATGTAAAAACATTATACCACTTATACATAGCTTTGAAATCAATACGATCGATACAGTAAAAACCGACGTCCTAGATTTATTCACAAACAAGCTTAAAACTTTGGTAAAAATGCTCACAATCTCGAACGTTCAGTTTGCAGTTCTACTTCGAGACAATGCACTAAACAGTAGTCGTACCATGTCCTTACTAAGGATATGTGTGACGGCTATTGAAGGAGCGCTTTGTCACAGGCCTTTAGCACATTACTAAGTTTAATACAAAACAAAATTTCCTTTTGATTGGGGATACGAATATTGACCTGAAATGCATTTCCTTATACAAAGATTTATACTTAGGAGCAGTTAGCGAACGCGGATAAATGTGTGGAATAACTGATTACACTAGAATAGAAACTAAACAATATTTGATTACCAAATCGTGTATCGATCACATATTCGCACGTTTTCCCCCATTACATCCGTTCGCGGCGGTGCTCGATGTCGTACTGGCCGATCACCGGGGTAAAGTACTGTATACGAGTTTCCAGCTTATTATCTCCAATTCCGAGGTGAAACTCTTAAGTGACTGGACTACAAGTGAAATCGATATAGAAGGAAAGCACGACTGATGTTGAGTTTTTTGTCGATTTAAAGCCTAATACAGGACAGATAAAATATTCTGATACTGCACTGCTGATACGCCACATAGATGTTTACAGACACAATGGTTCGGCTTACTTGGTGTAGTTTGAATGGATCTGCGAACTGAACTGAATTGTTTTGCTTGCGTTCACCACAACTGATGTACTTAAAAACTGACTATAAAATATTATTTGAAACGGTAATTTATTTATTTATTTTTATTTATTTATTATCTTAGGAAAACCAACAGCTTTACAAACATGATAGACAGTGATTTCTCAAAATACAGATAGCCATTAATAGGTTTTCGCCAATGGTTACAATATACATATAAAAAAAGTAATGATCATGAGAAAAACAACGCATATCTACTTAATTTCTCGCACACGCATACCTCAGCAACAAAATGAAGAAGATAATAGTGGTACAGTAAAGAAAAACCGTAATGATGCTAATTATAGTTTTTAATGACTTGAAAATATTTGCATAGATAGAACAAACTAGTTTTATCCACAACTCTGTTCGCGTGGGCTGTCGCGACAGAAGTTACCGATGAAATCTATACATACCTACATAATTATAATAAAATGGTAGGAAAGTCAAAACTGTACATTGAATATTTTTTAAAACAATACTTGGGTGTGATTTACAATCGCTACCGAAGCCAAAAATATAGTTTTTAGAATTTTGGTCTGTTTGTCTGTATGTATGTCCGGGATAAACTCAAAAAGTACTGCACGGATTTACTTCAAATTTGGCACGAATATTATTAAGATGTCGAGTCAACATATAGGCTACTTATTATTACGCTATCACCTACGAGGAACGAGCAGTGAACTTTTATTTCTTCAACGCATTCTGTAACAACGTGATTTAGATTACTAACTACGCATATTTAAATATTGTTATTATGTTAACCATGCTTTATGCTAGCTTCACACTATAAAAATCACGCAATAAAAGTAACTTGGCTAAACTTAATTAAATTAATATAAGTAGCTTAGCTTGGCTTGGATAAACATAATTAAATGAATATAAGTAGCATCAAGACAATTTTAAAGCAGCGCCATCTATGAGATTTGAAAAACATCAAGTTGATTTACATGTGTAAGCCCTTTTTGGATATTAATAATTTAAATTTGATCATGTTGGCGAGGTTAATGTTTGTTTTTAAAAGTCATAGATGGATCTGTGCATTTTTTTCTTAAAAATTGTATCTTTAATTAGTTCCTGAGATAAGACAATAAAAAAATGTGTTTAGGTATATAAGTTTTAAGCTGCTTCATCTATGTCTTATAAAATTCATCGAGTTTGTCTGTATGTAATAACAAACAGAACTCAAATAGCACTGTATTGATTTATAACAAAATTTAAACTCGAAAACGGCACGCTATTGCTGTAAGCAATTTGAGCTAAATAACAAAGAAAGAGGAAAATTAATCATGCCATATATATCTTAAAGATAAGACATACTTATATATTTTTTACAGTACTATAAATAGTAATAGAGTTAGTACAAAATAAACACTGTCCGACATGGAGAAAGTAGTATGTCGCGCCAGTCCCGATTAGATAGTATGCGCACTCAAAATGCATCGCTGCGGTCTCTGGAAAGTATAGAAGCATACGAAATGCGACTATTAAATGATCGGGAGCGCCATGCTGAGTCTTGCGCGTCAGAGACATACACACAACAAGAGACAAGACTGAGTTTGCAGCGCAGCCGCACTGATGCCGCTCGATTTTGAGAGAGAGTCAAAGCGAGAGAAGCTCCACTGGAAAGCGACCGGGAGCGCCATGCTGAGTATCGCGCGTCAGAGACATACACGCAGCAAGAGACGAGGTTGAGTTCGCAGTGGAGTCGCACTCCTCTTTCTCGGTCGATCGAAGATCATGAAGAGCGGGAGACCCGGTTAAGAAGAGATCGCTCTCAGCATGCCCTTTCACGGTCGCTGGAGACTGATGAGCAGCGTGAAGAACGTCGTGAAGCTGCTCGGCAGCGCGGCGGTACCACGACGTGCGTGGAGATACGTCTGCTCATCTCTCGCAAGAACGGGACAGAATTCAAGGGTCTCGGGGATTTCAGGCGAACAGCGTGCGGCACAACTAGAACGAGATCGTCTGCGGCGTAGCATAAACCAACTTTCAACATCTGTCGATGAATCCACGGTTTACGATATCGAAGAGCAACCGTGGCTTAATAAAGAGGGAAGTGGATTCATGTACAATGTTGCGATTGACTACGACGCACACGGAGATATTGGCATCTTAGAAGAAGTGTGTGCCCACTGCCAAACCCGGAAATGGAAAGAGGAGCTCAATGGGATGTGTTGTGCATCTGGTAAGGTACGCTTGGAGTCTATGCAAGACCCACCAGATCTGTAAAGAGTCTTACTAAATAGCGAGCATCCAAGTGCAGCCATTTTTTGAAAAATATCCTAGCTTATATCAGCGCCTTCCAGATGACTTCGTTTGGTGCAAATCAAATCGTGAAAGCAGGGTTCATGTCGACATTCAAGGTCCAGAGGCAAGTTTACCATCAAATCGATTCGCTGCTACCTACAGACATTCAAAATTTTTTGCAAATTTATTTTGTAAGCGATTTTGAAGAACAAGCAAACCTGCTAAGTAGACTTGTCCCCAATGTGCACCCTGGTCTTGTCAGAGGATTGAAAAGTATTTTTTTGAAGGTCAATTTAAAAAAAAATAGTCTCCCTCTGCTACTGCACTATCTGTAGATATGAAATGTAAAGAAGAAACGGGTAAATGAATGTTATTTTAAAAGGTATAATCGTAGGTATTTTTGGTGCTATATAGCGTTCACGCAGACGACGTTGCCGGCAGCAGCTAGTATAATTTAGATGTATAGGCTATCTTACTGTAAAGTATAATCAAAATGCGAGTATTAGTTTTTGCGTGAAAGAGTAATAAGTATTCGTCCATCTATACTTTTGAATATAAAGAAATTGCTTGTTGTGAGTACGTCTGAGCTTTAAGTTCTGTTACAATTCAGGTATAAATTGCAACAATCGCAGAAATTGTAAAGTAATTTTCAATTCGAAAATTGTGCGGGTCCCACTCAGAATCTATGTGTGATACTTAACACATATAGTTCATCGTTTTAGTGTTTTCTAACTTTCGTGGTAAGGATTATTTCTGACAAGTTTTTGGTCTTTCCGTTGGAAACTCAAAATACTGGCTCATCTTTCCCTTGATGCAGGCTTAGCAATGTGTGTAAGTCACCCTTAGAGTCATTTAGAGAAATCTACCGTGGTGTCCATCGACGTTCCACAGCAATGCGGTAAGTATTTTTTTTATATTTTTTTTTATTATAGTAATAGGCGGCAAACGAGCAGATGGATCGCCTGATGGGAAGCAATTACCGCCACCCATGGACACAAGCAACACCACAGGAGTCAAAAGTGCGTTGCCGCCCCTTGGGGTCTGGAAAAAGGATAGGATGAGGAATGGTATGAGGAAGAAGGAATAGGGAATAGGGCCTCCGGCACTCTCACTCACCGAACGAAACGCAACAGTTTAGGTACTGTTACTTTACGTCAATTTTCTGTGAGAAGGTAGTACCTCCCCGGTCGAGCCGGCCCATTCATGCTGAAATCAGCAAGGCTCTACTACCTGTAAAATATGATACAAAAAATGCAACATGATACCCAAAGGAATATAATATTACTATTTTAACCAACACATCAGTTTAATTATTGTAATATACACAATTACATTCCAGTCGTTCAATGGTATGATATTTACAGCTCTCACCCCAAAACGTATATTTAATTAAATGCAAAATTAAATGGTATCTGGCTGAAGTATCTGGCTGAAATAATTGAAATGTATACACAAACGAAACTTATTATTGGTTTGTCAATTTATGTTTAATTTCTTACATGAATAAGCAAAGGCAACTTGAAATATTAATTGCTGTAACGGATCCCTTATTTATTTGTTATGTACTTCGCCTAGATACTCCTTTCAAACTAGTTAAACAATGTAGAAGCATACGCTACATTGATATAAATGCAACTAGTACCTATTTGAAATTGCGAGTCCATCAATGTTGGTTACATAGCTCTCAATGACCAGAGCAGCATCTTCGATATTAATGTATATAAACGACTTTTATTTGCTAAATCTGTGATATCTAATATGTGATAAACCAACCCAGAAAGCGTATTAAAGCCTAAAACAAGATTCTGAAACTTTAAACATTATCAAGATAAAAAATCGTGTTACGAACGGAACCCTAACAACCAGAATCCAATTACAAAAAAAAAAGAAACAACAATTACGGTAAAATAGAGCGCGAACTTGAGCGCCCTTTGCTTGACATTTTAGTGGATGTACTGAAACAAAGAAGAAGTAAATGAACAAAGAAACTATTGCTCCCCCCATATGACGTACGAACTATAATTAATAACTATTACTGTTAGTAGACATACGATTATTGCTTGCAAAAATGAGAATACCATCGTACTTTTTTTGCTAAGTTCATGCATCAGAGAAGGAAGGTTAATAAACTATGCAGGAAAATAAAGAAAAGATAGGAAAATAAATCTTTCTATTCTGTGTCGCGAGTGAGTTATGTGGCGGCTTGCCGGGTCTGTTTCATACAGATTATAAAGAAAGACCAATAAAAATATTTTTTGACTTATCTCTGCACGCTAATTTAAATATAAATTGCCTGAGCATTTTGTAGCTTCAGGTCAAAAGAAGATGTTATAATTTTGAAAGTGAAAATTGAATAGTTTTACAATTTAGTTTCGTGCCAGGTTCTATTATTTTAGAAAACGTTTTTCCATCTGTCAACTATTCACAATATAGTCTGATCCAAAACAAGGCAAAACCTCTACTGCATTGTTACCAGATAACTTATAAAGTTACTTATATATTTCTATATACACACCTATGCATGTAAATAATACTCATGCATAGAGAAAATATACGAGTTCATCACAAATAGGTTCATCCTGGGAGGAAATTGGATTCAACGTTGCAGTCAGGAATAATAACACTACACCAGACGTTACGAAATTTAAATTGAATTAGGTGTTAGACTAAATAAGTGGAATATTTAGCCAGACACGCATTATCGATGGTGATACAGACCAGAGAGAATTTTTATATGACGGCACGGTTGGCGTAGTGGTTTAAGCGGTCGCCTCGCCACTTGACACTGCGCCGGCTGTTGTGGGTTCGATCCCCACACGAGACAACACTTTCTGTGATTCATAAATTGTTTTTTCGAATCTGGGTGTTCATTGTGTCCGTTTGTTGTATGTTTGCAAAGTCCCGCGTAACACAGGATTTAGTCCTAGAGCGAGAGTTGTCTTTTTTTAAAAAGAAAAGAAAAAAAAAGAGTGAGGGAGAATTTTAACCATAACTGTCGCTCAAAAAATATATGCCTATCTTTGCATCGTCAAATGTAAAATCCTACAAAGAAGTGTTAATAAAATATAGGTTAATAATTTTAAATAATCATTAAGTTTATAAATCTCTGAGATCATTATCTAACGCTAGTCACTAAACAGAATAAAATGTCAGCTCTCGCTTGCATACGTGAATACTGCACAGTCATGCTTAGAACAAAGGACTTACTTACGCCGATAAAGTTAACTTTCCGTGCTTCTACAGAATGCCTTCAATTACGTTAATATAAAGCAAAGATAGTAGGTACTTGTACTTAAGAAAACCGCCACGACCATCCGATGATGATAATGATGAACGTTATCCCAGTTGCATCCAAGACTTTCATCTTGGACTGAGCTGTGAGGTCTGACTGAGATCCGCTTCAAGTCTCACCAGATTTAGCAAAATATTAGCTTTTCATAGAGTAACTGCCGCCTGAACTTTGCAATCCTTGGGCCAGTGTCAGTTTATTTGACATAACGTAATTTTCAAGGCATATATATCCCAAATAGTAATTAACACTCACAGAAAACCTATACCATACTATATTGGCATCAGGCCTTAGTTTTAGCAGCCTAAATTATTAAAAGACAGCGCACCCAATTATTTGTTAATAATCTAGTACGTGCGACATAATTAGTAATTGATTAATTACGATAACTCCCCGGCGTGTACTTCCTTAATTAGTGGTTTATTAATTACAAATCTCCTCGTGCGTTTTAACGATTTGTGGCATCATTTCACGCGCCACATAACATCGTGTATTTTCGGTTATGATGAACATTGTTTATGTGGGTATACGTAGAAGTATTTGATTGTTGATTTTGTTGTAAAAGCATTGGTGTTGGCGAATTTCGATTTGATGCTAATATTTTTGTTGAAATTGAGCCTTGGAAACACAAAGTGAATAAACAAACCATTATAACAGAAAATATTCGAAGCGAACGAATATGCTTGGGCAATGAGGTCTATTAAAATAAAGAACAAACTAGAAGTAATCATAATTATTTGTCTTATATTATAGCTGGACATTTTTTTCAGTGTTAAGGTTGCTTCAGTCAATAGTAGTGTTCAATGCAAAACATTCATTTGATAGCTCAAATAAGCCAGCTTTATACTGATAATATTAGGGAATATAGAATCTGTAAAGTCATGGATATCCTTCGAAAGAAGGTTCTAAATAGTCTAGACAAATGATTGATATCTCTTAGAGCAGAGCGAGACCAATCATTTGTCTATGCTGAATACCTTAAACTTCCCAGCATGATCTCTGTACCATAATTCGAAAGGGCATTGCCAAAACCGAATAATTAGAAACATACACCAGAAACAAAAACATATAATAAAAACAAACAATGAATCTATGAGCTCATACCCTTCCTTATTACTTATGAAATTTCTTACAAACTACGAAAATAACGAATAGAAACCTGGCACCCAAATTTCAATTTAATTAAAAAACCTGTGCAAAGTCTGCTGATATTTGATTTCGGCACAAAGTAAATAACAGATTATTGTTGGCAGCAGATTATTAATGCTGAGCACATATTTGCCGTGAGGCAGTTCAATCAACACCGGCTTAAGCGTGGCTTAGAACAGTAATCGATCGTTCTTGAACGGTGCCACTACGATACCTAACTGATTTAGCGTTTGATTTAATTGAAAATTCACTAAAATATATAAATACTAGAGGACGCCAGCAGCTACGCCTGCATTTTTTTTAAATTTACCCGTTTTGCCCAATCCCGTGGGAATTTCGGGAAATCCCTTCTTAGTGCACCCCTACGGTTCCCAAGGAACATACGTGCCAAATTTCAGCTTCCTGCGCCCAATAGTTTCGGCTGTAGCGTGTCTGTCAGTCAGTCAGTAACGCAAGGATTTTATATATTAAGATTTTTCGTAGAAATTGTTTTTTGTAGAAATTGCTAGTAGATTAGTGTAGTTTGATTGTTGTTTAGGCAAGTGAAATTTTTATGATCAGATGTTTATTCTGAGCTTCATTGTCTAGTGTAAATTCTATACTCTCTTTATTATCCGTGCTGCTTACCTGCGTTAGCAAAATGATACCTGCTGAGTGTGCTATATCATCATTAGCAACTTTATTTGCTAGATACTCAATCGTGACTTTATGTGAACTGACGCTAGTCTAAGCCGTGGAATATAGCTATCCCTTTGGGTTGTGGAAGTCAGACAGGCAGTCGTTCTGTAAGATGCTAATATTCAGTCAAATCCGATGAGACCAGAAAGCGGGCCCCCCGTGGGATCTCCACCTTGTCGTGGTGGAGGGGGCTTAGTAACCGTGGCTTGTACACCCGCGGTGAAGCTAAGAGAGATCCCAGGAGTGGACGCTTTGCGTGGGCTTAGAGGGGGCCTGCGCAGGATGCGTCCAAAGGTTCGGGCGTGGGGGACAGTTCTGTCGGTCGCGGGAGGAGAGACGTGTCGGTGTTGCGTTGCCGCGCGCCCTATCTCCCGCGACTAAATGGGGGCTAACCATTGTTGCGTCGCGGTGGGGCTGCAGAGGAAGAGGAGATGCGGTGTTGCGTTGCCGTCCTCCCTATCCTTTGCGGTCGCTGGGTGTTTTGGCGGCGGAGCCCAACACTTTCATCCGCCGCCAAGGAGGTTGTGGCCTTCGGACTATCCGCCAGGGTGTCAGGGTAGAATGCTAGACGAACCCCTGGCGTCCCAAAAATGGCGTTAAAATATGCAATGTGGTTTTAGTGGGTATTATGTTCTTGCACTCCAGCCGTCGAGTCCCACATACGTGCGTAAATACATTTCCACAGCGAAGAAAAAAAAGAAAAAAAGGGACATTAGATCATCGCTAATACCTAAAACATCCAATTCAGCAACCCTATCCCGCGTTCCTATATCCCTCTGGTAATCCTAACGTCCGGTATGACGTTCCCTGATGCGGGCTCCATGGAGGGTGGGAAGCCAGAGGGATGAAGTCTTAGTAACTTGCATGGATACCGAAAATCCTAATATTACCCCAACTGTGACGGGGTCAGCGAAAGCTGTTCCCGCCGCATCAACCAAAACCAAACAGATGGTTGACGCCGTGGCCTCGGCTGCAGGTGTTAAACCATCCCCCAAGGACGAGACTTCAGCGCTGGCTAACGCTAGTACTGGTCCCGTCCTTACAATCGTCAGCCCGTTTGAAATCAAGCGGGCAGACGACTCCTCCTTCGCAGGCTGGCAAGTGGTAAGCCACCACAAGGGCAAGGGTAAGGGCAAGACCACCAATCCTGCCCAACACCCGCCCACTACACAACCGAGTGGCCCCGCTGCTACCAGCTCTGCGAAGAAAAAGAGGGCAAACAAAAACAAGAGACAGCGCCTGGCAATAAGGCGGAAGGCGGCACAAACCGCTGCCGCAGCCGGTGCTGCCTCTACAAAAACAGCGGAGCAGGCCGCTATCGCAGGTCCCAGTAATGTGACCAGCGCGCAGCCTGCGCTCAGCAGTAGGGGGTGTACGAAGACCGGAGGCAGTACGGGGAAGCCGCCTGCCGCCAAGCGGCGGGCTGGTCACCCTGGACGGCATCCAGCCCCAGCACCACCAGGAAACACGGCAGGTAAAACTGCCGGAAACAAGGAAAGAGGTGAGGCCAAACGTGCTCTCAACGAGACCAGCTCGCCTCGAGGGGAGCACAAGAAGCCCCGCCTCGACTCCTCCACGATAAAAGGTAAGTCCTATGCACAGGCCTCCAAGGCATCTCTGGGCGTTGCAGTAACATGCAAGCGCACAGGGAACCTGCCGAAGGAGTTCGTGGACCGGATACTCACGGAGATTCAAAGGAAGATCCTGAGTGACGCCTGGTCGACTAAAACCCCAAAACGCCCCGCCCCTGCGTTCACCGGGAAACCCATGTACGCGGACGGGGTCCTCAAACTCTGGTGCGCCGACGAGGCAACGCGTACCTGGCTGACGGAGGCGGTCTCTCTCCTGGTCCCACCACCGGGCTTCGAACTGGAGGTTAGGGGCCAGGAAGAGGCCCCGAAGAGAGTGCGGTGCGGCGTTGTCGTTCCGAACGAACAGGGAGTCTGGGACGACGTGCGCGACGTAGGTCGAGCTCTGGAGTTCCAGAACCCCTGGTTGGCGGTCGACAAATGGTCTCTGCTGCACTCGGAGAGACAGTCAGGTGGGTGGTTCCTGGTCGTGGGCATCCCGGAGGAACAAGTCCCAGTCCTGGTGCAGAACGAGCGCCGCCTCGCGTTGGGGCTGGGCGCAGTCTACGTCCGGTTCCGGGACTCTACAGGCAAGTATGTCGACCATCCTCCGGGATGCGACAACTCCACACAGCAAGTCTCAAACACCCAGTCAGGATGCTCCGCGGAATCCGGCCCGTCAGAGCCGGCCGCGTCTGGCTCGGAGGCTGGCCCGTCAGCCGAGGGTAACTCGGAAGATGAGAGCCTGCTCCTGAGTCCGGTGCGGCGGGACGACGGGGTGGAGGCCGGCGACATCCTGGCTGGCCTAACGCAGCTGAGGGTCGGGGGGGAGGGGACATCACCCACAGATGAACCCTCTGCCTAGTGACGTCAGCTGCCTACAAATCAACCTCCATCATAGCCAAACGGCCACTGCGCAACTGCGCAAGTGGATGGAGGTCCAACATTCAGCCATCGTGCTCATCCAGGAACCTTGGATAAGGGGTGGCCTCATTAGAGGCCTCTCCAGTCTGGGAGGTAAGATTTACTCTTCTACTGACCACACACATCCAAGAACCTGCATACTTACAACTAAAAACATCAGAGCCCAAGCTTTAATGGAGTTCTGTTCCAGAGACATCACAGCAATACAAATCGAAATAATACAGCAGCCAAGGAGTATAGCGGTCGTTTTCGCATCGGTCTACATGCCCGAGGCCGAAGACCCGCCTCCGTTCGACCTCACGCGTCTGGTTAACCAGTGCGAGAGAACCAATACGGAGGTCGTAATAGGAACGGACTCCAATGCCCACCACCAAATGTGGGGCATGGACTGCAACAATAACAGAGGTATGTCATTGGTTGAATACTTATTCACCACTAATCTTACCCTATTAAACACAGGTACGGAGCCCACCTTCGTCACTAAACGTAGTCGGACAATTATCGACTTAACTCTCGCAACAGAAGGAGCGGCTGAACGCATCAAGGGATGGCACGTCTCGAAAGAGGCATCATGCTCAGACCACAGATGGATCAGCTTCTCCATAAAAGTCGATATACAGCCCACACAGCCCCGCAGGAAACCACACAACACTGACAAAGCAAAGTATGTCCTACTACTTAAAGAGAAACTTACCCTTACGGCCACGCCGCCGGTACTGGGTGACACTGTACAGATCGACGATCAGGTATGTATACTGACGCAGTCGATGCTTGACAGCTATTATGCAGCTTGCCCGGAAACCACCCCGCCTTCAACCCCGGGGAAACAACCCTGGTGGGGCGCTGAACTTGAACGTAAGCGCAAGAAGGTAAGGAAGTCTCTAAATAGGGCAATGAACACAAGCGCGGACGCAGATTGGGACGCTTATAAAGCGGCCAAATCAGACTACAGGAAATGCCTCAGATTCAGACGCACCATGGGATGGAGAAAATTCTGTGGGAGCATTGAATCCTGCCAACAAGCAAACCGGGTAAGGAAACTACTGGCCCAGCAACCGACGGTTGCACCAGGTACTCTCCGTAAACCGGATAACACATACACCACATCGGAGGAGGAGACAAGACGCGTCCTACTCGAAACACACTTCCCAGGCTGCGTCCTCACCCCGGTAATAACGTGGCACGATACACCAACAGTGGCGACCGAACACGAATGGAGACACGCAAACAACGTGGTCACAGAAGAAAAACTCCGATGGGCCATCGATAGCTTCCACCCCTTCAAAGCAGCCGGACTGGATGGCATCTTCCCAGGGTTATTACAATGGGGAGGAGAACCTGTCCTTAAAAGACTCCTGGCAATTATGAGGGCTAGCCTGGCCCTCAGATATATACCGAAGAGGTGGAGGGAAGTTAAACTAATCTTCATACCAAAACCAGGCAAAACAGACTATACCCATGCAAAGTCCTTTAGACCAATAAGCCTCACCTCCTTCATGCTTAAAGCCTTGGAAAGGCTTTGCGAGAGGGAACTAAGAAGTGGGGCTCTTAAGCACCTACCCTTACATGCCAACCAACATGCATACAGCTCAGGGAAATCGACGGAATCGGCCTTACATCAGGTCGTGAACCAGATAGAAGCTGCTATACAACAAAAAAGCATCTGCCTGGGCACCTTCATCGACATAGAAGGAGCCTTCGACAAGACAAACTTTTCCAGCATAAGCAACGCCCTAGCCAGGCATGGTGTGGACCAGATGCTCATACAGTGGATCCAAAACATGCTCAGCAAAAGGGTAGTGCGCCTGCAAGGCGACACTCAGACAGCCTTGATAACTAAAGGGTGCCCGCAGGGAGGTGTACTCTCCCCGCTATTGTGGAACTTAGTCATCAATGAACTCATAGACAAACTCAACGCGAGATACTTCTTTACAATAGGTTATGCAGATGATCTAACCATACTCACCTCAGGTAAGGTAACCAGTACAGTGTACGACCTAACCCAACAAGCCCTACGCATAGTAGAGTGGTGGTGTAATGAGTACGAATTATCTGTAAACCCGACCAAGACCGAACTAGTTATGTTCACACACAAGCGCGCGCTGGGTACTTACCGATTGCCCAGGCTATTTGATACAGAGCTTAAGCTGTCTACCGAGGTCAAGTACCTGGGCGTCACTCTCGACAGCAAATTGACATGGAACAGCCACATGGAAAATAAGCTCAATAAAGCCAGCATCATCTTCTGGCAGTGCAAGAAGATGATAGGTAAACGATGGGGCCTATCCCCCAAAATTGTCTTATGGCTCTATAAGACAATAATACGTCCGATGGTAAGCTACGGCGCAGTAGTGTGGTGGCCTCGGACCAACCTAATAACGGCCGCCAACAAGCTTCAGAAGCTTCAAAGACTTGCATGCCTAGCGGCCACGGGCTGTATGAAAACAACGCCAACAGCGGCACTTGAAGTGTTGCTGGACCTGCCTCCATTGCACCTGTTCATACAACAGGAAGCAACGATGTCGGCAGTCCGGCTAAGAGCCCTGAAGCTCTGGAAAGACACCAACACGCCGCACACTAACAACTTAAATACACTCTTTAAAGAAGTTCCTATTACACAAGCCATTGGCGACCGTATACCGAAACAATTTGTTTTCGACAAGAAATACAAAATCCAACTGTACGAGGACATACACGAAGGAGCAGTTAACCACAACGAGCTCACGATCTTCACAGATGGGTCTAAAACAGATACAGGTACGGGTTCAGGAGTATTCTCCGAGGACCTAAACATCAACATCGCAGCACCGCTGGGAGCCTACAACACGGTCTACCAGGCCGAATGTTTTGGCATAATCCTAGCTGCCACAGCAATCATGGCACGTGAGGTAAGGGAACGGTCCATTAGGATCCTCTCAGATAGTAAGGCTGTCCTCTCAGCCCTCAAAAGCCATACTGTCACCTCGGCGCTCACGCTTGAATGCCACCAGAAACTAACAGAGGTAGGTAAACTAAACAAATTAACACTGCAATGGATTAAGGGCCACAGTGGCTCAAGAGGGAATGACGCAGCCGACGTACTTGCCAGAAGAGGGGCCACTTTAGAGGTGGTGGGACCCGAGCCCATTATTCCCCTACCTTCTGGTTTTTATCGCAACCTGGTAAGAAATAGGACCAGGACCAAACACAACCAGTCCTGGATTGGTATTGAAACATGTAGGCAGGCCAAGGAGGCTCTTCCCGCAGTAGACGGTAAGATAGCTAAACAAATCCTCCGGCTGTCCAAACAACAACTACGGACAGTCACGGCCGCCTACACAGGACACGGATTCTTTAATAAACACCTATTTACTATAGGTATCACCGACAGCCCGCTGTGCAGGGCCTGTATGGCAGCAGACGAGACGGCAGCCCACCTGCTCCTCGACTGCCCTGAGGTTGCACAGTACAGGCAGCAGTACCTGAGCAGATACAGCACCCTGAGGGAGGCCGTGGGCCACATCAAGAGTCTGCTGGCCTTCCTCGAAGAGCTGGGGTGGCTCGAGTGACGACACCATTCCCACCCGCACGCAAAATACACGCCAAGACGTGGAGTTGCGGAAACAGCCCGTGCCATCAAGTATCAAGTATCAAGTAACCCTATCCCGTTATCATTCAAAGTCCTTGCCTAAACAACAGGTTTACCTGTTGTTTAGGCAAGGACTTTGACTCTGACCTCAAAATCATTTAGAAGCGAAAATCATTAAAATCATTAAAATTTTCCAACACTCACAGCAAAATCAAAGAACAAGTGTATTTACCGCACTAACACTATACAAGGTTGCAAATAGTTTGCCAAACTGGCTTTTCTTCAATAAAACCTTGAAATTTAGTTTCACCGACACCAAGCAATGTTGCAGTTGGAACGAAATGTCGGGCTTTTTAATGAGAAAATGTCTCAAAATACGACTGAACTATTTACCAAGCAATAGTTCTGTATGTTGTTGAGGTTGTGAAGTTCGCAACTAGTTCGAGACAATTTCGTTTTTAGTTACCGTCTTTTTGGGTTCAAACGGTGACCAACTGTAGAACTTTTCCCTTTTTCTACAAGTTTAATGTAATCAGATCCTCAGACGTATCTAAATCACTTTGTATAGTATCGTCTTCTCCAAGTTCGTTATCGTTTACTTAAAACTTAAGTTGTCAAGATGTTATTTTATGTAACACGAGTATTGTCGAACTTATTCAACTTGTGCTACAAGTTACGCATTAATTTGTTTACCGTGTGTTATTGTGGGAATATTATTATATTTTTTCGTAAAAATAATATATCGTTACATGATACTTTGAAGCAGGCGAAAAGCGAGTTTGGTACAATTCAATTAAAGTTTATTCTTTAGTAAAAAGTTAGAGCTTAAAATGCAATACAGCAAAAATAAATTTGAAAACTGATAAGACACAAAATCAATCATTTTTATATGTGCCATAGACCACTGAGATATTGTACTATTTCGTGTTCAACGCAGCGACAGATACAAATACTCGGCGATCATCAAATATTTTGCATTTCCAAAAAGAATATCATTCGCTTATAATCAGAAAAATGTTTTCTTTAAATTATGTACTCACGTTCTTAACACCTCTCTTCAACTGCCTCCCAGCTTTCCACCAGGTGACTTGGGCCTCGGGTCTCGAACCCACTGCCCTGCAATTTACATCGTAGTTTCTGTCAGCTGAAAGCGGCTGCCGCTTGTTCAGAATCTGGACGCTCAAGGGCCTCACTGCAACAAATTGGATTCGTCGGCAAACTATTCATAATAGACGACCTTTGTGTTTTATTATTCAAAGAAAATCTTAGTCCTGGTTGTGAATTAGAACCCTCGCCCTGTAGCACAGGGTTCTTTTATATCTAATTCATATTTATGTATGAATGTCTCTGAACTCGTCGTAAATAGCTGGACTTATTATGATTATTTTGATATGTCCATATGAATCGAACTTATTTCAGTGTAGAATAGCATAGATTTTATAATCAAAACTCTTGTGATGGGCAAACATAATGCAAAAGTTTTAAATAAGAAATATTACATTGCTCGATTGAGTATGGATTTTTCGATCCTTTACTGATCCATGCTTTTAATGGAAAGATTGTGAACGTAATCGTGATGATACCTGGCGCGACGAAGTCCGAACTCTAAGTAGGTATTGAGCACGTCTCTCCACACCACGTCGGAACAACTTAATGGCAGTTTAATAGTTTAAAATATAACATTTCTAAAATAAATGTATCATGGTATATACAGATATTGAATTTTAAATGAGTGTTTATGTTCATTACGTAAACCGGAATGCATGTAGACATCTTACACGAACTTAAATTTCATCCAATTATTGGTATTCAGAAATCTCCCGGATAAACTAATTTCATAGCACAGTATTTTGAAACTTGTACGCACACTAACAAATCAAAAATGTTGAACAGGGTACGAAAAAACTTATTCTAAATTGAAAACGTGAAGTTCAAAAACAGTTCCAGATAGGGAAGCAGTAAGTAAAAATAGTAAAATAAAAATATATGAGCTCAGTTAACTCCAAACGGATTTCGTGTCTGTTTTACTTCAATTATTATGTAGACTAGAGATATTTAACATCTACAGTCGAATCAAGTAATTGAATTCAACTGCCGGATTTGTCCAGTCGGAAATTTCAATTGCTGGCTTATAATAGAACCGAAAATGGCCACTTAACTTGAATCATACCGTCGCGTTGCTTGGGTACAAGGATGTAAATCATTTACAGCATTCCTAAGATTATTTATTATTATTATGGGCTATTTGTAGTGCAAGCAGAATTTTCGCTAGTGCTGAATTCTCTTTTATTCTAGATGTTGAAGACAGCTTGACCTAGTTTGGTACAAAGAAATTAAACAATTACACTGCTATGTCGTAAAAGTTTAGCACCACTAGGTTTTCTAGGGAGACATTGTAATTCCAAATGCATTAACGACGAACATTAAAAACTACTGAATTGTATTCAGCAATGTGTAGAAATTAGCCCAATAAAAGCTTGTTGTTTTTGCAGTTTTGCTGTCAAGATATTATACACAATTTTCTCAAGGAAAACAAATGTGTGTGGGAGAGGGTAGATGCTTTTAGGTAACAAGAACTTTCCTTCTAAAAGGATGATAAGATTTTTTCTGCCTATACGCGCTGTTTATCGTCTACTATAATAACTATGGTAGTTATTTAGGCATCTTAAGTCATTGACCAATGAGATTCGTAATATAGGTAAAATGTAAGTTTTCATCAGACTCTGGAACTGCTAGGTTGACGTTCAATGTTTGGCAAATGAGGGGTCTAGTTGCTGGTGACCAACATCAGTTAATAGAAATAGAGAAACTTACAGTTGATGTCCAATATCACAAGCTTGGACTCTGGAGCTGCTAGGTTGGTGTTGGATGCTTGGCAAATTAGCCTGGTGTTCAGATGCTGGCGTCCAACGTTGGGAAAGGTGAGGGTGTTGACTGTCACGCCATCTGGTCGCTGCTCGTAGGAGTCGTCTATGACGTTGTTCTCGTGATACCAAGTGAGACGAGGCCACGGGTCGCCTGCAAAGAAGAATAGCCTTAATTAGTTCATGACATCAACCATTCTAAAAGGTAGGATTAGATTATTTACTAAAATGAAAGTTGTAAAGCACGAATCAAAGTTATATAGCACGAATGTTATCATGTAAAACTAAAGTGTGATAAAATTACTGTTATGTTATGAATGTGTGTTATACACAAGGAAGATATTGTTTATTACTCTTTGTAGCAATTTACGGATCTCCTGATAGAAATCTTAAACTTCTCCATCAGACGCACTAAACACATATCTACTCAAGGTCAATAATCGATTTACCCAGAATATTATATTTACCTAGTTGCAATTTTTCCCGTGTAATTACAATCCCATAAAAACAATACTAAACTTGTCAAAAATACCAAGTCTCGCGACCGTCAAAAGATGTAAGATCCATGTAATACCAAGTCAGTTAATTAAAAATATTTAATGTTTTAAATAAATAGATTGACTCGGCCATCGCATGGAAACACAATATATCTCATAAGTAAAACATATATAAATTAGATTGTTTATTGCGATTAATTAACCGACTTGGTATTACATGGATCTCACAACTTTTTACGGTCGCGAGACTTGGTATTTTTGACAAGTATTGTTTTTATGCAATCTCATTTCTTTTTGTAGATAGTCTTACTTTTGTCCTTTCCGGTACCTTCTACTTCTTGTACACCAACAACGAATTTTCTTAATTAAAGCTCCAACTGCAAATGTAATTTTGTAATCCTTTATATTCATATAGGATTACAAAGTTATTTATGCAGTTGATGTATCTCGAAAACTGGACCGAAGTTAAAATATATTTTAGTTTTTCCTTGGTTCATACACTAAACACTAATTGTTGCCTAAATTTGAAATTTCTATGTCTGCTACAAGTGCCTTAGAATTGAGATGATCGGTCAGTGAGTGACAAAATTAAGAATTTTGACTCGTGATAATTCTTAAACTACAGGTTGAAATTGAATGAAATTTGAAATACACTATCTTTATACAATTCCTGCATGGTTACTTAACAATCAGGCTTCTAGTTTTATCTACAACGAAGTTATAGGGGGTCGAAAATGGCCTGAATTGCTTCGAGAAATTTGACCTTCTAGTGTCAATGTATTGTATTGTATTCTGTTAAATTTCATCAAATTTATCAGAATTATATTGCCGTAAATCAAAAGGAATTTTGCCGTGGAAAAATCAAAGCACATATTCGTTCGTAATAAAAAAGCTCCTTACGATATTTTGAAACAAAGTTATTAGGAATCAAAATATAAGATAAAAATGTTTGTGCTTGGCTGACGTCGAACCTCACTCTGACATTCTTATCACTGTCAGACTCATGAGACATCGTCACTTAAAGTATTTAAAAATGTATAGCGGATTTACTTTTTCAACTTTTGCGAATTTCTAATCATTTGTAACTACGGTTATAAATGATTACTGCGGTGTTGCTTTCGGTGACTCCAACTCTTGTTATTTGAGTTTCAAAAATAAACAACGAAGAACTCTGAAACTTTTGACCTTTTTGTATACATATTTGTTTGCAATCGGATTCAATTTCTACAGAAATGGAATTGCGTTGTCTCTACGTTTTGAATAATACTGTAATTTTTCGCCAAATACGTCTATTACTTTGTTAAAAACATATGTTTAATAATTATATCAGCAACTAACAAAGCTTCAAGACATTTTTTAGACAGTTCTGTTATTATGGGGGCGAGTAGTTGGAATTCGTAGTACTTCTTATTTATTTAGAAAATACATAGGTATATTTTAACATCATAAGTTAACTTTTCAATAACAGAACAATAATTTTTCATGACGAGGCTCCACGATGTCGGATAGGTTATAAATTATTTGTACTTTATTAGCCCCAAAATTTCGTCAGACATTTATTATAGTTATTCCGTTACCACGGCTAATGTGCATTACGGAACCGGCAAGAAAAGCTCGGGCCGGCCTGATGGTAAGTCACTAACCGTCAAATCTTTTAGACGACAAAAACGTCATAAAACATATTTTTATACAGACAAAAATATAAATTAATAAAAAAAAAATTGCTTGCCACTACTGTGCTTGATCTTATGTTTAAGTTTTTTATTGTATGTTTATTTTTCTTTCTTTCTCATTTCAATCATCCCCTGTGCGTTAACAACCTTAGCCGAATAGAAAACAACTTTTATAAGCAGCTCAGGATGACTTAGTCTGTCTCATAATAAGCCTCTCGTATCAAGAGTTATTTAAGGAGAAAGGATTACCACCCTGGGTGAAAACAAGAAAACTTTCAAATTAATTGAGCTTATCAACCAAACTGTCACTCCAGGTAAAAAAGCGTCAATTTTTCACAAAAATATAAGCTTGTATTCTGCTTATTTATTATTTTTTACTCTTGTATCTCGCATAGGGATTAGATACTGACGTGTACCCACGTTTTCCCAATTATTAGCGTAAACGGATGATTGGAATTGTGAACGGTTTTAATCGATTGGATAAATTTGTAAATACACGTATGTAAAGCGTATTTGTAATTCGGACGCGATTCATATATGAATTACACATTTTTAAACAATAATTATTTTGATTACAGTTATATTTGAATACAGCTTTTCATACAAATACGACTGTTATCAAAATTAACATTGTTTAAAATATAAATACAATAACTATTGTATTAATTCCGATATTGATAGTATATATATTTGTTTTTACTGGTATTCAATAAATTCTAGCTATCGCAGTGCTAGACACAAAAGGGCCCCTTTTCACAATGATAAGCGTTAAAACATTGTCACCGAAAAACTTGGGACAAAATTAATTAGGTCTATATTATTTTACCATTCAATTCATCCTGGACATCCTTTTGAGAAACCTACTTGTCCATGTCTTATTAAATTTACCTTTCAAAAGAGAATATCAATATTCATTATGTAAAATATATTAAAAGTATACTTTCTGATATAAATTTATATTATGTCCAGTCAAAATCAACTGCCGGAAAGAAAGAGGTCTACATCTTCTTTTTGATTACTTGGTGATATAATTTGAATCTCATCATCAGCCTTTATCAGTCCACTGCTGGACTAGGCCTCTCCTTTGAAAGGAGGAATTGGCCTACTATACCACGCTGGCCAAACGGGTTGGTATAGGTTTTGCATCAAGTTTTCCTTCTCTTACAGTGCTGTTTTCTGCATAATATGCTCCCTCTGTCGGCTCACACCCATGGGATGATATGCGGTGGTGACAATCCGTATTCTTAATCCGTCAACCACACGGATAATTTGAATACATGAGTTTAAATAATTCTTTCAAATATTAATATTCAACCTATGATGGAATAGATAAATGAATGCACTACAAGAATCAAGAGTTTTTAGTGAAACTATTATATTTCATCATCAACTGAAGCAACAAACATCCATGTAAAATATATCAGCCAAAGTTGTTATCCATTGAAAAATATCCACACTTTTGTCCTCACACTTACAGCCCTAATACATGACTGTATTCGCATAACTAAGAGCCGCAAGAGGCCATCTATCAGATTGCTCGATGCACAATACAACACATCAACGCTTCTCACGATTATTTGCCACTTTCACAAATATACTAAATTTTAGATTAGATTTTTTCCTCCCCAGTAAAATGATTAGTTGACCTACTTCTGCTGATTAAGTGAAAAATTCTCGTCTAATGCTATCTTATAAATATAAAGTATAGAAAAAATTCTATAATAAGTACGCTTTTACAGGTTACACGAAAATGTAATTCGTTCCGGTTAGCAATTTTTACTTGTAATGAACCGACGAGTTTTCGGCGGAAATTGAAATTGGTAATTTTAGATATGTATTACGTTGTGGGACTCTAAGTTTAATATCGATTGTACGCTACTCAAAACATAATACATATTAAATACTTTCTATTTCTCATTTCTCATCATCAAGCCATTATCACGGTTGCTGCCAAGACTTACGTATTGAAGCTTGAGCTATTCCCGATCTGACCAGATGCATCAGAAAATTAGATTTTCCAATGTCGTCTGACCTGCGCAACCCAAAGATTAGTAATAATATATTAATATGATAGGTACATCCCATGCAAACAAGTGACAATATATTAAATAAATACTTACTGACTCCCCATAACGACTGGCAGAGATCTTCATGAAGATGCAAGCTCCGAGGCAGGGGAAGGCGATAATAAATTTAACGTGCACATAACTTCCAAGTAAGTGGTGCACGTTGGCTTTCAATATAAGACCACCTGTGATGTCAATTTTGTCTATTGATATCTACTAGGCTACCACCGCCCTTAACAAGCCTGAATGCTCTATACTAAATAACTTACTTATATAATTTACGCAGCCAACGTGTAGGTTGGCTGTTATGAATATTTGACAGCAAACATCCAAGTATAGGGCAGGGATAAGTAAGTAGTACCTACCCTAAAATTGTACCTACACTAAAAGACCTACAATTACGCTTCTCTAGGAAATCCTAAAGAAGCGTAATTGTAGGTCTGTACCATTATCTATGTATATCAGATAATTGTATTAATGCAATGTTAGACAGGTAAAATAAATAAATATCCACCCACATATAGGTAGAAGAAAAACGATGTAAAAGAAAAACAACGAAGTACATTATATTTCACTAATTTTACAAGCAGCCGATTGTCATACAACTACTAAAAACGAATAATAGGTAATTAGATTTTAATGTAATTACCTATTAATATTACACCTCTGCCTACCCCTTCGGGGATACAGGCGTGAGTCTATAAATAAATTAAATAAATAAACATTTTAATGAGTCATAGCATTTTGTTTCATTTAAAAGTGTCCTGGATAAAAAACAAGCTTTAATCTCACAGAATATCGACATAAAGTAACAGTAGTGCTAGGACCTAGCCAAATGGCATTCGCTTCTGCTACTTTCTACTAACGCTTGGTTGCTATGGCAACATAAGGAATTGCTTCTTTGTTATATACAGCCCGTGATATATCAAAGGCTTATGCCAGTTCCATACATTTTTACACTCAGCGATATCGTTAATCGAATGCCTCCGTGGTCCAGTGGATAGCGTACTGAGGTCTGAGGTCCCGGTTTCAATTCCCGGCTCGGGCAAAAGTGTTACTGGGTTTTTCCGAATTCTCATTACCAGCCCGGAGTCTGATGATGTGCCCGGGAATGGCAATAGGCTCGCCCCCTATTACGTAGGACCTAAAAGTTCGTGGCGAAATGTGGGTGTAATATTACACCTTTGCCTTACCCTTCGGGGATACAGGCGTGAGTCTATAAAAAAATACAGTTGCCATTTGGCTAAGGGGGCTATACTGTTGCGTGTGGTTCAGTGAGTGCGAGTGCCTGATACCCCATCGCATTTTCCTTTTCACAAACCCCTTTCCTCCTCCTATTCGTTTTTCCAACAACAAGGCGGCAACGTACTTATGACTCCGCTGTTGTTGGTTGTGCGCCGGGCGCCAGTAATCGCTCACCGTCAGCCGATCCGTCTGTTCGTTTGCCGACTTTTATATAAAAGATAATATTCAAAATTAATTTATTTTATCAGTTTTATTAAATTATATTTTTACTTCAAATATTTAACATGGATGTCACGACTGTTGGCCATATCTTTCACTTATATTTTGATTGACTGAGAAGACAAATTTCCTTCGTCCTTTAGATATGACAGCTTCTCATTATAAGATCGTATTACAGTTGGTAAATATCAACAGAGATTTGAATTTTCCGCTTTTCTTTTTCTCTTCGGTCAAAATAAAAGGTACAACTGGCCGTATATGTAACAAATGAAGACAACACTTTTAGAAGACAACGCTTTTACAACGAAAATAAAGCAATTGTTTTAACGTCTTTTTTAATTTTTTAAAGACAGCACCCGCGCTAGGACTAAATCCTTCGTCGCGGAGGCCTTTACAAACATACAACTAACGGACACGATGAACACCCACACTCGAAACAACAATTTATGGATCATACAAAGTGCTGTCTCGTGTGTGGATCGAACCCACAACACTCGGCGCAGTGTCAAGTGGCGAGGCGACCGCTTAAGGTAGTAATGGTTTAATCGGCCCTTAAACTAGTAGTGGGTGGCCAACCATACAGTCAAACTGTTTAATTGTGTCTACAATTATATAATATACAAGCCGTTTCCCGCGGTTTCACCCGCGTCCTGAGGTAACTACTTCGCGTACCCGAAGAACCCAAATATCTTACGGACCCCTATTTTTTCTTAAATAAAATAAAGTCTATGTTACTCGCAGATAATGTAGCTTTCGAATGGTGAAAGAACTTTTAAAATCGGTCCAGTAGTTTTTGAGTTTATCCATTACAAACAAACAAACAAACAAACAAACAAAAATACAAATTTTTCCTCTGTATAATATTATATAGTGTAGATCTACATCTACACTATATACTATTATACAGAGGAAAAATTACAATTCTTATAAATAATCACGTAAAAAAGAAGACTACCCGTAAAACACGTGTCAATACGGCAGGCCACACTTTATTTGGCAATTGGCTTCGCTTCTTATTTCAGTAATCTACGTTATTAATGATTATGTAACGGGTTAACTAAACGAAAAGAAAGCTGAAATACCTTTCTATTTGCCCCGACGTGCTATATATACGGCTATATGCGGCTGGTGTAACCCATGCCGACACGTCGTGGCAAATAGAAAGGTATTTCATCTTTCTTTTCGTTTAGTTAACACGATTCAGACCCGTTACATAATCATTAGTATGTGTACAAATCGTGGTAGTTTAAAAGTAGTTATCTACGTTATTTCCTTAGGGCAACGATAACCTAGTGAAAACCCCAAGAGAGAATGTGTGACTAGTAACTGACAATTACATTATTTTATATTTTTGTCATCATTTTATAGTACTCTGTATCAGTTTATAATGTTGCATACATCCAGGTATAACGTAGAGAATCAAATATAATTAAGAAACAACAAGGCAGGCAGGCATTATGCAAATCAAAGTTGTTATTTTTATCTCATTTGTATTTTTTTTATTAAAATGTGCTATATATGTACTCTTTTTACTGAATCTGAGTTGGCAGTAGATGTAATCGTTATGTCTAGCCATTATATTGAATCCGTTTGTTGCCTGGACTGAAATTATCCCAATGTTAAAATTTAATGAGCACATCATTAGGTTACTGGTAATTAACTGCGGAGTTTCGCCGACAAACTGAAAGTATATCTAAATACAATGAGTTCCTAGGTAGATATTAGTATAAACGTTTACAGCATTTGGATGGAAATTGGCCGCTCTCATCGTTTATTTATTTTATTAAGTGGGTGCTTTATTATTTTTATCTGAGATCAAATAGTGTTTGTCGATGAATGCTTTTCGTGTGGTGTAGGTTTCAGCATACAAAGTGTCACTACCGCATTTCCTAAGATGTCCTATGGGTTGACTTAGGAAAATACACAATGGTAATAGTAGGTATCTTCCAAAACTGAAAACCGGACCAATATAAAATTACGGGGTTTATATCTCGACTGCTTGTATTGAAATAAAATACCAACGAAACGTTATAATATAAATATTGTTTGACCTGGATTTAATTGTTTTCTTTTTTAATATAGACGTTAAAAACACAAAGAACATATCTCCAAGACAAACTTTCGATAGGGTTTGTTCAAGCCGCACTTGGCTGGCTTTTTTAACTGGAAGAAAAATACGTCTATTGTAAGTTCTAGTGGAGCATATAAAGTTATTCAATCAGAAGTCAGACAAAGGGTTCACGTCGTTCCGTAGTGTCTGACAATGGTGTTATCTTCGTGTTACTCTTGTATTGGATGTAGCTTCTATTACAAATCGGGTTACGAATTCTTTTTAACTTCGTTTTTGGTGCTGCTAACATATATGTCACCGGAAGATAACAAGATCGAAAAGCATAAAATTAAAAGAACTTCTGTGATTGGTCGACCCGCTTAGAATATTGCGAATGGATATCCGTTAGCTTATAAATTTACTACGAGACGTCGCAAATTGATAAATTTGCGAACATGTGAGCGTAAAATAATACAATTTATCTCGTTTAGAATCCTATGAAAGTATATAAATTTCCTAGGAAGTTAATAAATTTGATGTTTTTGTTATTTTCCGGTGACAAGTATATAGTTAATAGACTACAGGCCCATGTACAAAAATGGATGGGTCATATGAACCACCAGGTGACGTATATAGGACGATATAAGAGCATAAAATATTAAGATTCAGCACTATGCCGTCACTTGTAAGCTGTCCAACTGAGTGCTGGTGAGGATTCAAAAGTGCAGATAGAGTGAGTACATTTTGGTCATATATTTTTGTACGGCATTTTTACCATCGATAGATCCATGAAAAATAATAAGAAAGCGCGCAGTGCCGTACAAAAATGGTGCGCCACAAAGTCGGTAATTATTTTTTATATTTTCTGACAATTTCCAGGGTAAATTTGGTCATTTGATTCTGTACGGCATCAGTTTGATACTGTTTTAATACAGCTTCTAATGCATTATTCCGCAACGCCGTATAAAAAAAAATGCGACAAGGGAAAAAAATCGAGGGTTGCAACCCCCTCTCTTTCCGTGGTCCGGGGGGTGATTTGAAAAAGTACGGCTTCGGTTCCAAAACATTATCTAGCACTCAAAAGTACTTTAAATAATGCCGTCAAAAAATATTGTTCATGTGAATGTATATTAATAATTATCCTAACTTCATGGTTTAATTGATTTAAAAAGCTCTAAAATCATTTGACTCTGTACTGCAAGTCTTTTTTTAACATGATATTGTTAAATACAATTGTTATATAGTAATGCCGTTCAAAAGAAACTGTTCTAAACAAAATTATAGAGAAATACAAAAACTGAAATTTCTTAAATTATTGCAAAAGTTTAAATATTCATAGATTAATAATATATAGCAATTTTCTACATGTTTCCTTTGTTTTGAATAGTATTAAGATAAATAAATTAGGAAAAAATTATGCCGTACATTTTAATGCAGACCATATATTTTAGGCTGATGAAAATGACGCTACCATTTTAAGGGTGTAGTACCTTATGGCCATCTGATAGGTACTCTACGGTATTAACATTTTTTTGAAGAGAAAAATTTATAATATGATAAAATCATTATGACGTCTAACTGAAGTGAAAGGGTGTATATAATATCCAAGTATTGAAGCTGTAAATCCCAGTATCAACAGTTTTGTCAACTATGTGTGAGCGAGCGCAAACGAACACCTTACTCGAGTCCAAGCCGAGTACATCCGAATAAAATACGTTATGAACTTATGACCCACGACTACTTAGCACACAGTACAGTATAGGCAGGTGTAGATATATGCCTACAAATGCTAAACGTCGTAACAGAACGTCGCGCGTCGCTCCGTAAGTGATATGCAGTGTGTAAAAAGACACTTAACGAAAACTGAAACCTCATATTGTACCAATCATTACAAATATTTTTTACTTTGGCACCATACCTGGGAAATTACTCGTTCAGGAGATATTGAGGGTCAAAATTACTATATTTTTTAGCCAGGTATAAAAACATTTACAAAAAAAGTGTTAGTAATTTTTGTGATGCAATTTTCGGGCGTTGGCCGCTAGCCGTCCTCCATATTTTTAATGATTATATGTAAGTATTTATTAATAACTTTACTAAATATAGATAAGTTTCTTACAAAGTTGTCTTAGAATCCATTGTTAATTAGACATTTCTTATTGATTTTGCTATAAATAGGTATAAATATATTTTGTGAGTGAGAAATGTTTTCCGTCGGATCGTCAAAATGGCGCAAATTTTTCGCTGCTATGAATAAATGGTTATTGTGAAGTGATATCGGTGACCTGTGCTAAATTAATATATAAAACCGTCGCGTCGTCTACCCGTGTCAATATTAGTGCAGTGAGAAAGTGAAAATCGTGAATAATTAATGTGTATTGTGAAAAATTTTTTCACATGGTGTAAGAAAAAACAAAGTGACCTGCATTTATCAATTTTTTCCACATGAAAAGGTAAAAGGTTAGCTATTTTAATATAATTCTCATATAGAGTAACTACTGAACTGTATACGGTTTAAAATTTACTTCATATAATTACACCAAACGCAAGAAAATTAAGGTTTTATTACCTAGGATTTTATAAACATTACATCCTCAAAATGGCTGGACACTATCGGAGAAAATGAATTTTGGAGCGGGGTATGCGAGGGGTTAAGTGGCTGTGACATATGGACGGACAAACAGAGATGGCGAATCTACAAGGTTTCCGTTTTTTGCACTTTTTGGCTTCGGAACCCTAAAAAAGACAATCACGCCACCTGACTTCTCATTAAAACCTGTGTCAGCAGACGTTATCATGTACATCAAATATATTTTGGAAGAAGTTTATTGTAAGGTTTCAATACAATCGCATTAAAACTAACTATAACTAAGTGGCTATTTACACATAAATTAAAACAATAATTTCTATACTTAAATAACTAACAAATAAAAGGAAATACATAAAAAGTAAAAGCAAAATTTAAAGGGCGTCATGGAAATCGACCACATCGCCATCAATTGGAAGCGTGCCCAGAATGCTGGCAGCATTGCCACGTTGTATGGCAATGCTGATCTTTTGTCCCAAATACAGGCCAGCCTTCTGGTCACGCGAGGCGTCAACAAGTCTCTTTGAAAGATATCTAAAAAGAGATCTCGCACTTGGACCCCATGGTCCCGACGTTTCAACTCCAAACGGCTCAAATACATAATCCCCTACTAGATTTATGTATTTGCACCTTTTGAGAGTCTCCGCTGAAGCAGCAGCAGCGCCCGCACAACCCGCTGTGCTAGGAAGATGAGATGGCGCAAGGGTGTCGACATATGTTGCGTACCACATCAAAGGCCTACCCAGCTTCCATGGCAGTAAAGAAATACCGTCTGGTCTCTTACCTCGTCGCGTGCCAAGCCCTGAGGTTCAAGTTGGGCTGGAACGCCAGCGATG
This sequence comes from Euclidia mi, assembly GCA_944739405.2. Taxonomy (NCBI): domain Eukaryota; kingdom Metazoa; phylum Arthropoda; class Insecta; order Lepidoptera; family Erebidae; genus Euclidia; species Euclidia mi. The sequence goes on along the minus strand of OX123193.2, from coordinate 77,683,031 downwards.
ACTAGAGCCCGGCGAAGTATGTCATTGAGGTTGGCGTGTCGTGAAATACGACCTGCGCTCCTGCTGCATGACAGACTATGGTGACCAAGGCTGTTTAGGAACAGAAACCGAAATTTTCAAATTGGTCTGTGATGAGCTCTATTCGATAATAGGTTTCTTGGGCGATTTATTAACGATCATACAAAACCCATTTATTTGCGCCGACAGATTAAAATGTCAGTTTAGTACAAATTACGATTTTACAAAGCTTATTGGTAATTTATCTGGTAAATTTATAATCAATCTTATCTTATCTTCAGATATTGTGATTAAGCTCAGATTAATATATTAAATATTGTTATTAAAATATTTTTAATGGATTTTAGGTAATCTGTTAGTAGAAAGAAAGGACGACTGTATTGTGACCGACTAGGATCTTTCCTGGTAAAATGTTGAGTAACTGGACCAAAAAATTTACTTACACGAGCCTATAATTGACAAAACTGACAGCTCGTTTCGTAACATCATAAATTTTGCGTTTTGTTAGTGCTGTCAATTGACACAAAACTTATTCTATTTTTCTTTTGATTTTGTTTCCTTCCTTTTTGTTTTTTAAAACAGTTCAGTAATTTTAGATTTAAAATTATGTAATTACTCTACTTATTTATTGTGAGTTGGCTGGCGGGTGGTGCGGAGAGGAAAACAAATACACGTAAGTTTAAATTGGTAGCCTTTTAAATATATTTATAATATATTTATTCTTTTTACTTATACATATATATTTATTTTTTATTTATATATCTTATTTAATCTTATTACATATAATATTAGTTATATTTGATTATGTCTTCAGATGAGTCTTTTCATTCTGCTAATGAGTCTCTTCATGATGATAGCTTTTGCTCCACAAGTGATACTTTAGGTGATTTCCTGCAATATAGTTTCGATCAAAGAACTGGTAATTTGATAAATGTTTGCCATATTAACGCTCAAAGTGTGCCAAGCCATTATGGTGATCTATTAGAAGCCTTCTCGAATGTCAATGTTCACGCCATCCTGGTTTCAGAGAGTTGGCTCAAACCTCACCTCCCTTCTACCACTTATCCTCTTCCAGGTTTTATTTTAATCAGAAATGATCGTGTTAACAGAAGAGGGGGTGGTGTTGCCATCTACCTCCGCTCTGATTTCCCTTATAAAATCCTGGCTATCTCCTCTTCTGACATCTCTGCGTCTGCTGAATACCTTTTCCTTGAGGTTTGGGTCAAAAGAGTCAAAATTGTTATGGGTGTTGTTTATTGTCCCCCCTCAGTAGATTACTTCTCCAGTATCGAATCGATACTGGAATCTTTAGGGTCGGAATACGCTCACCACATCATCATGGGCGATTTTAATACTAATCTCCTTGCTCCACAGTCCACTAGATCCTGCAAGCTCCTGCAAATTGTCGAGTCATGTAATCTCCACATTCTACCATTGCAAGCTACTCATCACAATGTCGATGGGGAGGATACATGGCTTGATCTAATTTGCACCTCTGCTCCTGACCTAGTCTCCAAACATGGTCAAATCCCTGCTCCAGGTTTCTCCCATCACGATCTTATCTTCCTCTCATACATCCTTAAGCCTCCCCGTCCTCCCCTTAAGGTTCTGCATGTTCGTTGCTTTGGACGCATGGATGTAAATAAGCTGGAAAAAGATGCAGCTACAATGAATTGGGATCACCTGACCGCTGCTGCAACTATGGATGAAAAGGTCGAGAGCTTTAACAACGCTGTTCTCGAGTTGTATAATGTTCATGCACCAGTTCGAAAAGTCAAACTAAAGCGTCCACCTGCCCCCTGGATTACGAAGGCGGTCAAAACCGCTATGAGACGCAGGGATTGTGCATTTCGTAAATATAAAAAGCACAACACAGAAGACTTTTGGTCTCTATATAAAGTTGCAAGAAATCGGTGTAATCAGGTGATACGTAACGCTAAACGCCGCCATATTCTCAGCAATATTAACTCATCCTCCCCTGCCAGTATCTGGAAGTTCCTCGGGACTATAGGTATTGGCAAACAGCGCAGTTTTGATCTCCAGTGGACAATTGGTTTGGATGAAATCAATAAACATTTCTCCTCATTTAACTTTTTGGATCATTCTACTAAGTGTCACACTCTGAATTACTTGCGTAACCTTCCTCGTCTTGACATAGACCCCTTCAAATTTTCTTCAGTGACCCCCGGGGAGATCAAGAAGACTATCCTCTCCATCAAATCCAACGCTACTGGTTGCGATAATATTAGTCGTAAAATGATTGTTCCTATTGTTGATCAATTGTTACCAGCTATTACGCATATTATCAACTTTTCCCTCGACACAGGTGCGTTTCCGTTGCTATGGCGGAAAGCTTTAGTAACTCCTTTGCCTAAGATCCCTAATCCTTCTCTCCCCAGCCACTTCCGCCCCATATCAATCCTTCCTTTTCTCTCCAAGGTGATTGAAGCTTGTGTCCACAGACAACTTTCAAAATTTGTCATTTACAATAATCTATTGAACCGATTTCAATCCGGATTCAGACCTGGACACAGCACAGTGACCGCTTTGTTGAAGGTGACTGGAGATGTTAGGGCGGGAATGGAAGACACCAAAGTTACGGTGCTAGCTCTGGTCGATTTCACGAACGCCTTCAACACGGTCAATCACGAAATCCTACTATCCATCCTCTCCAGTCTTCAGATCTCTCCAGAGGCGCTCGAATGGTTCTCCAATTATCTCGTGGGACGTCAGCAGTCGGTTCGCCACGATGACTCTTCATCATCATGGTGTAACCTTCAGTCTGGCGTTCCTCGAGGTGGCATTCTCTCTCCATTATTATTTTCTATTTTTATAAATCTCCTGACTCAGAATCTTCAGTGTGCGTATCACCTGTATGCTGACAACTTGCAGCTATATACACATGCAGGAGTAGACAACATCGCTTCAGCTATCGGTGAGGTAAATCAAGCTCTGTCTATTATACTTGATTGGTCAGAACGACTTGGTGTTGCTGTGAATCCCGCAAAATGCCAGGCTATTATCATAGGCGGTCAACGCAACATGATCAAAGTTGATCTTTCAGCGCTTCCATCAGTCAAGTATAACCAGACAACAATACCCTTCAGCACGGTTGTTAAAAATCTTGGCTTATACATAGATAGTCACCTCAACTGGCGGGCTCAAGTTACTTCTGTTAGTCAAAGAGTGACAGGATGCTTACGTTCGTTGTACCGCTTAAAGAACTTCCTCCCTTCTAGCACTAAAGTAATGCTCATGCAGACTTTAATCTTCCCTATTATCGACTATGGTGATGTGTGCTATTTCGACCTGAATGCAGACCTCCTTAACAAATTAGACCGGCTTCTTAATAACTGCATTCGATTCGTTTACAACCTTCGAAAATATGACCATGTCTCCGAATACCGCTCCCAACTCAAATGGCTAACTATTCGCCAACGCCGCAGTTTGCGTGCCCTTACTACTCTTTTCTCCTTTCTTAACTCTCCCTCTGTTCCTTTCTACCTAAGTCCTTATCTACAATATTTATGCTCTATTCATGACAAACATTTACGTTCGTCTAATAATCGTCTCCTTTTATGTCCTTCCCATAGCTCTGGGCTTGTTAACTCTTCCTTCTTCGTCCAATCTGTCCTATTATGGAACGCACTCCCTCTTGAAATCAGGATGGCTAACAATCGGTACACTTTTAAACAAAAGGCTCGAGAATTTTTACTGAGCAAAATGGCAGAATAAATGCATATTTACTGTATTATTAACTTATATCATTGACATTTTAGTACATATATATTATATCGATGACTTATATATTATTATGTATATATTTATTTTATAATTATTGCAAGTAGTTATTCATATATAATATATGTATTTGTACTTATATATACTTTATACATGTATACATATAATATGTAAGTATATATTTAAATATATATCTATGGTTTAAGTAGTTATTATGTAATATAATTAGTAATTATTGTGTAAATAATTAAAATATAATAATCATCATGCACCTACCAACAATTATCTCTACACCACCCTAGGTTGACTGGTAGAGAATGCCTAAGGCATTAAGTCCACCTATTGCACCACATTGTTTGTGTTGTGCAAAAAAGTTAAATAAATAAAATATAAGTAGTTTAATACTTCGTATAGCATAAGAGCTAGGAGTCTCCAATATTGTTAATTGGTGTATTTATTATAATAACCACTGAATTAAATATTTACAATCGCGGAGTATCTTATCTTGGTAGATTAAGGCCTGTGTTAGAATGCAAAATCGAAATATGTTCAATTTAAACTTCCAAGATTATTTTCGCACTTAGGCTAAAATACGTTCCTAAGGAGCTGTTTTGTGTTAAATGTACGAGGTAACACCTACATGAAGCTAAATGGGCGACATACGTATAAACATAGCTGTTAGAAAATCCTAGGTATGCTTATAAATTGTTTGTCCTAACTGATCTGACACACATATTTGACTGCACGTATATCGTAATGGTTTAAGCGGTCACTTTTTCGTTTAACAGTCCAATGAGTGTTGTAGGTTCGATTACGACACGGTACAACACTTGGTGATCTGTAATTTGTTGTGCCAAATATGGGTATTCTGTGCATCAAACGTTGCAATTACGTTGCAATTTTATTTTATTTATCTTTTGTCTTCTTTTCAGCAATCCATTATTATACGTACTGATCTATAATTTCCACTTCTCATAATTTACTCATGACAACGGGTTAAAATCAAAATATATCACCATAAATTACATAAGAAATATACTTATATTTTAATGAACATTTCTCATTACCAAGTGAATATCAAAACTTTATTGACGTACCTAGCTAGCAACTCAACTATAAAAAATTGGCTACATAACATTGATGTGATAATAAGTCAGGAAACAAGTAATGGCCGGCGCACATATAGCGACGTGAAGCGCAGCGCATTTTGCACTGCCTAACGATTATCGACATTGGTCTCAATTTAAAAGATGACAAAAATCAACTGTGTCTAACCAAGCAAAATCATATTAACAACACGCCCGCACAAGATGAAACTACTATCATGTGATTATCGATTTTTAACTATTTCAAAATGTCGATTATACTCGTCACGCGACTCAATGTCGTTACCTTATTATTAAATATAAACTTCTGAACACAATCATAATATACTTTCTGTTTTTTTTTTTATTGCGTAGGGAGACAAGTAAGCAAGCGGGTCACCCGATGATAAGTGATCACCGCCGCCAATAGATACTAGCAATGCCCGTAGTTTTAGGACAAATGCGTTGCCGAAATGATTGTGCATGCTTCTTCTTCTTTTCGTATATGTGTATGATCAGTTATAGAGATGTCTTTAAAAAAAAAAAAAAGAGATCTATTACAAACGGCAATTAGTCAATTCATGTTATGATATGATGCTATAAAAACTGTTGTAAGAAAAAGCAGTGTATGCAATGGAAAATTTAATAAAAATTGGTGGGTCCAATATTCTTATTCGGGATTATTACTTCCTAGAACTAGTTTACACACCAATTTCAGTTAAAATAGAAATAGCCTACAGGCCCAGATCACAGCTATTGTATAAATAACATCTGAACAAATATTCCAATATGCTCACTGTACGAATACAAAATGTGACTTTGCCACGAACTTCTTTTACAATAATTTAACAAAATAACAGCGAAATATTTAAAAATTGTATACGAAAATAAAATAAGAAGAGTGCAATATTTTACAGGATTTTGAAAAAGATTTAGGCATTTATTACAAATTATAACATATTATGCCTAATTCAGGATATATGTCTTACCAATAACGTTTCGAAGTTATGTTCGCATTATATAATAGTTATATATCGCTTGCCCCGTGCCTCCGAGAGCACGCTAAATCGCAGGTCCCGGCTTTCATGCAGATCTTTAAAAGTTGTTACAGGGAGTCCGTACCCTCAAACAAACTTACACTGGTCTAAGCCATGCCAAGTCGTTTGGATTACGGAGGTGAGATGGCAGTCGCTCTGTGGAAAAGCTAATATTCTTTGATATCTGCTTGGCCTAGTAAGTGGATCTCGGGCTCCAAGGTCTAAGTCTATGATGCAACCGGGATCACGCTAGGACGATGATGATAATGATTACCTAATTCAGGAAAATTATTCAACGGCAGTGGAGCGATTAGCCAATAGTATTCGAGTCAGAATAGTGCCAAATCAATATTTGTATTTGAAGATTCGTATTTCACAAAATACAAACATACATAACATATTTTGTAATATTGAGCTATTAGTTTAAGTAACAGACTTATATGATCCGAGTCCTTTTTTATCTTTTCAGAGATGGCATATTACATCTGGTTACAACCTCGTTACTCATTCTAGAATCAAATATGGCAATACGACATGAATACTTCGTAATATCAGTTACCATCGTGATAAGGATTTGATTCCCAAAAGAGACAGTCACACCTTGAATGCTCTAGGTCAATATTTAACGTAAATTGTAATAATTTTCTCGTAATTTTCAACAAATTATATTAATTACTTTAAAACATCTCCAAAAATAATATATAGCTTAAATAACGTTGAACTTCACTCCAAACTAAGAACTTTCAACCAAAATTGTACTTTTTTAAATCCTTAATAATTAAACATGCATTAATCCGGTTAAGCTTCTTAAGTTCAAGAACTTGATTAATAGAATAAAAAGAATTATCAGATTTAAGATTCGGGCTCAATTAATATTCAGATATGCAATTAATACTCCCAATCTTAATAGAAGAACGGTTGCAGAATAATAATATGGCTCGTTTATGTTATATTGCTTTGTTAACATTTTATCTGAGAGCTGTTTCGGTATTATATTGGATCAAATTACAAGTGTAATAACCGTAGTACAAGTTAGGTTAATAGACTGAAAGGCTTGTGCAAATGTGGCGATCAAACGGATCTAACAAACGCTAATCAATTTTGAATCATCATCGTGTATATAAAATCACTATTTTCCTGTTGACATATTATCGAAGGCTCTAATCTACTATATATATATTTAATCTGCTTGGTTGGTTCTTCCAAAACGTAGGTAAATTCCACAAAGGAAAGTCACCAATAAGAGAGGAAAGTTTTTCTGAAAGTCTGCTGATTTTAAGAAACTAGCACCACAAAAATGCGGGCAACATGTAGTATCTAAATGTTATTAGTAACAATTTCCACAAAGTTTTCAGTGGTCTCTTTCTATCCTCTTACCTCAATCCTAATTAATTTTGGATCGTCATGTCCATCACTTTAATATTTCTCTTTCACCCACCATCCGATCATTTACCCCTTTCTCTTTCAATCGGACTTGGTAAAATGTTATTGTTTTACGCCTGTCGTACTTGGCTTATGCATACATACATATATGTAAGTAGGTATGTAGGTTATCCCTCTATACATGCTCTATCTATATATTCTTCACTTGTTCACCTACATACATACATAATACTACACTACATGCAACAAATTATATCCATAGATATATATACAAGCCTTACACGGCTTGTTTCAACAAAATAATAGGAATACATATAATTATAAAGAACTTCTCCCTTCATAAATTCGACAAATGGACCACAGAATCCGAAAAACTTTGCCCTAAAAATACTGTCCTTTTTTGTCATTTTAGCCACGTCACATGACAATCCATCAACCTAGACACTTTAGCTTTTAGCCTGACAACCTAGTGCCTCTTTTTAATGAACTCGAAAGATATGTATATGTGGAAGCGTCAGGAGGGCTCTCGGAGCAGTCTTCGTAGGTGTTCTCCATCGTGGGCGCAATGGCGGCAAGAGATTCAAAATAAAAGCACCACTTTACTTGTACACATATATAAGAGATGTCGACTAAAATATGTCAACAGTCGCTTATTTTCACAAAACAAATTTGACAAAGTGGATGATACTTAATACATACTTGTCAGTAAATGTAAAATATATTTTTTTTGTAGACTCACGCCTGTATCCCCGATGGGGTAGGCAGAGGTGTGATATAACACCCACATTTCGCCATGAATTTTTAGGTCCCACGTAATAGGGGGCGAGCCTATTGCCGTACCGGGCACATTACCAGACTCGGAGCCGCTACTGAGAATTTCCTAACGGAAAAATCCCAATAACACTTTACCCGACCCGGGAATCGAACCCGAGACCTCCCAATCCCACGCGCACATTTTTGCCGCGAGACCAACGAGGCAGTAGTAAAATATTTGCTCATTCATATTTCATATCTAGGCCAAATCAGGCACGCAAGGCCAAAAAATAGTTGTAGTAGGGCAAACAAGTACTGGACATATTTGGAACAAATATAATACTGCTATAACACGCGATTTAATGAGCGTTACGAATTTTCAATTTTCAAAAAAACATTGCATGGTTATAAAATTCTGCGGTAACTTTTTTTTATGGTACAAGGCGGCAAACAAACAGACGGATCGCCTGATGGTAAGCAATTACCGTCGCCCATGGACACAAGCAGCACCAGAGGAGTCACAAGTGCGTTGCCGCCCCTTGGGGTTGGGAAAAAGAATAGGAGGAGGAGTGGGATAAGGGAGAAGGAAAGGGATGGGGCCTTCGGCACTCTCACTCACCGAACGAAATGCAGCAGTTTAGGTACTATTACTTTACGTCGATTTTCTGTGAGAGGGTAGTACTTCCCCGGTCGAGCCGGCCCATTCATGCTGATATCAGCAAGGCTCTACTACCTTGAAAATAGTAACCTAACGTTTCTATGTGTGTTTGTGTTTGTTTGTGGCCACGGGATGACCCATGTCGAAACGCCTGGCCACAGACCGAGTATTTTATTTTTATGTTCAAATAATTTCGCAATAAAAGCATGTTACTTAAATAATTAGGTATAAAATATCAAAAGTTTGTAAGTACTCGTATTTCAATTTATTGTGATGTATTGATTTGAACAAAAAATAAAAAAATGGGGAAGCTCTTTCTTCAGGTCAAATTGTGCTTACTTCAGTAAACAGAAAAATAACAAGTAGTCTTTGTATATACCTGGTGACGAAAGTTTATCTCTTACTTACCTCCAAAACATTCACATACGAGCTCCAGAGTGTCACCTTCGTTGTAAGGCTCCAGTAATCGCGTGTAACTTCGAGTCTGTGCATCCATTATTGTTGGCCGGTTCGGTGGGGCTGGGGACAAAAATAACATAATAAATAAAAACGAAAATAAGATCACCAGGTCTTAATTGGTCGAGTCGTTAGAGATCTTGACTGTCATGCTGGAACATGAGTTCCAAATCGGGAATGCGAAAAACATAATTTTAAAAGAAACGTCTGCCCTTGTATTTAAGCATGTGATGCACAGAACTTTACAAACATGCAATCAACGGATAAAAACAGAATCCAAACATGAAACAAAAAAAAACATACAAAATGTTGCATCGTGCCGTTATCGTACCCACGACACTCGGCGTAGCACTTGACGGGACTGCTACGCAATACGTGCATTGTTGCTTTGTCCATAGACTATGATGCAAAGTATAAATAAATATAATACGTGATAATAGATGCCATTAGGATTTTACTCAGAGCCTTAGAGCATACCGGAAATATAAACCCAGGAAACCTACAATTAATGGAAAACAAGTAGAGTCAACAACATTGCTACACAACTCAAAATCTTTGTTAAGAATTTTATGAATTTAAACTCCTCGGTTACTATTTTTAATTTATAAATTATGGTTTAAATAAGATTTTTTTGGCTAAAAATCCTAAAACATATCGAAGATTATAATAAATTGGGAGGAAACAGTCATTCAAAATAACGTAAATGTTTATGAACTTATGTAGCTACCTGTACTTAAATCATAAACGAAAAACAAATAACATCTGAACCACGTTTCGTTTCACTTCAAACGTTAAAAAGCTTTCTGTTAATAAATCTCGCATACCAAACATTGACAAGCTTCAAAATGAATGTTTGCTCAGCTTACGAATATTTTTTGCGCTCTCAGATTTCAAGTGGACTCTTTGACAATAATTGACAACGCTATTGTATAACAGTCGCTGATACAAGACACCCACGCTTCGGCCAATACAAAAGACAAATACGTACGTAGGTGTTAGTTATAATACTAGATTTCGCCAGTGGCATCGCCCACGTAGAGGTTGGTTCTGTTATCGTAACAGTAGATGGGCTATCATATGTTTTATTCTAATATGTTGCGATTATATCCGAATATTTCATTGACCATCCATTCGTCTAAATATTCTCTTCCTGGCTAACTTTCCCGTTTATAATAACAGCAAGAGTCTAATATCTATGTTTTTTGTGTGTTTTCTGATATCTATGTAGTTATATGTGAACAGGTCATAGTCTATTTTTATATGTCGAGGGTCCAGTCGTGATAGCGAAAAAGCTGAGGTCAATGCAATGCCGTCCGTGTATCTAAGCTGTACACCATTACCTCCGCAACCAATACTATTGTAGTTAAGTCGAAACGTCAGAGAAAATCATAGTTATTAAATAATAACGCGAATTAGCGTTATTAACCCATATACAAATTGCGAATCGATATTTGCTTAATGGTTCTTTTTATGGTTAACCATCAAAAATGTCTATTACTCCAAACAGAAGAAGTTAAACTATAAATATTTCCATAATAAGGAAACTCTTGCGCGACTTTTTCTTAATGTGCGACTCTGATGCTGCTGGGCGATCCGACTGCTAGTTTACTGCCTATACATTAAATAAAATGAAAAATTTTAAAGCTGAAGTGAATATTCACTGAAAGAATTCTTCAAAATTAATCTCACTGGATGGTCAAAAAAAATGGTTGAAATGCAAAATGATGGTTAAAATGCAGCTGTAATTTTATTTACTAAAAGTAAGTAATATCGATAAATCTAATTGTTTGCTACTGTAAGGATTATCCAATAGTTATTTTAATCGTTCCGTATATTTTTAAACTTGGAATAACAATTTGTACATACAATTTGTGCATTATATTTTCAGTTATTCTTATGTATAATCGTAATTACATTGCCAAATTAAGGGATAAATGACTGAAAATAATTTTGTGCCGACATAATAGCAGCCTTCATAATCATATTATTCTTCACTATTCCCGCACTAGCAGTAAATTCTGTATATGTAGCGGGGGACTTTTAAAACATACAATCACCGGGCACAAAGTACAGCACACCCAGACCCGAAATAACAATTGATGGATCACAAAAACTATTGTCTCGTGTGAGGATTGAACCCATAACACTTGGCGCAAAGTCAGGCGACGAAGCGACCGCTTAAACCACGACACCAACCGCTATTTTCAATGCAGTTATTATTTTCAAACCCTCAAATCTTCAAATAAAACGTTTAAAACATTCACCAGTTTACGATAGCCTATAGTAGTACTTAATGGACTTGATTTACAAACTTCCTAATGAACTTTTGAAGCGTCCTTTACAATGAACTATCCAATAGTTTCGGGTCAGCAAAACCACATCGCTTTTGTGATCAACCTTCATAATAACACCTTGCTCTGGTACAACTTGAACTTCTTTCCAAAGTTAGTATTTGCAGACGGCTTTTTTGTAAAGTACTTCGTTTATTATTTGGAAATGTTTTAAAGGAATATTTGGTCATTATGATTTTATTTCAATGCTAAGGGATGCCTGCAGCTACGGCGGCATATTTTATTTTAATTGATACTTTTCTTGCCGAATTTTGGGAAGTCTCTTCTCATAGTACGCCTGCGGTTCCCAAGGTACATACTTGCCAATTTTTAGTTTATTGCGCCCAATAGTTTCAGCTATGCATTGTCTGTCATTAAGTAACGCAAGAATTCAACAGATAAATGGTCAATTATACCTAAGTCAAGATAAAGTAGGTAAATAAGAATATTCTCTGCACAAGACAAACCTAGGTGGTTTTTAATACAGTTTCATTTAGCTATTGTCTTCCGCTGTTTCAGGGATCAAAAATTTAAATATTAATATTAAGATTTGCCGGACAGCAGACAGACGTGATCTTATAAAACTTATTTTCCTTTCCTATTTACTTTGTTCTCCGCCGTGATGTCTTTGCAATAGTATGCGAACCATTTCAGTGGAACTTTTATCAGATTTAATTTGACAAGTTTAACGTTGTAGAGTTATAAACGAAGGGCCAAAGTTGATTTTGTTAGTGTTGATTCATCAGCAACTTGAAGGCTAAATGAGAAAGCTATTAATATGCCAACGGTGTATTTAAATGCAAAAGTGAATTTGTCCGTCTGTTTCTATTTCTTGGAGCCACAGAATAAATAATTCTGCTAGTTTTGAGACGGAATAATTATTGTAAATATCTATTGGTGTGGACGGTTGTGGTTAAGACAAACAAGGTTAAGGGTTGGCTTTCTACTAATGTAGCTGGTGGGCTCTCTAGAGAAATCGTGTAAAGTCTGGCATGGTTACAATATATATATATATATATATATTATACAGGGAAGGTATTTTGTATAAGTATTTGTATTTTCAGTACAATTACAGTTCTATTGACGACCGGTTGGTACAGCGGGAGTGTAAGCGACTGCTACGCCGAAGGTCGCGGGTTCGATTCCCGATCAAGTCAAACATTTGTGTGCATGATCATGGATATTTGTCTTGGTCTGGGTGTTGCTATGTATTATATGTATGTATTTACAAAAACAAAAGTATATATGTATGTTTATCCATTAGCTAGTACCCATAACACAAGCTCTGCTTAGCAGGGGACTAGATGGTGATGTGTATGTCTTAGAATATTATTATATATTATTACAAATTTGAACTGTACCACAATTCCTAGACGACTTTTAGGTTCTAGTTTCCTTTGTTCGATGAAACTTAAAAGGTGTTTTTTTTTGTTTATTGTAAATGAATTCGGGTCATAAGCGATATAAAAAAAGAGAAAATGGTTTCTCTAAATTAGTGTTCCTCATGATGCGTGAAATTAAGCATAGGTAACAGACTTTGCAAATTGTAAAAGGTAAATAAGATAGCTGGGATTAAACCTACTCAAAATGATAGTTATTTGTATTTTTATGTGTCTAGTATACCTATGTCAGAATACAAGTGTGCTACACCTTGTGTGCAAGGTCTTTATAGGACTAGGACTCCATCACAATGCTGACCTACCTATTATAATGCGAACGTCTGAGCAGCTGATTGTTATGTACATATTAAATTGTTAATAATCGCTTGCCCCGTGCCTTGGAGAGCAAGTTAAGTTATCGCTCCCGGCTGTCATAAAGATCTTTGACAGTTGTTACAGAGAGTCAGTACCCTCAAATAAACTGATACTGGTTACAACCATTGAATATCGAATATCCCTTTGGCTTGCGGATGTCAGACAGGCAGCCGCTCCGTGGAAAAGCTAATATCCAGTCAAATCCGGTTAGATTAGTACCTGAGCGGACCCTGGGGTTTCGCTTAGGTACTAATCTGCAATCTGCAACTGGGATTACGCTAGGAAATTAATACTGAGAAATAACTACAAATTTCTGCACAGCGATTGTAAATCATCGGTTTATTCACAGTACCTGTTGGTCCGGTAATAACTTAAAGATTTGTTGCATTGGAAAATCCATTCAGTTTTTTGTAACACGCTAGAAGAATCCCACACTGACTCTCTCTCACAAGTATGATGGCTCAATAGTCAATTGTGATCAGTGATCGGAAAGATTGTTTTTATTTATACCTACTCTAAAAGGTTCACTACATTTTTTCGCTCGTAGTTTTGGTGTTTAACCTTTTACAACGATATATTAATTTTTGATACACAAAGCGGTTGAACTAGCGGGAGGCAACAAGTATTTAATTTGTTAATTATCTATAGAATATATGAAATGAAATGAAATACCTCTTTATTTCGTATAAACTTTGCAAGTACTTACGAAACGTCGTCGTAAAAAAAAGCATTTTTTACAATTATTTTTGTGTGCCGAATTAGAACAGCTCAATCCCAAGCGTTTTGGTCGTCTTTATATTCAGATATTTTATAGTATGCTTTTGAACATAATTTCGCTTTAACAATTATTTTGAACTTATTTATAGATAAGTTTCTTAAATTATAAGGGAGCTTGTTATAAAAGCGTATACATTGCCCCATAAAACAGCTACTTATTTTGTGGAGACGAGTGCTATGAACTACCAGATTATTCTTGTGTCTCGTATTTACTGAATGTATATCACATTTTTTACTAAATTTGTCAATATTTTTATGTACATATAACAGATTTTCATAAATATATTGCGATACAACAGTTAGAATGTTTATTTCGTTTGAATTTTATTCTTAGAGTAACTCTTGGACCGAGGTTATAAATTCCCCTTACAGCTCTTTTCTGTAGAACGAATATTGTATTTAGGTCTGCAGCACTCCCCCAGAGAAGAATCCCATACGACATTAAGCTATGAAAATAACTGAAATAAACCATTCTAGCTGTTTCTAAATCTGTAAGGCATATCATCAGGAAACCTTCATCCGCACTGTAATTATCACCGCCTATAAAATTACAATAAATTTTAATTAAGCCAAATTGGTAACACGATATACTGCTCGACGACTGCGTTAGCGTGGCGTGAGCGTTACGACAGCGTGGCGAAAGTGTGCGAAAAGAGTCACATAACAAGATAACGACTTGTTAACCATTATAACCATTTTAATTTGAACGTTTTCATGTGCAAAACTCAATTAATTGGGGATCTGTTAGTCTGTTATGTAATTACACAGTGCTGGAACAGTGGATCAAGTTTATGTTTTTAATCACTACATACTTTTTAGTATGGGTGGGGAGATGGGGGGTGATGTGTCACAGAATACTTTTTAAGCATGAGTTGCTGTGTCAAAAACGGAACATTCAAATTAAAATACGTGGTAGGTAAAATCGTGTAACGGTTACCGCTGTCAAATATTAAAAGTTGAAAATAACACTGTGTTAATTATGGATGTTGTGTTTCAGTTACCAACTGTAGTACCCGAATGGATTATAATTGGCCTATGTAGTACTGCTCTATTATATATTGCCAGGTGTCCATGTAGCCTCCATAGAGCGGGCAAAGGCAGGTATACTTACCCTTCAAAAATGTTGGCAAGCCGGAATCTTCGGGCTGTTTCATAAAAATGCATGCCTTTATAGTACTGTTTGAGCTAATAATAATAACATTTCTCCACATGTACACAACTGATGACTTTTGTGTATGTAGTAGAATATTATTATACTAGATATATTATACTAGAGTATGATGCATGTACCCCCACATGTTAACCATTTTTGCCCGATCCTGTTGGCATTTCAAGAAATATATTTCTTTTTAATACTAATAGGCAGCAAACGAGCAGACGTGTCGCCTGATGGTAAGCAATTACCGCCGCCCATGGACACATGCAACACCACAGGAGTCACAAGTTCTTTGCCACCCCTTGGGGTTGGAAAAAGGGATAGGATGAGGAGTGGGATGAGGGAGAAGGAATAGGGGATAGGGCCTCCGGCACTCACACTCACCGAACGAAACGCAAGAGTTTAGGTACTGTTACTTTACGTTGATTTTCTGTGACAGGGTAGTACCTCCCCGGTCGAGCCCGCCCATGAATACATGCCAAATTTGAGCATCTTGCACATAAAAGTTTTGTCTGTACGTTGTCTGTCAGTCAGTCCGTGATTTAAGAATTTAGTTTATACAGACTTTTTAAATAACTTTTTCATTATTCTTCTGTTTCAACTGCGCTGTGGTTTCTCTCGTAATCCCAGTCTGTCTACACGTACGTTTTTGGTTCACGCCTACTATTTACCTCTTAGTCTCACTTTAATTACATCCTTATTGTTTGCTAGACGCTATTTGTATCTATTTAACGACTAACAACGAATTTTCTGATATAATACGTTATTTTTATTTATTATTTGTTGCTAAGGAAAATCTTTCTATATAAAATATGGTGAAAGAAACCACATGGCAACAATATTTAAGAAGATTATGGCCATGAGCTGAGTACATACTTTTCGGGAAAACACTGACTTAAAATACACGGTGTATAATAGTGTAATAATATACTTATAATGTGAAGCCTACCAACCCGCACTTGGCCAGCGTGGCGGACTATGGCCTTACCCTTCTCATAGCGAGAAGAGGCCCGTGCCCAGCAGTGGCTACAGTATAAAGGGCTGATGATGAATAATATTATAAGAACATCAAATTCATATTACTTTCAATACAAACATAACTTTTTGAAAAGCTGGTATGCGCACTGTGTGTTTGAACACGATACCCTCTGCATAACAGTCCGTTGGTATCTCCACTAGGCTATCACTGCCAAAACCGTAAAATCTTCAAACAAAATAAACGCACAAGTACTTGCTACCCTCTCTCTCTCCCTAAGCGAAGCCATCCACACAGAAATAAATCTCAACCCTTATTTCACCCCAAGAACAAGAAACAACAGCTGTAATCGCCCGCATAAATGAATAACGGTTCCAAACGCACTTAGATTTGGACCCAAATGGACCCGAGTACCGGTGGGTTATTTAATGTACGTTGATGGACTAGCAACTAACTTGGGTATATCAGACTGAGTTTATGCAGTTTGTAAAGTATTTTACTTTATAAGTTCGCTGCCAAAGTGTTAGTGGGTTATTCTTTATACTTATGCTAGTTTTATGGCCAGTTTTATTGCTATCTGATAAGTTCCTGTTAAATTAATCTATCGTATATGTCATACAAATTCCGTTTTCTCAATTTGTCTGGAAGATACGGCCTATCCAGTGGCGGTGAAACAGGAGCTTAAATGTATTGACACTTCATATGATTTCAATAAACGGATCGTTTTATGACAATAGCTCAGTCAGATACATGTTACGAATTAGACCAATAGTGAAGTCGTGTGCTTTTTCCCCCAACGAGGAATTCCAGATATCAACTTTCACCACAAACAATAAAACTAGACAAAAGACACTTGTAAAATGTTTTCAACGAAAAATTTGCTCGTCGGAGATATATAACGCAGTACTTCGAACTCGATCGACTTCTTTGATATTAAATAATTATATCATAATTAACTCTAGAAATAAATAATAAATGTAGCGTCACGTCTGCCGAGTTTGGCGCCGATGCTTCAGCGAATGAGCTATCGTCGATCGTAGTATACGGTTGGTATGATACACCAAAAGCGCGTAATGTGACGCTAGACGAAATGTTCGACGCCTCGCCAAACGCGGCTTTATTACGGCTGGTGTGTCATAGCCTTATAGGGTACTTGAAAATACTGCAAAGGTCTTCATCCAAACTTTCGGCGCCGCAGGTTGTGCAGATGTGTCGCGATAATAAAGACAGGTTTAATGTTACTTATTTGTGACAGAAACCAATTAAAATCTCCAAAGATACTCGATGGGTCGAAATTCTAGGAAGCAAATAAATATATTTAAAGACCAAAAATAAATCAATGTATTAATAAAGGTCTTTATATTTTCCGAATCTTGAAACAATATTCAGTAAACAATGTAATTTAAATTACCTCTATTTAAATTACATTGTTTACTGAATATTGCTGGTATAATTACTAACAGCAAGTATAGTTTGCAATATAATCAAGCTTTATCTTTCAGGACCAATCAGAGCTTAATCAAATGTGTTATTTAACCTATTTCATGATAGACAAGACGAGATATCTCAAACGTGTCTTTATCTGTCTGCTTAATCTTAATATATAAAATCCTTGCGTTACTGACTGACAGACACGCTACAGCTATTGGGCGCAGGAAGCTAAAATTTGGCATGTATCTTCTTTGGGGACGGTAGGGGTGCACTAAGAAGGGATTTCCCGAAATTCCCATGGGATCGGCCAAAACGGGTAAATTTAAAAAAATGTCTAGTGTTATATAATTTAAATAAAATAAGTTCTTTTTTGTACAAATATTGGCAATTACAGCTAAAAAGAAAGGCTACATAATACTGTCAAAGTAACAAATAAAATTATACAACCAACTCCATTTACCGTAAATCCAAAACACCTAATATAAGCAGTCGTTATCCGGAACATCTGGAATGACCTTTCCGTGAAACGTACGTACTTCAAATTACCCATACTTAAAGAAATACGTATATAAAAGAAAGTCTTTGAACGGACGGAAACGTGTGGAAACAGGTACGCGTATAGTAACAAAACTAAACAATATTCGTGTTCCGAATTTTAGTAGCCAACACAAGATGTAAGAAATTTGCTAACGTATATGTCCAATAAACGTCCGCAACAGTTAAATTTAATCGTGCAACTAGTTACAGAGAGCAAACACGTTCGCTTGCAGTAGGTATGGAGGAAATTGTCCTTCTGAAATAACCTATTCATACTGGGACACCAATGTGCTGTGAAAAACTGTATTTTCCGCACCTAAATTATATAAAATCTTGGATTTACGTGATCTATTTTTCTAGACACACATCACGTAAATCCAAGAAGAAGATATTTGAAATATACAAGATAATATTTCTAGACTTTTTTATATATCCAGTTGACACAATCACGGCTAGTCGCCGATAGAACTCTAGCTATTTTGTAGATTTAACTTATGTACGAGTACAACTAAATTGACATAATTTCACAAAAATATAAAAAAGCTAATGTTAGTTTTTTTAGGAAGGTTATAGTTTGTACAGTAAATACAAATTAGAAGTTTAGTAAATGATTTGTGATAAGTATAGGAAAATAGGGCTTTTGCGAATAGTGTATAAATACTATTTTATAGCGTGGGGGTAGGCCTTTTGTGGCTGTTCAGTAAAACGGCAGAGTCCGGCAAACACGTTTAATAAACGAACGTGTACAAACACTCGCGTTACACTGTGCAAAAATAACAAACGACAAGTTACAGAGTTAGAACAATATCGGTGAATATTATGTGAGTACATGGAGGATAGGTACACAACGCGAGCGCAACTCGTTTTGGCATCCCGCCCGCGCGACGCGTATCCAACGACTGCCGGGGGAAAATGGCGGACGCGCAACAACTCCGCCACCACTCACGGCCCCGCCCGGAAACTATGCGCGCGCAGCTTAGCGTGCGCATCCGGTGGCGTTCCATACCACGCTATACACTCCCCCTCGAGTTCCTGAGAACGTCCCCGCTCATGAACTCGCACAAGAGAAACACTACACACAGGACAAACATGTTTTCGAGGACGCCCTCTCTGCCGCTTTTGCACTACGGGACGAGGAGGCGTCTTATCCCGGCAATAAAAACGAGTAAGTTCTGACACATGAAACTTACCTAAAACATTGTCAGGCGTATCTAAATTGGCGATGAGATAAGCAGTTGGATCCTAGAGTGGTCTCGGTCCTAGAGTGTCCCTCAGAGAAAAATTCAAAGAAATAAATGTTCTGACCGTAGCATCTCAGTATATTTTTGAGAACTTAAAGTATGTTTATAAAAATATTACATCTTTTCAAAAGAAATGTGACAATCATTCTGTAAACACCAGGAACAAACACAATCTTGTCTTGCATGTAACTCGTCTTCACAGAATCAGCAATTCGTTTATGAGGCAATGTATACGTTTCTACAATAAACTTCCCATCGATATAAGAAATCTACCTTACAACAGGTTCAAAATCATCGTAAAAGCTAAATTATGTAAACATGGACATTACACAATTTTAGATTATATGAATGATAAAAACGCATGGGATTGATCAGCTCAATGTACAAACTGTAAATATTATGAACTTATATTATTTATAGATTAATTAATTTGACTCTGGACATTATACATCCAGTTACATTATTATATAGTTCGTTCTTTTTTTCCCATCATTATACTTATATTATTTATAGATTAATTAATTTGACTCTGGACATTATACATCCAGTACATATTATTATATAGTTGTATTTTTTGGCATTATTATTATTTGACATTTAATTACTTTTATTATTTTATATGAGTATGTTAATTTTGTTATCATGCTGAATTTGATTTGAACATGACATTCAAATTTAATCTTATTTTTACTGACAATTATATGTATTTTGCTTTTTACCCAGCTGTATTTATGCTTTTGCTTCATAATGCCATTATTATGGACATTTTACTTTATTATGTTATAAGTAAATATTATTAAATTCGTTCAGATTATGGTATCGACAGTAGAATTATTATTATTGTTATATTATAAGATCGTGTTGACGTTCCTAAAGATAAGTTAAGATTGTCAATATGTGAGCACCATGTAGTCGCTTTCTTTTCTTTTCAATTTTTTATAATCATTGTCATGCAGTTCTGGGTCGTCATGCTCACTTAAAAGTCTTGCTTATGGTGGCGTTGTGGGTCGGGTGGTTTGGTTCCCTAAAAAATGGTTGAGCTAAGCTATGGCTGAGTCACACGTCATACTCGTGAACGGGTGCCATCTGCCGGGACTGGTCGGCTCTGAACTGCTGTCGAAATTCTGTCAAAGGATAACTTTATTGGAGTTTATAGTCGTCTCACATTGTGCTCACATATTTATAGTTAATACCTTATTTTATATATTATTAATTTTAATCATATTGTCTGGACTTTAAAAGAGACTATGACGTCTGAGTTTGTTTCGGATCTTTCTTCTCAGGGCAGTCAGTTAGGAAACACCGGCCTCATCTAGTTTTTTTTTTTTTTTTAAGTACGACTTTGTTTAAGTGTTTGTAATGAACCTATGAACAAATAAATGATTTGAATTTGAATTTGACTAACTCTCTTCGCGATCACATAAGGACCGTCTCGTTTGGGAATAAACTTGGCTGATATGTTCTTAGATGCACTGCTCAGAACATGAGACTTTAAAAGCACCTGATCTCCCACCTCGAAGACTTCGGCAGGTCTTTTGGTCTTACCAGCACACTCCTTTCGCTGATCCTGTTGTACTTCGACTCTTTCCCTAACGGAAATAAGAGAATTGACAAACTTTTTCAAATAGGGCGTTATTTGGGGAACAAAATTGTCTTTGTTGAGAACCGACCTAATGTCGTTTTGAACGTCCAGTGGTGAGCGGAGCTCCCTGGCAAACATAAGGTATGCTGGCGTGACCCCTGTGGTCTGACAAACCGCCGAATTCATAGCGAACCTTATAGAAAGGAAGGTGCTGCGGCCACGACGAATGGTCTGTATCAACCAGACGAGACAATTGAAATTTTAAGTCCCTTTTTTTTTCTCATTTTAAGTCTAGGAAATCCATAACGCAGGAAATAGTCTTCGACCAACGTACGAGCACATACTTCCGAAGTTGCCTCTTTCAATGCGTAAAGTTCTACCCAACGAGTTGCCATATCTTCCACTAAAAATATCCACTTTTCCCCACTCTGCCCTTGAGGAAGCGGACCAAACAGGTCAATTGCCAACGCTTCTCCTCTTTGGTTAAGGACAGGGGTCTGAAGGAGACCAGACGGCTTTTGGTTTGAAGCTTTATAACGCTGGCAGGTGGCGCAGCTTTTGACGTAGTCAACAATAGCCCTGCGCATACCTGGGAAGTAAAACCCTTGTGCAACCTTACTGTACGGTCGATCAACTCCGTGATGACCAGCTATATCGGAGTTATGACCTTCCTTTAAAATCTCAGACCGTAGAGAAACCGGCACCACCAGTTGCGGCTCTTCACTATCTATGTCTGGATTATACCTAAACAAAACGCCTTGCTGCAAAAAATAACCTCTTTCAGACCAACGTTTAGCATTAATGGACTCAGCATCGGACGTATCCTCTAGGTCACTAATGAGCTTTTTTAGTTCCACGTCATCGAGCTGCGCACGTCGGAGATCGTTTGGACTACGAGCAGGTAAGTCGACGACAACGGAGCACACTCCACACTGATCCTTATCTTCTTCCTTACAGTTTGGTCGACTGAGTATCAGCAATGACATTCGCCTTGCCAGGCGTATACTGAAACTGAATGTTGAAGCATTGCAGTTTAAGAGCCCATCGAAAGAGCCTTCCTGACGGCGATTTAAGGGTAAGGAGCCACTTCAATGGCTGATGGTCACTTCCTACGATCACCTCATGGCCTTCGATATAACCCCTAAAACGTTCGACAGCCCACACGACAGCGAGAGCCTCCCGCTCTGTTGTGCTGTAATTCCGTTCAGCTGGAATGAGCAGACGGCTAGCGTATTCAATTGGGCGCTCATCTTTACCTTCACCCTGCAATAAAACAGCACCTAGTGCATAACTGCTAGCATCTGTCCTTAACACAAATGGTTTGCTATAGTCAGGTTGAGTAAGAATCGGTGCCGAGGAAAGACGAACCTTAAGCTCCTCGAAGGCACGAGCCTGGTCTGAACCCCAAAACCATGGCTGATTCTTTTTAAGCAAGCGTGTTAACGGCTCAGTGACAGCAGAAAAACTGGGAATAAATTTTCTAAACCACGAACACGTCTGTAAAAATGTTCTTAAATGACGAAGCGATGATGGCGGACACATATTTAATACTGCACGAACTTTGTCTTCATCCAGCGACACACCGGCCTGTGTGATCACGTGCCCTAGGTAATTTACTTTATCACGTGCAAAAACACACTTGTCCCTATTCGCACGCAGTTTAAATAAACGCAACCTAGCGAAAACAGCGCGCAGATCTGAGATATGCTTTTCGAAGCTACCCTCAGATAGAACTAATAAATCGTCTTGATACGCTAGCAACGTTACAACCTTAAGAGACGCGCCTGAATGGAGTCTATCAATAAGCCGTTGAAAGGTAGACGGCGCGTTTTTGAGGCCAAACGGCATACGATTGAAGCGAAATGAACCAAAGGGCGTAAGGAAAGCTGGCTCATCCTTATCCTGTTCACGTATTTTCACCTGCCAGAATCCGCTGTGCATATCAAGTGTACTCATAAAACAATTCTTTTTAGTTGACTGAACTAGCTCGTCTATCAAAGGCATCGGATAGACATCGGTCTTCGTTACCGCGTTAAGCTTTCTATAGTCAACACAAAAGCGTACTTTACCATTTGCCTTTGGGACAAGAAGCGCAGGAGAGCCCCATGCGGACTCGCACTCCTCAACAATCCCGTCCATCAACATCTTGTCCAGCTCCGCACGCATAACTTCTTTCTTAGCAGGCGTCAACCTACAGGGCGGAACGGCGATCGGAGGGTGGTCGCCGGTGTCAATAATATGCTCGGCGAAAGGAGTCGGGTCTCCCCCTGGCTGAAAGATGTCCTCATGTTCGACGAGAAGGTGAGCCAATACTTGACGCTGATCACTATTAAGCAAAGTCGCCTCATCATCCCGCAGTACATCAAGCGCTGCACAGGAAGATACAGGCACAGGTGACACGCCTTCATACTGCAAATTAAATTTTTCCTCACTATTTTCAGCAAAGTGCCACCTGCTACCACCGAAATCGAAGACGAGATTGAACATGGTAAGAAAATCTATACCTAACAAACTTTCGTTATTATTAGATTCCGGAAATATTAAACATTTTATGGCTCTAGTTTTATGTTGGAGTGTCACCTCTACCTCTGTGGTAAGTACATTCATCTCCCTACAAACACCATCCGCTAACTTAACAATTTGTGTTGACGGCACTAACGGGTGTCCTATCCTGAGTAGGAGAGCGTATAGCGTGTGACCGGCGATACAGCTTTTAGCTGCAGAATCAACAAGCGCGGTACCATAATTCCCCAGAATGCATAAACTTAACAAAGGTCGACGAAAAGGTGCATTATTTTAAAAATTATCTAAAAACTCACAACTATTACAATTACGATTGCAATCATTAACACTAGATACACAAGTACACATATTAATATTACGAACACAAAGATTATTGTCCACAAAATAACAGTTTTTAAAAGGCCCTGCTGCAGTAGCAGGGTTACCTTGACTCAACGCGAGCATTGGAGGGTTAACGATTGACGGTTGCGTAGCAACGGGAACTACGATCGCCCGGCGGCCGCACCGCTTCCGAGAGCGCGCGAACTTCGCGTCGCCGACGCCGCCTGCTGCGCCCCGCTGTGGCTCACGCAACGTACTCGCCGTATGCAACTCGCGTTCATGCAACGCGTTGTTGACAGAATAAAATGCAGAAAATGCCTGTTGGCACGGAGAACAGCTTTTACACTTCGCTTTTATAATGTTCGGGGCACCACAACCGTAACACTTTATTTCTGATTTAGAACTTTGAACACTATTATCATTATCGACTTTTTCACTCACTTTATCGCCACTATTACGCTTTAATTCTTCACATTCAGCTATAAGGTGTCCCGCACGTTTGCAATAAGCACAAAACTTCTTAGGGCTTTTAAGACGGTACGAGAGACGAGTTCCGCGGGAGCTACTGCGCCGGCACCGGCGGTTGATGACCTCGGCGACCCGTGGCGCTGCGGCGACGTCGCGCGCGTCTCCGGTAACGACGACTGGAGCTGCGGCCGCGACTCGCTAGCAACTCGCGGCGTTTCCCTCAAGGAATCCTCAATGCTGCGGCACTTTTAAAGTAGTCCGTCAAAGCTCTGGACGTCCTCTCTATTTACACGCTTCCGTATTCTAGGACTTAAGAGACCGAAAGCCATGTCAAGTTGTACTTTTTCAGAGAGAGATATTCTTTAGGTAACTTTGCAAATAGGGCTCTCAACTTGGCGATAAATAAATCGGTGTGCTCGTCTTCCTGACTAAGAGCAAATAACTTCCTGTAAATCCGGTGGGCGGGTCATGCTCTCCAAACGCCGAACGAATTTTTACCAGCGCCTCCGCCCACGTTCCCGTAGAGCGCTTCACCCCCTGCCACCAAACTGCTGCGGGCCCCTCCAGCAACATAGACAGACCGCGAAGAGCATTTTCTTCTGACATATTGACGCATTCCTTATACGTAACGATTGCATCAATGAAATTTTCAACAGATTCTTCCGCACGACCGCCATATTTAGTTGAACACTTTGCGAAATTCCCGGCCACACCCATTGTGAATGACGAGACATTTTGCGGCTGCGGCGTAGATGACCGTACTTCTTGCAGAAGTTGTTGACAGAACTCACTTTGATCTTGTTGAGTCGTCGTAATAAAGCTCTCAAGAGTTTCCTGCGACATTGTAATATTCATCGCGGATGGACCGCCGCCATCATTGCTCAAACTCGACGAATCTTGTTCTTGTTGTTGTTGCGACCGTGTTTTGCATTTTGTTGCACCACGTTTACCCGAGAACAACACACTATCCTTGCACGTTGGGCAGCCAGTTATAGCGTGGGGGTAGGCCTTCTGTGGCTGTTCAGTAAAACGGCAGAGTCCGGCAAACACGTTTAATAAACGAACGTGTACAAACACTCGTATTACACTGTGCAAAACTAACAAACGACAAGTTACAGAGTTAGAACAATATCGGTGAATATTATGTGAGTACATGGAGGATAGGTACACATCGCGAGCGCAACTCGTTTTGGCATCCCGCCCGCGCGACGCGTATCCAACGACTGCCGGGGGAAAATGGCGGACACGCAACAACTCCGCCACCGCTCACGGCCCCGCCCAGAAACTATGCGCGCGCAGCTTAGCGTGCGCATCCGGTGGCGTTCTATACCACGCTACAATTTATCAATAATTAAAGCGTAATAAAGTTAATTATCGCTTACTAAGTGCCTCGGAGAGAACGTCAAATGGTGATGAAGATCTACGTGAGATTTACCGAAAAGCCAATACCCTCAAAATCATTACACTGACCTTGACAATAGAAAACTATGCCTTTGATTTGCCTACATTTTGTAGCAAAGATTAGCTTTGCTGTAGAAAGTTTTGTGTAGAACCGAGACAAAGCTACAATAATGAATCACGTGTGAATGAATATCATCAGCCTTGTTTATAATCTGACCCACTGCTCAGCTGGACTGGGACTTTTCAATATGAGAAGGAAATAGATATTCTTTGGCCATAGGACACCACGCTGGCAAAGGTTGGGTTGAAAAATTTCAAATTTCTTAATTGAATTTGTGCAAATTTTAGAGAATTTTCCATAGAAAATTCTCTAAAATTTCTGGTTTCCAAACAATTTTTTGCTTCATCTTTTACCAAGATATTACTGACAAATTTATAGGTACAATCTTCGGAATTCTTCTTGGGTAGCGGACTCTCGCTTACGTCGTTCACTGCAAATGCCATTGTGTTACAATATCTTTGACTGTGGTTTTACATCTGAGTGCTTTTGTCTCAGTTGAAGGAATGTTTAGAATGTCTTTTTAAAAATTAAACTGCTGTACGGTTAACGTACAGACGTTTAGCTTCCGTACGCATTTTGCTTACATGCGCGACCTACATTACTTTTCTTTATAACGTGTACCTAATAATAAGTATAGTTAGTTGATATATCGATCGCCGCGGATTAGCATCTAAATCGTAACAAGTGTAATACTAACAATAACTTTGGAAATAAACTGTGATTTAAGTGTAATCTGTGGTTTGTGTCAACTCAACCCATAACTCTAACTTCAACTTCAAACAACCTCGACTCTCTGCACCATACAGCGTGGTCCTTCGTAAGGTAATTAGGTGGGATTCGGTAAGTGCATTAAGATGCTTATTGATATCTAGCTAAACAACTGGACTAGTACCTGCGGCTACACAGCTCTACGTGTGCTCCAACTATAACATTTACGTCAACTTCAACTTAATACATACATCAAACAACAATGGGAAAGAGCGTCGAGGAACTTATCAACCAACAAGAAATTATCTTCAACAACCTGAAACAACTATGCATTAACTATAAAAAGGATAGCCCTGATAGGAAAACCTTAGCGTACTTGGAAGAACGTCTTTCTCGTCTTAATAGTCTATGGGAGAAGTTTGTTCACAACCATCAACTTTTAGAAGAATCTGGCGTAACAGACATCTCATACTTTACGGAAAACGTTTTTAATGAAACAAAGAAGATGTATGAAAACGTTTTGCACGATATGTTGAAACGAAAGGCGGAATTGCCTGGTAACAGCTCAAGCAAAGATTTGCCTCCTACTACACAAAAGAAGGAAAATGAAAACAAACCCTCTCGGTTTACTTTCAGTGACATTGACTTCCATGTGCCACCTCGGGATGCCAAAGAAACATCTGAAAAGCAACAGGATCTTCTACGACAGCAATATTGTAATTTTAGAGCGTTTGAACGTACCGTGGAAAAGATGACCTTTGATACGTCAATGGAAAAGTGGGAGCTAGAAGATAGCTTGAATACTCTGAAAACTAAATGGGAACACATAGAAAAGGCGAACTGGGAACTAGATTATATCTTACAAGAAGAAAACGTAGTATACAAACAGAATTTTTTGGCTATAGAAAACATTTACGACACTTTACGCAAGCAATTGCCACATAAAATATGGAATAACGCGCACTACGAGAAGGCAACACCGAAAATCGTAATACCAGATTTTTATGGTAATTACAACCAGTGGCTGACATTTAAAGACCTCTTCATGGAGAGTGTCCATAACAACCCGTCGCTCTCGAAGGCTCAGAAAATGCAGCATCTGAAAACAAAGCTCAAAGGGGAGGCGGAAAAACTTGTGCAACATCTAGGCATCAGTGCCGACAACTACTCTTCCTGTTGGGACATAATATCACACCGCTATGACAATAAGCGTCTTCTCTTTACATCTTACATGAATACCATGCTGAATCATCCTATAATTCAACACGCGAGTGCAGCGTCCGTAAGAAAACTGCACGATTTCATGCGGGAATGTCTAAATGGGCTCATTAACATTGGGGTAGATATATCAAAATGGGATCCAATTATTGTTCATCTTTTGGTACAGAAGCTAGACCATGTTTCCTATAATGAATATGTTAAAGACCTGAAGGAGCCCAGAGGACTGCCCGATTTAGACGAATTCACAAAATTCTTGGAATCCAAATTTATGGCATTAGAGGCATTACAAGAGAATAACCGACAGAAAATGTCCCATTCGAACAAAACTGTAATTCCTTACAAACAATCGAATAATACATCGCAAGTCCGTAACAATAATTATAAATTTAATAACGCTTCGAGGTCAGCGTACTTTAACAAGCCACAATTAGCGCAAAAAACCTTCTTCACTACAGCCAAATATTGTCCAATCTGCAAAACCGATCATGTGTTAATGCAATGCGACAAATTCCTAAACATGAACACACAGGCGCGTCATGACACAGTTCGTAACTTGCATTTATGCAAAAACTGTTTGTTTAGTCATGGTGAACAGCAATGTATGTCACGAAAGAGATGTAAATTATGCAACAAAGCGCACCATACTCTAATGCATGAAACTGAAAACCGTCGAGCAACATCGGCGTCAACTCCAAACACTTCGCCATCATCTCCAAACACTTCGCCATCATCCACGAATTCCCATGTAGTTAACAATCTAACTAACGAAATGAAAGAAGTCTTGTTACCGACAGTACTTCTGAAAGTCAAAACCATTGACGGGGATTACATTACCTTAAGGGGCTTGCTGGACCAAGGATCCCAAGTTAGTTTGATATCGGAAGATGCAGCTCAGCGTCTTAGATTGCCACGGAAGAAACTCAGCGCGGTAGTGTCCGGTATTGGGTCACTTTCCGGGAATAGCAGAGGTTCTATTAATTTGGAATGCACATCCATTTATTCAGATTATAACTTTAACGTAGATACTTTGGTAATGAAAAAGCTAATGAGCAATTTGCCAACTACAACCTTTACCATTGAAAACTGGGATTATTTACAAAGCTTGAAATTAGCCGATCCTCGCTTCAATGTGTCAGGCCCAATCGATCTACTTTTGGGTGCCGACGTCTACTCGGAACTAATACTGAACGGAGTTATGAGGAGTGACAACAACGTCCCTGTGGCGCAACAAACCAGAATAGGATGGATCTTATGCGGCAACGTAAAAACATTCAAGTGTTTCATTACGCTCAATAACATAGAGGATATGTCACGTTTCTGGGAGAGTGAAGACATTGCTGAAACTACAACATTAACTAGCGAGGAACAATACTGTGAACAATTTTACAAATCAACAACTAAGATGTTGTCAAGATGCCTATGAAGCAGTCTGGTAACTTTAATTTAGGTGCTACAAGACCTCAAGCAACAGCCCAGTTTCTACAGCTTGAGCGAAAAATGCTAACAAACAAGAGCCTCAACGACGAATATAAGCGCTTCATGGATGACTATATTGCCTTGGGTCACATGAGACGTGTCCCTGCTGAGGGCAGGAACAAAGATCACGTCTACTTACCTCATCACGGGGTGTTGAGAGCAGAGTCAACGACAACCAAACTGAGGGTTGTTTTCAACGCTTCATACAAAACGAAAACTAACAGCAGTCTCAATGACATGATGTACTCAGGCCCAAATTTGCAAAAGGATATTTTTACCCTGTTAACAAATTGGAGAATTTTCAAATACGTCTTTACGTCTGATATAGCGAAGATGTACAGAAATATATGGCTGGCTGAAGAACAAAGAAACTTACAAACTATAATATGGAGATCTTCTCAGATGGAACCTTTAAAGGAATGGGAACATTGTACAGTAACATACGGTATGAAAAGCGCCCCCTACCTCGCGATGCGCACACTACATCAACTCGCAAACGACGAAAAGGGTAATTACCCGGTGGCTGCAAAGACTTTACAGAACTATTTCTACATGGATGACTTAGTCTATGGCCAAGACAGCTTGGAGTCAGCGAAAAAATTAGTTCAGGAAATGGTTGAGCTACTGAGAAAAGGAGGTTTCAATTTAAGGAAATGGACTAGTAATGATGTTCGTATCTTAGAAAATCTAGACGCGGATCAAAAGCATGACAAGCAGAACATAAACTTCACACCGGGACAAACAACGAACTCAACACAAATAAACAAAACGTTAGGCATGAGTTGGAACCAAATGAATGATAACTTTGTTTATAATTGGCATTTGCCTGCCAGAAAGAACGTAACAAAACGCATACTGCTAGGAGAAATTAGCAAATTATACGACCCACTTGGGTTCCTCTCGCCTACAACAATAAAGGCAAAACTACTGTTCCAGAAAATATGGGTCAGCAAGGTTGAGTGGGATAAACGCCTGCCTACGGAGATAGTTCACGAATGGGAAATGATAAGAAAGGATCTTCCTTTCATCAATAACATTGCTGTCCCTCAGTGGTTGCAGTGTACAAACGAATCTATTGAGATACACGAATTCTGTGACGCGAGTGAAAAGGCCTATGCCTGTGTTGTCTACAGCAGAGTAGCGAATTATCACGGTGATTACATAACAACTATAATTGCCGCTAAGACCAAGGTGGCCCCGCTCAGTAAAAAGATTTCGTTACCTCGCTTGGAACTCTGTGGCGCGCTATTGCTCGTTAAACTTATCGAAAAGATCAAAATTACGCTTTCAACTAAAAGGCTATATATACGATGTTGGAGCGATTCAAAAGTAGTTTTGGCATGGTTGAAAGGTGACGTACACAGATGTGAGAGATTTGTTGCTCATAGAGTAGCACAAATAAACAACTGTATTCCTGCCAGCCAGTGGGACTATGTTAGGTCGGAGGAAAACTCTGCGGATTGCGCAACGCGAGGATTGTCGCCTAAACAACTTTTAACGTTTAACCTTTGGTGGCAAGGGCCCCAGTGGTTAAAAACTTATAACTATAAAACTGAACAGGGAAGTGAACTGACGTACGTAACAAACATTGACCTGAAACACTCTGACCCAATACAAACAAAATGCTGCGTAGCAGTTTATAACAAGTGTGAAATAATTACGGCATTATTAAATAAACACAGTAATATCAAACGTGTAATACGAGTACTTGCTTGGATTCTACGAGTAGTGCACAAAATGAAGCCAATGAACTCGCACAATAACAAAACTGACTATTATTTAACATCGTATGAAATAACCATGGCCACGGATCTGATAGTCAAAACTGTTCAAAGAGAACATTTTGGAGAAGAAATCGAATGTTTGAAGTAACAAATGGCAATATCTAGCAGAAGTCCTTTACTCAAATTAACTCCATTTCTCGACGACAATGGGTTATTACGAGTGAGGGGTAGAATCGCGCAGTCTTTACTACCGCCCGAGACAAAACATCCTATCATTCTGCCCGCTAGAGGGAGATTAACTGAACTGCTCATACAGGAAGCACATCGCATCACTCTACATGGCGGCGCTAGACTAACCTTAGCCCACTTACGCTTAAAGTTCTGAATCATTGGAGGGAGTAGAACTGTCAAAAGGGAATTACGCTTGTGCGTAAGATGCCATCGTTTTAAGCCCCATCGTAATACGCAGCTGATGTCTGACTTGCCCAAGGAACGTGTGACACCAACGAGACCCTTCACGAATACCGGTGTGGACTTTACGGGACACGTAGATGTCAAAATCAATAAGGGGCGAGGAGTAAAAACGTGTAAGGCGTACATTGCCATTTTTATTTGCATGGTAACCAAAGCAGTACATCTGGAATTGGTATCCGATCTTACAACACAAACATTCCTTGCAGCATTTAGAAGAATGTGTGCTCGGCGAGGTACACCAAAGAATGTGTTTTCAGACAATGGCACAAACTTTGTAGGGGCCGCGAAACAACTTCAGGCAGACTTTAAACAAAACAAAACTTTCCAAAGCACAGAATTTCTCGATGAAATGAGCTATTTACAAATCCAGTGGCATTTTAACGCACCTCTCTGGCCGTCGGCTGGTGGACTGTGGGAAGCTGCCGTTAAAGCGATGAAATACCATTTAAAACGAGTCCTAGGAGAACAAAAACTAACTTTTGAACAATTCAGTACTTTACTAACACAGATCGAAGCTTGCTTAAACTCACGACCGTTGTGTTCGTTATCGGAAGACGTGGACGATCTGGAATACCTGACACCTGGTCATTTTCTCATCGGCGGTCCTTTGCTATCCCGACCACACATAGAGGAAAATTTTAACGAGTATGACTTAAGGAACAGATGGAGACTAATAGAACAAATGAATCTACATTTCTGGAGGCGTTGGTCGAGCGAATATTTACACCAACTGCAAGTGAGAAGCAAGTGGCAACATCCTAAAGAAAATCTTAAGGAAGGCAGTTTAGTGTTGATCAAAGAGGAAAACTTACCAGCGAGTAGATGGGCTCTCGGAAGAGTAACAGAACTTCATCCTGGTGCCGACTAAAAGTGGTCAATTGAAACGCCCTGTTATAAAACTTTCGCCGTTACCGCAGAGAACCGACATCGAATCTGTAAAATAAAGTTACGGCAATAAGAGAGAGAAAGAGAAGAACATTCGAACTGATCATAAAACGACAAGGTGTATAAAACCGAAGAAGTTTGGCGTACTCTCACTTGTACTTATGACTATGATAGCAATGACGGGGATAAACTCAATTGAAACTGCACCTGTCGCACCAAACTTTGTAGTGACACAGATACAAAATGATCACCCTATATACTTTGATGACGCTGGAAAACTCCAACTAATACATGATGAGTGGACTCTTGTGGTATACTACAATTTAATATCATACTGGCATGCAACAAATAAAATCAACTACCACATCGAACAAATAGATAAGCTTTGTAGCAGGATATCCTACGAATATACAGCTTGCGAAGCTGTTGTCAACCACTTGCAAAACGAAATGCGGCATCTAACCGAATACAACACCATGCTTTTATCGCAGCATTCGAGGCAAAGAAGAGGCTATTTCGACGGCGTTGGCAGTCTAGCGAGAACACTATTCGGTGTCCTAGACCAAGACTTTGCCAAAAAATATGAAAGGGACATTCAAAATCTACACGATAACGATAATTATTTGCTCCAATTAATGAGGAATCAGACACTTATAATAGAATCCGAAAACAATGTTATTAAAAGTAATACCGAATTCATGAATAGACAACTGGATATTATGCATGCCTACATGAACAAAACGAGTAATATTATCTCAAAAATAGACAACAAGGCACAAATGCTATTCACGGCAAATGATATCAACTCTGCTGCCGTGACGTCAACATTGATATTGAACAACTTGAACCGAATACAAGAAATGCTTATGAACGCTCTCGGCAACATCTACAAGGGGCATTTGGATACACATCTGTTTTCAGCATCTCAATTGATTGAACAGCTCAATATCATATCCGGAAAACTACCACAAGGAGTTTCTTTACCAGTTCAAGATATCCAAAAGGATTACAAGCAGATTTTTGACTTGATTTATGTGAAGGCGCGATTGACAACCAATTACATACTATTCGAATTACACATTCCTTTGTTAAGTGACGGAGACTACAACATATACGGTGTAATACCCATACCATTCCAAAGCGAAGGACATTTGAGAATAGTAAGGCCTGAATCAAAATTCATAGCCATTAACTTCATGAAAAACTGCTACATAACAATGGAAGAGCAGGACATGCACCAATGTAACTCGTACGGAGAAGACAGGTATATATGCATTTCGAGGCAGCCTGTATACAGCTTACATGACAAAAACGCACCTTGTGAAGCTAAAGTTTTTAGCCAACAAACATCATTGTCATGCGTCATCGATGATGTAACTTGCAGGGAGACCTGGGTCAAACTACACCAACCTAACCTGTGGCTGTTTACGTTATGCGATAAACAATTGATGCGCATCACGTGCAGCGATCAAGTTACACCGGCGGTCATTGACGGAACTGGTGTCTTAGCATTGAAACCTAAATGCATACTACAGAAAAAGGATGCTACAATATTTACTTACAACCAATTAGGAAGTAAATATTACATGGAATCAAATATCAACGTGCCAACAATAAATTCAACTATAAACAACATTTTTGACCTTGGTTGGAAAAATGCACGTTTGAATATTACGGAGCCTGCAATATCTACTGCAGTTGAATTGACGAACATACAACAACAGATATCCTATCAAAAGGAACACGAGAACTTACCTGTGACATCATATACATCCACGATGTCCAGTCACGATATATATTTACACTCGGTGACGTCCTTGCTGCTGGGAGGTATCGCGTCCTTATTTGGCTACAGTATCGTCAGAAAACGATGCCTTAAAAACTCTGAGCTGAAAAGAGTCTCAAGCAGAAAGAAGGCCGAAGGAGAGACTAATGCTGCAGTGGACATCGAGATGCGAGAGATGCGCCACCTGCCGTCGACATCGGAACCCGCCAACAGCGTGGTACAGCCGGAACGTCGCTTCGATTTTAATATGTCTAGTTAAGATTTAATAACTGTGTATACTACTTATTTTATTAATTTTACTAACATAATTTTATAATAACTTATAATATTTGTAATAGATGCTCATCCACTTTTCCCTCGGGAGCATGTACGTACAGACATTTAGCTTCCGTACGCATTTTGCTTACATGCGCGACCTACATTACTTTTCTTTATAACGTGTACCTAATAATAAGTATAGTTAGTTGATATATCGATCGCCGCGGATTAGCATCTAAATCGTAACAAGTGTAATACTAACAATAACTTTAGAAATAAACTGTGATTTAAGTGTAATCTGTGGTTTGTGTCAACTCAACCCATAACTCTAACTTCAACTTCAAACAACCTCGACTCTCTGCACCATACAACTGCACTTTGTTTTGCTAGTGGTTCCCAGCAAAATGTTTAATTTATCAAAAGGAAATCACATAAAAAAACATTTAATCAACCATAACCAAAGCGACTGAAAGAAAAAAATCTTCTATAAATTTGAATACAACTAAACCAATACAATGCCTTAGATTATATATATAATAAACAAAATGGCTTATGTAAACCATAGACAAAGAATCTCTTTGTCCATAACCGAGGCACTGTTTAAAACTGGAGTTTTGCGAAAGTGTGGCGGATTAAAGTGAATTGTACTCCAGTACTAAGTCGAGAACTATGGGCTTAGCTGTAGTATGCAGGGTTAAAAAAATGAGAATATTTTTTTATTTTTTGCGATAAAAAGTCACGTTTTGCGCCGGATGTCTTTTCCTTCATCAGACTGGACTATACTGAAATTGGGATCTAGATTAGTATATAGTTCTATTTGAATATTTTCTCTTATTATTTATATTACAATCTGATTCCAAACTAGACAGAGCCTGAACTATGGCAACCAGATAACTAATAAACATAATAAAATTCATCATGACATGATGCTGAAACGTATTTACATATTTCTAAATATAGCTACATATAGACAAATTACAACCAGACAGAATAAATAATGATCGTGTTTAGCACACAAAGTTTTATACCAGTAGTAGGACATTTTATAATCAGGGACTATATTTAGCTTTCGACACTTGTTTTACTTATGTACTAAATCTTCTTGCAAAATACATTGAACAAGGTCAGGAAACAACATTATTGCGTAAGGCATTTCCTCCCAGTCAACTTCTGGGTGATACAGATATGATCGTGGCAGCTGCGTTTTAAAGGGAAATGAAAAGCTCTTAATATGACGAATGATGGAGATACACTTTTTCTCCGTATAAACTTTAACTGTGCCAATTTTTATACCTACTACCCTTATTTAAAATGGGTACACTATTCTCAAGACCTCTTTTGATCGAGTATCAATATGAAATCAAACCAGTTGAACACTACACTCATTTGAAACGCTTGAAGTGTCCACTGACGTTAATTGGTTCGGTTTTGTGTCGACGCCACTCAGCGCATGTCGATCATACAACGCGACAACTGAGTGCAATTAAATCATATTGAATTTTACAGCACTAAATAGTTGCAGTTCATATTATTTATTTTTGTACCGGGCTTCAAAAGTAAAACAGTTTTCCATTGAAAGTAAGACAGTGAGGTACACTGACTATTTACTTATGATTGGTTTAAGGTTGAGATTTCGGTTTAATACAAGAAAATCGGGCAAATATAAGAGCCTTGATAGTTTCAGCAAGAAGGATCTGATTTCAGTGAAAAATCCCAACCTTCTCATTATAAAATTGACGGAAATTAGTAGTAGCTATCCATGCCGTCTTTCTTCAATTGGATGATAAAACCTACGTCCCAATCAGGAAACCAACCAGTCCCAATTAGCGTCATTTTATATTATTGATCAGAAATCCAATCTAATCTAATCTTAATATATAAAATCCTTGCGTTACTGACTGACTGACAGACACGCTACAGCCGAAACTATTGGGCGCAGGAAGCTGAAATTTGGCATGTATGTTCCTTGTGGGCCGTAAGGGTGCACTAAGAAGAGATTTCCCGAAATTCACACGGGATCGGCCAAAACGGGTAAATTAAAAAAAAATGCAGGCGTAGCTGCTGGCGTCCTCTAGTAAATCATAATATTAATATTTAAAACTGAAGAGTATGCTTGTTTGTTTGCTTGAACGCGCTAATCTCAGGAGCTACTGGTCCGATTTGAAAAAATCTATTAGTGTTAGATAGCCAATTTATCGAGGAAGACTATAGGATATATAACATCACGCTATGAGCCACGGCAGCGGAGCAGAAGCCATAAATAACGCGGGTGTAACCGCGGGCTCATCTAGTACAATATAGAAGTCAAAATACTTTTTTTACCATCAAGGGGCCGCGTCAAACTCTCATAATAATTATGTGGATTGTTAAGTGACAAAAATCTTATTAGACATACTTTAAAACAACACTTAAAAACTCGAAGTTGTTAAATAATAGAAATATATACTGCCTCTTTGAACCCGTCTACATTGTCGCGTGCATCGGTTCTCTGCACGAAATCATAGCAACGCCTTTGCGACCACAAGGCGCATACGTTGGCTTCGTTTGCAGCACAGCACGTCAGTTTTTAACGCGAGTAAAGTTTGGAAAATATAAATTGGGAACAAAAAGTATTCTGTGCAGTTACACGATACTGCTACTATGCAAATTACTAGTACAGTTTACCATTTTGTAGTTGAATAGGTAGTTATATTTAAGACGAAATTTTTGTACGCATTTCATAAAGATTTGTCCTGGTTGGGAATTGAACCCACGACCTACGTCTCTTTGGTCAGGGTTCTTAATCACTAGACCTAGTCAAAATGTAATTGTTAATAATTTTAATTTCAATTACTATTCTTAGAAGCGTTTCTTAGAATCATCTTTTAAAATCATATGGGTGTGCCTTTTTGACAATCTGAAGAGAGATGTTAGAAGGTGTTTTTTATGTTACTATTTCACCCAGCAATCTTAATGGTTAAATTCTATAATACAGTCGTAGAAAATAAAAGCAAATGATATCAATCTAGGCATGATAGTTGCTTGCTTACGCTAGTTTGTATGGCGACTAGGAGAAAATGTATGTCGCGCTGTATACTTTCTTCTGTCACCGTTTTGAAGGGATTGTCGCATCCATGTGGACTTAGACGTTCTGGAAACTACGGTGGTGTTTTAATCCCCCTGACAAAACGTACAAGCCGATCAAAAGAAGTAACCGCAACATGCATGTGTCAGAAATAGGAAAGCTCCCTATAGTGTAGAGACAGTTTTGATAAATAAAAGAGACAACTATCAAATCATACATACATACATATATATCGTCACGCCTTTTATCCCCGAAGGGGTAGGCAGAGGTGTATTTCTATACCCACTTTTCGCCAGATATACTTTAGTCCCACGTAATAAGGGGCGAGCCTATTGCCGTACCGGGCACATTTCCAGACTCCGTGCTGCTACTGAGAATTTTGTGGCAGAAAAACCCAATAACACTGCCCGACCCAGGAATCGAACCCGGGACCTCCCGATCCCACGCGCACGTTTATGCCGCGAGACCAACGAGGCAGTCGTATAGGGTTTGATGTCGAGTTTTCCGTCTCTACGCAAAGATGGTATTTGCATCGTGTTATCCCTTAGTGGCCTCATACGACACCCACGGGAAGATAGGGGGTGGTGACACTTGTATTCTATGCCGTCAACCACACAGCAAGCTATCAAATCATACTTTCATTGATTCAGTTTAGCACAAGGATATATCTTTAGATTACGTCGTGATTCTATATTTACATTTAGAGCCCAGTTCGCAAAGCAAAGGCATAGAACCAAGGGAACAAACGGGCAATAAAACTCTTGGCTATTCTTTTCAATTAGTAATAATTGACAAATAGTGGTACCGCCAATTTGTAATAAATAATTGTGTGGGTAGTTTTATATTACTAAAAAGGTCTGTCTTACAACAGAACATAATAAGCATTATTTAGCATCAACACAATTTACTAAATGTTTACCATACGTACATATATAATGAATCTCATTGATACAACTTGATCCACAGTATATTATTCTATCCTATATTGCAATCTTTAATATCTTACAAACGATCAAACTAGTCACAATATCAATAAGATAATGATTACATTATCTTACATTGTTTCCTAGATTATGAAACGGGTTCCCTGCGGTCTCTCTATCGCCTTAAGAATTTCCTTCCAATCAAGACGAAAGCAATGCTTGTGCAAACTTTATTTTCCCCCTTATCGACTATGGTGATGTATGTTATCTCAATCTGAATGCAGATCTGCTCAATAAACTTGACCGACTTCTCAACAGTTGCATTCGGTTCATTTTCAATCTCCGTAAATACGATCATATTTCCTCTTACCGTGCCCCATTGCGATGACTGCCTATCCGCCAACGGCGCAATTTGCGCACGTTAACGACGCTTCACTCTCTTTTAAACTCACCAAACGCTCCTTCTTATCTGACTCCTCACTTTCAATATCTCTGCAGTGGACATGACAAAAACCTTCGTTCCACAAATAATCTACTTCTGTTGGTTCCTTCCCATAGCTCTACTCTTGTCCATTCGTCTTTTAACATCCAGGCTATTCATCTGTGGAATTCACTCCCGCCAGAGATCAGGATGTCTTCGTCTCGTGAACTTTTTAAGGCTAGATCTCCGTAAATACGATCATATTTCCTCTTACCGTGCCCCATTGCGATGACTGCCTATCCGCCAACGGCGCAATTTGCGCACGTTAACGACGCTTCACTCTCTTTTAAACTCACCAAACGCTCCTTCTTATCTGACTCCTCACTTTCAATATCTCTGCAGTGGACATGACAAAAACCTTCGTTCCACAAATAATCTACTTCTGTTGGTTCCTTCCCATAGCTCTACTCTTGTCCATTCGTCTTTTAACATCCAGGCTATTCATCTGTGGAATTCACTCCCGCCAGAGATCAGGATGTCTTCGTCTCGTGAACTTTTTAAGGCTAGAGTACGTAGGCGATACATGGAACAGTTGACAGAATCACAACGGTAGGCATATTTGTATATAAGTTATTTTATATATATTTGTACATAATATTACGTAACGTATGTATTTATAGCTATGTATTTATTTGTGCATTTTATATTCGTATATATATTATAATTATATGTATTTATTATATAATTTTATTATATTGTTCGTTATATTATTAGTTTCCTATATAACGTTACATATTTCATTTTTATTAATTAACTTTACTTTTTCTTATGCACCTACCATGATTGTCTCTGCACCACCCAAAGGTTGACTGGTAGAGAATGCCAATGGCATTAAGTCCGCCTTTGTGCAATAATTTGAAATTATGTGCAAGAAGTTTTAAAATAAAATAAATAAATAAATGAAACAAAAGAACAAGCAACACAGAATATCGTCGTAGGTGTTCTTCTCACCACCCCCTTCGGGGTAGTGGGGGTACCTTTGGGAGGTTGACTCCTTAAGGAGGTAATCTGCGCGGCCCATTACTATGGGCCGGTCATTGGGTTGGCCGCCCTCGAGGCTGACCAACCGGGTGAGTCTCCGTTGGGAGAGGCCCAGTTAGTCGCCTGCGAGAGGGCGGCGGCTGGTCGTCTAGCTGGTGTGGTGGTGGTGATGATGACGCCCCACTCGAGGGACACAGAATATTGGAACACAGTGGCAGTTAAATAGTCAGAACCATATCGTACCTGAGCCGTTTTCGAAGGAGAATAGGAAGAACTAGTCGAGCCTGTCGACTTATATAGCTAGCTTACACCTTATTTACACGTTTGACAGCTTAACTGTCAAACGTCATATCAGTGTCATTTAACTGCCACTATCCTCTTACATATGTACAAATACTTGGATATCTGTAATTTAAGCCTACAGCCTAAATACAATACCATATCTCTCACATGCGATCCTGTTACTACATAAAAGGACGCGTTAC
This sequence comes from Euclidia mi, assembly GCA_944739405.2. Lineage (NCBI taxonomy): Eukaryota > Metazoa > Arthropoda > Insecta > Lepidoptera > Erebidae > Euclidia > Euclidia mi. The sequence goes on along the minus strand of OX123193.2, from coordinate 77,642,876 downwards.
AAGCCTGTTCAAAAAAAATATTGCTGTATTATCCTACATAAAAGTGATAGATACGACATGTAGCTACTTTTGTTGTTATTTTAAATTTAGTACAATAATTTTTAGGCATTGACGCAGACCATACGAAGTAGTCTGTGGGTATAGGTATTATTCCTTGCTGATTTATCAACGTAAAGCCAAAACCACTGGAGCTACAAAACTAGAAATATATACATACTTACATAGACTCACGCTTGTTTCCCGGAAGGGTAGGCACAGACTACGGAACGCCATTTGCAACGATCCTGACATACATATCTCTCTTGCTTCAATCACTTCCATCAGATTTCTCATGCATGCTCTTCTGTCAGCTGCAGTCTGCAGTCTGGTTAGAGAACGTCCGCCTAGGTCTTCCACTTCGTCCTGCCCCATTCATATTTGCCTTGTATATCTGCTTGGTCAATCTTTTGTCATCCATCCTCTCCACGTGCCCAAATCACTGTAGCATACCTTTCTCGATGCTTGTCACTAAATCTTCTTTTACCCCACAACACTCTCTTATCGTTATCACACAATTCTTTACTCTGTCAGTCAAAGACACACCACACATAGTTCTCAGTGCTCTTATTTCTACAGCATTTATTCTACTTTCAGAAATATAGACGAAGAAGATGAATGATGAAGATGGCACTACCGATATTTGCCGTGCGTGTCACCAGCCCGGTGACTCCTTCAGGCATATAGTTGCCGGTTGTTCACGTCTTGCTAACGGTGAGTACATGCACAGACATAATCAAGTAGCCAGAATCATTCACCAGCAACTTGCTCTGAATTACAAACTTGTAGACATCGAGGTACCGTACTACAGGTATGTGGCAGAGCCAGTTCTCGAAAATGGCCATGCCACATTGTACTAGGATCGATCTATCGTCACAGACAGGACTGTTATAGCCAACAAACCTGATATTGTGGTGATAGATCGATCAGAGCGCCTCGCAATAATTGTTGATGTCATCATTCCCCATGACGAGAATCTCGTGAAAGCCGAGAAAGACAAACAGATTAAATATCTGGACTTGGCTCACGAGATTGTCAACATGTGGGATGTGGACTCGGCAATTATTGTGCCGATAGTTGTGACGGTTAATGGTCTAATAGCCAAGAGCCTCGATCGTCACCTTAAGAGGCTCGCGTTGGGTGCTTGGGTCAAGGGTCTGATGCAAAAGGCAGTTCTTCTAGACATGGCACGTATTGTGAGGAAGTTCCTGTCTCTGGAGCCCTAACCACCGGCAGCTTGGACCCTGTGCCCGTTGCTGGTGGGATCCCACGGTTTTTTTATATTTTTAAATGTATTTATTTTTTGTAAGTGATATATTTAAAAATGTAATTTAAATTTGAGTAATGACGAATAAATGAATAATAATAATAAATTTTCTTTATTCAAGTAACTATGACTCATTTAACATATTTGATTAGTAAGTACTTACGAACTATGGTTAGTAAACAATAACATGACGAAAAATAGTAGGTACATTCCATATACATTTACATCCCATGTGAGACAGCACAACATCGATTCACATAGGTACAATCGAGTCTACTGGCGATCATGCTTAGGATGTTCTAATATTAAGAACATTCAGTTTCATTTTGCACGAGGTTTGACACAATGTTGTGTAAGTGGAAATGGAATAAGAGACATGAATTTACTATAGAAAATGAAATTAACTACTGGTGGCCGCTTTTATCGGTTTGTTTTGGTTTTGAAGATATTACATTTCATCTGACAGATCTCGAATTACTTTTTCAATTACTGTTTTATTTTTCAGTTATGTTTCTGAACTACAGGAGAGTTATCGGAAGGTTCACTACGCTTATATCTGTCTGCTGAAATATATCTATGAAACACCACACTCACCTCGAAATGGTGAAAGTCCTTCATTAAATATGTCGTATCGTCTCACTAGCAATTTTTCTTTGTCGCCCTTATCGTTGGTATATATTTAATATTATCAGCCCTGTATGTAACTGTCCCACTGCTGAGCACGGGCTTATTCTCACAATGAGACAGGTCAGGCCATAGTCCAGCACAAGTGCGGATTGGCAGACTTCCCATGTCATCCGAGAGCAATATGGATAACTCCCAGATATGCAGATTTCGTCACAATGTTTTCTGTCACCGTTTATTAAGAGATGATTAACAATTTTATTGGCACTTAACTTCGAAAATTCATTGAATCGCACCGCGGGCTTGAACTCCACCTTCTGCTTAGCAGTTTGTAAGTCTCGCCACTAGGCTACTACTGCTTAACTTTAATTCTAACTACTACAACAAAGAACAATGGCAGAATTAGGTCTGGGTTTGTTGTGGCGAGCTTAAACTTCATATGAACAAAACAAATTGTTTATTTTTTCTAATATTTTTTATATTTTCACTTTGTCTCGATAAAGCCGGATTATTTTATGATGATAAAAAGCATTCCAATTGATTACGAACTAGGTGCTTACTTTATTATTTGATTGTTGCCATAGACACTGGTGTGACAGGAATAGACGTTTGACATTGATGCGTATCGATTATTAAATAAGTAATCGATATGATCAACCTTTATAGGGTTGGTTTGGTTTAAAATATAATAATTAATATGCAGTTAATTAATTGTTAATCAACATTATATCAATAAGCTAATTCTTTTGTAGCAAAACAACTTTTAAATCAAACAAAAACGTCACAGCATCGTTTTAACGTTAGGTATATCGATTTCACATAACATCGATTTAAAATGTGCAGCTCTGCTTTTGTCTTTGGCTGTGAAAGGTAGATGCTACAGAATAGTTCTGCGTTTAGATGTCAATCTGACATAATGTCTTTGATAATTCAAACGTACCCACATTGTTCATTCTTAACTAAACATTAAACACCGATATCTTCTTTTTCCGGCTTTCCCGAGTGAAAATAGAATAATTTATAGACTCTGTTACTTACGCCGAATTTTTTGATATATTTTTTATTACTGAGCGCTTCAATTTAATTTCAGACATTTTGATGTATGGAGATCTGCCATTGTCCTTTGAATATTAGACACTTATTTGAATGTCCAACTGTCCAATGTATTTTTACGCAATGACGAAATTTATTTGAACAGCCGAAGACATAACTTCAAAGAGCCGTATTTCGTGATTTAAAGTAAAAGTTAAAAACAAATAAACACGAGGTTACATTATAAATCGTTTTAAAATGTATCGTAGCATTAGCTGACTTTTTATGGAATTGCGAAAGAATTTTTATTTGAAATGAGTTGACTGTAAACTTAATGGGTTTTTGTGTAAGACATTTTTAATATGGTCTGGCTGGCAATTTACCAGGTACATGGCAGTAATCTTATAATTGCGCAAGATATATTATAAGGCTCGAAAAAAATTATTACTTTAGCCAACCCCGCCGGATATTCATGAGTGATAACTTTTTAGACTTTATTAAATTCATCATAAAGTATATGGTTGCAATCGCTCTAATCGGCAGGATATATTTTGAAAGTAGGTTATAAGGCATAGTAAGGCCTAGTGTTTGTAGAGACAATAACATATTGCGTTTTAAGAAGTTTTTAGTACGTAAAATACTGGTATTTCTTGTGTATTTTCATATGCATTTAGTTAAACTTGTTTTTTTGATGTTACACATAAACACAAAATGTTTTTATTGGCTTTAATTTGCTTATGGTAGTCGCTTTCTGTTGTACTAAAATATTTGATAAAATTATACATATGCTTCCTAGTATCACCACCTTTTTATATTTCAGCAAAAGGTTGCTAATAATAATATTGATGTCAAAGTTATATGGCTAGGAAAATAAAGATAATAATTAAAAGTCTTACCAAATACCTACCTGTGTCCAACTCACATTCATTCATCAACATAATGTTCGACTATGCCAACAATCTAAGTGTATTATATAACGGCTTAAATGACCTCTGAATGTCCTTTTACAAACAATAATCGACAAAACTCAGTTTGGTCAAGTTACCAAATCGTAACATTATACTGTATAATATTCCTCACACAGCGGTTGTTTCACACAAACATATTATAATTTTGTTTGTCTGACGTACGTTATTAATCATTATACAGGCACGTGTATTGGCACCAAAGTTGGGCAAAAGTTCGTAAGCTATGAACTTAGAGGACGAAGTTCTTCGCTCGGAATGGAGCAAGCTATGCAGTCGAACGCTTTATAACGGGTGTCGCGAAATAAATGCAACATTTGAATCGAATAAATAACACATTTGTTTTTACTGAATTATCTAGTAACATACATTATATAGTAGTTCTCATAGCGAGACTTGGCTTGCCGTTCGTAACAGAGCGGCAAAGTAAAACAACGCTTGCACAGGTCGCCACTTGGATGGGTGATCACGTGTGGCATTTAGTTAAAGCTGTCAGTCCCGATTCTTGCCTCAGGATATGAATCGTTAGGCCATGTCGGAGGCTTTCGGGCGGTCTGAAACTCTGACACTAGGGTTGGCCACACACTCACACGAAAAATAAACAATACAGTATATGGAACAACATTATGGGCTAAAAGCTTCGGTCGTGTTACATGAAAAGCCATCAAGGAGCTCCATCACTTTAAATGAGTTTCCTCAAAAATTACTTCATCGTTCAAAATGATTCTTGTTTCCGAATGAAGCCTTTCTGATATTGTATATATTTTTATATTTTACTTTTTATTGATTTTCTTTTTTACTACTATTTTGTATTTTGAAAATTGTAAAAAATGTCATTAAAAAACGATTGATACGAAACGAAGGTGGATTTTTCTTTGATAAAATTATTTAATCCATTTAATTATTATTCGTTCATTAACAAGTGGTCCTTCGAGGGTTTTGAACTAGTATACCTAACTGTTTTTAGTCCACAAAAGTTTTTCGTTCTTAAAACCTTTCTTTCAGTGACTAACATGGTGGTAACCAGGTCACAAACAAAACTCCCTCAAGAGGAGCAGGATGTACCGGCCCAATCTGGTAGTGAGGCCTTACAAGTACCACAAACAGAGGATATTCACAATGTAACCCTTCGAGTGCACAATCTGTCGCGACTCGCACTAGCCGCAATAGCCGCACTAGTCGCTTTTCCGTGGTAGTGGCTGCGAGAAAATCCGCAGCGGAAGCGCAACATGTTCGTCGTGTAGCTCAAATAGAAATTGCCCAAATAGAGGCAGAGATGCGTGCACAGGTAGAGGCTAGGCAGGCAGAGATGCGTGCACAGGTAGAGGCTAGGCAGGCAGAGATGCGTGCACAGGTAGAGGCTAGGCAGGCAGAGATGCGTGCACAATTAGAGGCTAGGCAGGTGGAATTAGAGCGAAGCGGCTGAAGCTGAATATAAGGCTGAGCTAGCAGCAATTGAGGCAGAGGGTAGTAACCATAGTTCTCACAGTGGATGGAGCCGTGCCAGCGTCGAACAATGGGTAGACACTTCTGCCCGTCTTGCCAAATTACCTGTACATCAGGATAAGATTCAATCTAACGTTAGATGTGAGGTAGGGGCTACTACCCTTTTCTTATGTTCTCTGCCTCCACTACGTGATGTTCATAATAACGTCTCTCATGATATCGCAGCACAGAGTCTTGGACCATTGCCTCAGCACAATTTAAGCGGGGCGGGCGGGACCGCTGCCATTTTCACCGAGACAGTGGCGATTCAATTGGCGTTGCGCAGTTAGTGGGAGCTCTAAAGGCTCTTGCGAAGAATAACGTCCCCAATACAAATTAATGTTTTATAAAACTTACGCATTTTGATGGTAGTTCTCCTCTCGACTGGCTTATGTTCAAGCGGGCTTTTCAGGATACTGTAAGTGGATTTACAGAGACAGAACACGCTGTTAGTGTTGGCACCTCACGCCAGCGACGTTATTGAAGCCCTGGATCGTCGCTATGGCAGACCTGAGCAAATCGTTCTACAAGAGGTGAGCGCTATCAAGGCGCTGCCCAAGCTGAGGCCGGAGGTAAGAGATCTACATGTTTTCGCCACCCGTGTGCGCAATTGTGTCGAAGTTGCCAAACTGTTGCAATATATGGACTTTTTACGTTCTCCGGAGCTGTTTGGAGCCTTATTTAGCAAATTTTCTCCACTATTGCGCACGCGTTGGATAGACTTTGCTGATAAATATGAGGATATAGGTCAAGTCAGGGTCGAACTATTATCGAGGTTCTTAAACCGTGAAGTGGACTTGGCAATGAAGTTTGGCGCTACGTCCGAGACAACAACGGCCAGCACTGCACAGAAACAGCGAACGCATGCCGTTTCTGAGTCGTCGGTGGGAGCTTCGACTATACAAAGTTCTAAAAAAGGGTCTGCAAAAGTATTCTATTAGGAAAATGTTTGTTTATTTTGCAAAGGGGGACATCAGTTGTCAAAGTGTCCGACATTTACTTCTTTGAAGGTCGACAAACGATGGCGTTTTGTTAAAGACAGTAAAGTCTGTTATCGTTGCCTCCAAAAAGTTCCGCAAAATTTTAGGTTTTGTAACAAAAATAAGGCTAGTTGCACGATAGCTGATTGTAAGCGTAGGCATCACACTATTTTACACAATGATACATTTGTTACATCTGCTTACGTTGAAGAGGTCAAACCTGAACCAATGATAATGACGGCGGCTGAAAAAATTGATCAGGTTCTCGCAGCTGTCAACAATTCGCAGGTTGAAACCGCACTTCGTCCGCTATTGAAAGTAATACCCGTCACAGTCTCTGGACCAGCTGGGAGTTTAGATACCTTTGCCCTTTTAGATGATGGCTCTACGGCTACGTTTATAGATGCCGACATCGCCTCCAAAATTGGAGCCGAGGGTCCAGTGGGTAGTCTGCATTTGGATTGTGTGGGAGGGTTATCTAGAGATAGCAGCGTGCAGCTTGTTGACTTCGAGATTAAAAACAGATCAGGCCCTCAAACGTTTTCAATTCAGCAAGCTAGGGCAATTAAGAACTTAGGGTTGCAAAGTCAGTCGGTCACACGCGAGTCCTTATGTTCATTTCCCCACCTCTCCGACGTGATGAAAGAACTATGTTGTACCGAGGAAAAGCCCACTATTTTGTTAGGGATCGACAACTGGCCTCTTATCAGAGCATCAGAGGTTCGAAAAGGAACAAAGACCCAACCTGTCGCCATCAGAACACCGCTAGGGTGGGTGTTATTCGGATGTGCCAGCAGTCGGACGGCTCTAGTAGAAACTTCTTGCCACTTACTTGAGTACCCAGAACATGACGTGGAAGTGCTTATCAGAGATCAGTATAGGTTAGATGCAATTGGCATAACTAAACAGGAACTGCGCAGCGCGGATGACCAGCGGGCTTTACACATCCTCGAACAAACTGCCCAGCGCCGATCGGATGGGCACTTCCAGGTTGGCTTGCTGTGGAAAGCAGACCACCAACCTGTCCCTGATAGTTGTCCGTTGGCGCTGTCTCGTTTCAATAGCCTAGAGCTAAATATGTCAAAGGATTTTAATTTTGCCAAACGGTACAGGGCTAATATCGAAGACATAACCCTTTGCCTGCAGCAAAGGGTTATGTTGAGGAGTGCACAGGAGAGCCACCCACATCGGTTTGTTGGTATTTACCGCATTTCGGAGTGGTAAATCCCAACAAACCGGGGAAACTCAGAGTCGTTCATGACGCAGCAGCTAAAGTTCAGGGTGGGTCACTAAATTCTATGCTTCTTTCGGGTCCTGATTTTTTACAACCTCTTCTCGGAATTTTGATGCGTCTTAGAGAGGGAAAAATCGCCTTAACTGCCGATATAAAGGAGATGTTCCCGCAGATAAAAATACAGGAATGCGACCAAGACGCACAGCGATTTCTCTGGCGCGATGATCCTGCGGGTCCAATAAAGATCTTTCGCATGTCGTCTATGATTTTTGGGGCATGTTCTAGTCCATCTACGGCGATTTTCATCCTAAACCGAAACGCATCGGAATTCATGGCCAAATATCCACAGGCTGTGGAGGCTATCACTTCTGATACCTACATGGACGACTATATCGGAAGTGTAGATATACGTACGCCAGACGCCGCTCGTTTGGCAGCCGAAATCGTAGAGGTTCATAAGCGCGGAGGATTTGAGATGCGTGGTTGGGTGTCGAATGAGCCCAGCGCACTCAATGAGTTGACAAGCGAGCAGTTGTCTGACGTCTCATTAGCCAATCGCTGTAGCGTAGAGTTGGATAATTTACCATCTTCAGTCACCACCACATGTACTCTAGGTCTAATATGGAAACCATCTCAGGACATCATTAGTTTCAATTCTGGTCTCAAGGATACACCTGGTCATTTCACAAAACGTATAGTGTTAGCCCATGTCATGCGCATTTATGACCCACTAGGCATTTTAGCTCCCATTGTAGTGAGAGACCGGATTTTATTCCAAAATTTGTGGCGCAAGAACCTGGACTAGGACGAGAGGCTATCACGGACTGACCACGAAACTTGGCTCGAATGGTTTGAGTGCCTTAAATCCATTTCAGACTTGAAAATTCCACGGTGTTATAATTTGTGTGGGTTTTCGGCGCTGGAGTTGCACGTGTTTTGTGACGCTAGCGAGCTGGCACATGCTGCAGTTGCCTATTGGAGATTTGTGCTTCCCAATGGTGACCTGAAACTGGCACTGATAGCTAGCAAGGCACGTGTATCTCCGTTGAAACCGGCTTCGATTCCGCGCCTGGAACTCCAAGGCGCCTTGATAGCCGCTCGACTTGCTAGTAAGATTTGTGAAGCCCACCGCTTAGAGGCGAATCGACGTGTTTTTGGTGTGATTCCATGACAGTGTTAGGGTGGTTGCGAAGTGATGCGAGAAATTATAAACCCTTTGTGGCGCATCGTGTAGGTGAGATTTTAGAAATCACTAGTATAGGTGAATGGCATTGGGTCCCAGCCGAGCTAAACGTGGCTGACGACGCGACGAGGGTGAAAACCAACATTGAACCACGTTGGATATGTGGCCCAAACTTTCTCCTGGCTCCCACTACTGAGTAGCCTTCAGAGTCCAAAGTCGCAAAACCAGTAGCTCTTGGAGATGAAGAACTCAAGCCATCTCTCCGTCAGTCAAAATCATTGCATCGATCACAATCACATGTCACAGAATGCATTAATGTCACTTATTTCCATCAGTTACCCTTACCAGTTGTAGCTGACATTACCCATTTTAGTTCTTGGATAAGGCTGGTAAGGGCAACAGCTAGGACCCATAAATTCATTGCTGTCAGTTTCAAAAATCATCGGGGCCGACAGTTTAAAAATTTTTGGATTCGGGGTATTTGTTTCAGAGATATGCCCGACGGTTTGCGGCCAGATGTCACTTCTCCCACCGCTCCAGTACCTTTAGTCGCCGAGGACATCGTTCGTGTGGAGCTCCATATTTTGGCTAGCAGTCAGATTAGCGCCTTCGGGGATAAACTGCTTCATCTCTCACGCGAGCAGCCCATATTGAAGGGCCGTTTGGCCAAATTGTCGCCGGTCCTGCGGGACGGAGTGATCCGCCTCGCGGGTAGAACGTCAGCCGTCTCCAACAGCCAGCCAATGATTTTAGATGGGAAAGAGCCAGCCGTACGTCTTTTAATCGCCCATTACCACCAAAAGTTTGCGCACGCTAATATTGAAACAGTGATAAACGAGCTGCGGCAACAGTATTGGATTATCGGGCTGAGGAACGCTGTGAAGGCAGTAGTACACAGGTGCCAGCTATGCAAGTTGCTGAAGAGCTCAACCCTACAACCACCTATGGGAGACCTACCAGAGGCGAGACACGCTCATCATCGACGTGCCTTCACGTATACCGGCGTGGACTACTTCGGCCCTGTATCCATTTCCATTGGGCGTCGGCGTGAGAAGCGATGGGTTGCCTTATTTACGTGCTTGGTAACGAGAGCTATCCACCTCGAGATCGTAGCCAGCTTGTCCGCAGATTCCGCTATTATGTGCCTACGACGCTTCATTGCCCGACGTGGCACGCCGGCAGAAATATTTTCGGACAACGGGACGTCTTTCGTAGCAGCAAATCGGGAATTGAGAGCTTTGTACGATGCCGCGGTACCAGAGTTTGCAGCACAAGAAAAGGTTAAGTGGCGTTTTATCCCCCCATCAGCACCCTTCATGGGCGGAGCTTGGGAGCGACTGGTTCGATTGGTTAAATCCGCCCTTAAAGTAACCTTGAGAGAGCGGGCACCGAAAGAAGAGGTTCTGGTGACTCTACTGGCTGAAGCCGAGGCTGTGGTGAATACGCGCCCACTGACACATGTCTCTCCGGACGGGAACTACCCGGAGGCGCTCACCCAAAAAAACACTCACACAAAAAGTGGTTAGCACTTTTTGTTAGGGGATTCATCCGGTCGCCCCTTTCCGAGTGAGGTTTTGACGGATGCAGCATTGATTGGTCGGAGCGGTTGGAGAAAGGCAATCCAGCTCAGCGATAATTTTTGGCGTCGTTGGGTATTCGAATATCTACCCGCTTTGGCACCCCGCCGCGTACCGGGAGTAGATGTTGCGGTTGCAGTTGGCGACCCGGTCCTTATCGGTGATGGGAACTTGCCGAGGGGGACCTGGCCGCGCGGTGTTATCGCGGCTCTGCACCCGGGGCGTGACGGGGTTGTACGCGTAGTAGATGTCCGGACCAGAGCGGGCACACTGCGGCGGCCATTGAGAAAGATAGTCCTTTTATAAAAAAGGGGAGCATGTTTCCGAATGAAACCTTTTTGATAGTGTCTATATTTTTATATTTTACTTTTTATTGATTTTCTTTTTTACTATGATTTTGTATTTTGAAAATTGTAAAAAATGTCATTGAAAACCGATTGATACGAAACGAAGGTGGATTTTTCTTTGATAAAATTAATTAATCCATTTAATTATTATTCGTTCATTAAAAATTCTTGTAGAAAAATCTACTTTTTAATTCCATAGACTAGCACTTTGTTTAACTTCTCGCACTAAAGAGGTATTTTTTAAAGATATTGTTGAATAATAAACATACGATAAGTTTTGTATCGTACTACTTTTATTTCACTTACCCTGAACTATCAGCCATCAAGTAATGCTATCGTAGACTTACCGATATTTTACTACACCGAAGACAACAAAATCTTATGTTAATTTTAGGACAACCTTTATAAGAGAAACAAAAAGAAAATAAACACCAAGGACAGCAAGTAATTTATTGAGTCTCGTTGGATGACAGATATAAAAGAAATACATAGATTTTTTTTTATTAAAATCTTTTCCTGAAGCCACAATAAAAATATAGATGATAAATGACAACTCTGTGGTGATTTAAAAAAGTAACTGTAAGTTTATTACGAGACTTTTTCTTCGGAAGCTTGAACCCCTAACTAATGTAACTTTGATGTAACTTTTGACATTCAAAAATTTCTCTTTGTGACGTAATTGAATATAAAGTCGTAAAAATTTATTGCGTTTTTCTTGGTGACTTACGTCCACTGTGCCAACATTACAATACGTGGGACTAGCGAATTTTCACACACAGCAAGGCAAAAAGTATGAAAGTTAGAGCACGATCTACGTAAAGACGTGATACTGACAGTAAAATATACTTAAGTGTAGTTTTATATGGTAGAAAATAAATATATGAAACATAGTAACATAAAGTAAAATCAGGTCAAAAATAATTAAGAGTAACTATAATATTGGTAACGATAGAAATCGAAACAATACCTAAAACGGCAAACACAAGACCTTCAATCACTTCGAAATTTCACATGTAGTAGGCAGCATGCATAGTGTCACATTGCATGATTAGAAAAATTTGCAATTTTTATCGCCAGAATGTAATATCCTTTGTCGTTAATATTTTATAATAACCAAAACACTTCTTGCTGTATTGTGTATAGTGTCTGATGTGGGTGTGTTGATTTCTTTCGGCTGTAACATCTTCGTTGGTCGCTATCCGCCTGTTCAATCTACGATCACTGACGGTTCGCATGCTGCCACTTCCAGCGCCAGCTCCAGACGTGCCCTGGCGGTCTCCAGGTAGCAGTCCTATACGTATATTCCTTACTGTATTCTCCATAGTGAATGGGTTACCATAGCTATGTTAGCCGCGCCAGTGATATAATATCGCGTGTCCGCCCCCCGCCCCCCTCGGATCTGGTGTTCGATCCGGTCGTATGGATGGATTTTGGGGGCTTATTATTATTAGTATTTGTTTCTCTTTCACGGGTATTATTCTAATTTGTTAGAACAATACCCAGCCCTTTCGCAGGCGTACACGGAGACATAGGTCCACCCCGCAGATGCCTTTTGAGAGTTTTAATCTAGAATGTGATAGGAGACCTACTGAGGAGCCTCCATAATTGCACTATTAAGTACAGTCACGGATTAGCCGCAGCAGGTGCAAGACTATTGCTACTTCTATGGAAACTAATTAATCTGGCTGCTACTGTGATAGGTGTTAAATGGATTGGTTTAAATGGAAACTATGGATGAAAACCAGCGTCTGCCCTAAGTACTCTTATAGTACGTCGCCTTTTTCGACGTACTATAATAGCCGCGACTGCAAGTGCTTCTACGTCCATTTTTGTGTAAGCACCAATGCAGAATGATCTATAAGCCAATGTGTAAATAGCAAGTTTGGCGTCGTATCATTTTGGCCCAACATGCTGGCCCAGCGTATTGGCCCAATGTGTACAGGGGCTTTAAGAACAATACCCGACCCTTTGGCAGGCGTACACGGAGACATAGGTCCACCCCGCAGATGCCTTTTGAGAGTTTTAATCTAGAATGTGATAGGAGACCTACTGAGGAGCCTCCATAATTGCACTATTAAGTACAGTCACGGATTGGTTTAGATGTAAACTATAGATGAATGCCGGCGCCTGCCCTAAGAACTCTTAAAGCAAGTCGAAAAGGGGCAGACGGTGACTCACCAACTCACAAGATGGGTCCTCTCTAAATAGCCACCAAGGTAAGCAAAGTCTGCCATAAAGGCAGCCAGAGGGCAGCACCGGTGCGAGTGTCTAGGGGTGTAGAGCGGTGCGGCACCGCTTTCGCCATCACGGGTCTCGTGACCCGGAGCGGGTTTCCCTGTAGTTACGCCCTTGAGAACACTTCCACCCTCTGGCTGGCTGACCAAGGCAAGCCAGAGTTGAGACTCTTGTGGGCACTCTTGGGCATCCACTCCATCGAGCCAATAAAGCCAGAGCTGAGTCCCTGACCGACTCTCTGAAGCATTCGGGACCGCAGTGTCGCCACACACATTCAGCTCGCTACAAAGCTGCCGTGCGGTTTGTAAGCTTTCTATTCATCCTGTAATACATTTTTTGTTTATATCACAAGATGAAGGTGATGTTTGAAAGCTTTTAATCTGCCCTCCAAGATTGCGTTAGTCTCATTATGAGATAACTGCTGTCCTAGAGGGATTTAATTATATTATTATCTCCTTTATTTATTATTTTTAAATTAAAATTACATTTTTAAATATTTAACACAAAAAACACATTTAAAAATATAAAAATAACCGTGGGGTGGGACCCTGTGCCCGATGCTGCTGGGAAGCAGCATCGGGCACAGGGTCCAAGTTGCTGGAGGTTTGGGCTCCAGAGACAGGAACTTCCTCACAATACATGCCGTGTCCAGAAGTACTGCCTTCTGCATCAGGGCCTTGATCCAAGCACCCAACGCGAGCCTCTCAAGGTGACGGTCGAGGCTTTTGGCTATTAGACCATTAACGGTCACGACTATTGGCACAATAATTGCTGAGTTCACATCCCACATGTCGACCATTTCGTGAGCCTAGTCCAGTCATTTAGTCTGTTTTTTCCTTTTCAGCTTTCACGAGATTCTCGTCATGAGGAATCGTGACATCAACAATTATTGCGAGGCGCTCTGGTCGACCTATCAACACGATATCAGGCTTGTTGGCTACTAGATAGATCGATTTCAGTACAATGTGGCATGGCCATTTTCGAGAACTGGTTCTGCTACACTGTAGACATCGACATACCGTAATACAGGTAGTATTACGGTATGTCGATGTCTACAAGTTTGTACTTCAGAGCAAGTTGCTGGTGAATAATTCTGACTACTTGTTTATATCTGTGCAAGTACTCGCCGTTAGCAAGAAGTGATATTATTATGTGTCTCTTTTTCACGGCTATTCTTCTAACATGGTGTTAGAAGAATAACCGGTCCTTTGGGAGGCTTACACGGGGATATGGATCTAACGTGCAGAGGCCCGTAGAGAACTTTAATCTAAAGTGGGATGCGACACATGCCGCGGAGCCTCCACAACTGCACTACTGAGTACAGCTGTGGACTAGCCGCAGCAAATGTAGGGCTATTGCAATGATGTGGAGTCTAATTTACTGGTTTATGGGGATGGGTGTTAAATGGACTGGTAATAATGATACTATGGATAAAAAACGGCATCTGCCAGTGATACTCCTATAGCATCCGTCCGCGTGGCAGGTGGTAACTCGCCAACTCACTAGATGGACCCTCTCTAAACAGCCGCCCAAAGCAAACAAACTCTGCCATAAAGGCAGCCAGAGGGCAACACCGGTGCGAGTGGCTAGGGGTGTCGAGCGGTGCGGCACCGGTTTCGCCATCGCGGGCCTCGTGACAACGGAGGCCCGGATCGGGTTTCCCCGTAGTTACGCCCTTGAGAATGACACTTCCACCCCCAAGCTAATAGCTCTTGCGGCTTCCCTCTGGCCGGCCGACCAAGACAAGCCAGAGTTGTGAGTCCTGCGGGCACTCTTGGAAATCCACTCCGGCCAGCCAATAAAGGCAAGCCGGAGACGAGGCCCTGACCGACCCTCTGAAGCATTCGGGACCGTAGTGTCGCCATACACATTCAGCTCGCCACAAAGCTGCCCTGCGGTTGTAAGCTTTCTTTTCATCTTGTAATATTTTTTTTGTTTATATTACATGATGAAGGTGATGTTTGAAAGCTGTTACTCTGCCCTCTGAGATTGCGTTAGTCTCATGATGACATAAAGGCTGCCCCAGAGGGGTTATATATTATTATTATTAAGAATACAAAATGTCACTAGCCTGCAAATTGCACGGTTGTTTTAATGGTTTAAGAGGTACTCGACACCACGGTCAAGTGTTGATGGTTTGATTTCCACACAAGGTAACACTTTGTGACATAAAGACATATTTATTTCTGCATTGGTTCTTTACAACCGTTAAACGTATCAAAACTCTATTCTAGACGAAGCTGACTTTTCCTAGCCAAAGAATGAAACATACTCAGTCATTGCTTTTTTTCCTGTCATTTAATTCTCTTTCATCTTTTTGGACCGCATTCAACAGCCATCGTACGGCTCAACCTTGATTGAGGCAGCCAGTACGACCTGAATCACGATACCTCTACGCCATCAGAAGGTTTATGCATAAGCATGTCAGCCAAAGTCACCAGACAAGTTGCCACTAATGTTTGATCCATAATCCATTGTTTCGGGTCATCAATAAAATTGTATGTTTGTAAAATCCCCCGCGACACAGGATTTATTCCCAACGCAGGCATTGTTTCTTAAAAAATATCTACTAACAGTGCTAATGTGTAGCAAATTAGTGGAGGCTTAACTAAAGCAATGGACATCGAAAAGCAGTAAGGAATTGTAAGCCTTAGCATCAAAATCGACCGAGCTCACAAATTAGGACATGTAACGGATATAGGTCTTAATTTGTATTGTTCGAATCTTTCCAATTGTTAATTGTTGTACGAGGCTCTTGCGGCAAGGGCCTCGAGCTCAGAGTGATTTTGCGGCAAGAGTCTTGCCGCAAACCACTCTGAGCTCGTTATCGAAAAAAAACGTGGTCAATATAGCCTAGGCCATATAGATACTTTGTTTGTATACCTTGTTTGACATAAAGATAGATCGTCTTCAGTTACTGACTACGCTTGAAATGTTACGTATTCGATTTAGGTTATTTTCTAAATGCGTGCTATAGTTGGTGCCACGAGAAGATACACTTTTGTAAACACACATTCAGAGCTTCTCAACCTTTGTTTCAAACAGTTGAGTTTGAGATTTTATGCTTTAGTGCACTTTTATACTTTTTGAACATCTTCTGTACGACTAATTGTTTGCCATCTGCAAATCTGCACTCTCTTTTGCGCCCTACCAGCCGCAGGATGTATGGATAATTGATGGATTTGAACGCAAAATGTGGACGTTCCAGGCGTCTGACGTGTTGCAGTACCACAAAACACTCTTGACAGCGCATATATCAATAAAAACGCCATCAATTGACATATTACTTTGCAACACATATCTATGTAGCGTTGCGCTAATTGGATATTACATTATTTGTATTTGACAGAGCTGTCGTTAAGTTACTTAGTTTTTTTTTGTTAATAGGCGGCAAACGAGCAGACGGATTGCCTGATGGTAAGCAATTACCGCCGCCCATGGACACAAGCAACACCACAGGTGTCACAAGTGCGTTGCCGCCTCTTGGGGTTGGGAAAAGGGATAGGATGAGGAGTGGGATGAGGGAGAAGGAATAGGGGATAGGGCCATTATTTGATAGTAGACATTATTTGTTTTCAAAAAGTATATGTTCTCGTGGCACGGACTATAGGTATGTTACTTTAGGCGTCTAATTATAGGGTTATGCTTTTTACACAGAAAGGCCGAACAAATGATATCATTTGTAGTCACTTTCTCACTTTCAATGGACTCGAACCGGATCAAACTATGCCTGAAAATTTGACTGCATTTATTTTTATGTGGCTATAGTTATTTTCTGCGGCGTGGCCCGCGTGGGTGACATTTATCGCGGCAAAAGGTTAGTACGAGTATAAGTGCAACTAATCTGATTTGTACATATGGCGTAGCTCCTCATGATGCGTAGTTTTGCGGGCGAACGCGCGCCTAACCTTTGGAGTTAGCCAACTTGTGGTGCTACATATGTGGGCGTATGTCAACAAAACACAATATGCACCGTAGGAAGTCGGAGTAAGCTGTTTTACTCCAATGTTTCCACAATATTCGTTCAGTCGTTTTGCGTGAAAGAGTAACAAAGATCCATACATCCATTCTCAAAAACTTTTACGTTTATATTAAAAGTTAGATATTATTACAGCGCAGTTAAAATCGAAAACTCAAAAGCTTAAACCATTCAAATAAAACTATGATGATACCAATCTGCTGTATTGCGATACTATGTTACCAAAACGGAAATTCAAACAAAAAATGCCTAACTGCCAATAAAGCAGCACTTTCAATTCAACCAACATTCGAGCGATATAACGGTTTTAAATAAAGCCTCAAAGCAATAAATACATCGAAATGGTTTACTCGAAGCGACATTACAATTTATTAATCGTATTGAAAGTGCTTCGTCACCCCAGCATTGTTTGCTGCGAATAGATCATGATTAGTCGTCACGTCATGATGGTGACAAACATACAAACAGCTGGCAAATAAAGTATGTTTACTGTCCTAAATGTACTCGAAATATTTCTATGTATATTATTTACTAGCTGACCCAGCGAACTCCGTATCGCCTTTTTAAGAGTTTTTATTTAATTCCCTGTTTTCCAAGCCCCTTTTCCAAAGTTACCATTGACTTAGCGCTTAATCTCTTATCATTCCAGGGTCTATTAATGATGCAAAAACAAACATAGATTTTAATATAATATTGAATTGCCCATTCCTTAAAATATCGGAGACGATACCCATATCGGCTTAAAAAAAGTCCCGTCTGCCATCTTTGATTTCCTATCCGCCATCTTTGATCACGAAATAGATGTTGTATTTGGATTCACCATCCCTTAAATCATCAGAGACGATACCAAAATTGATTTTTAAAATTTTGCCCATCCGCCATCTTTGATTTCCCATCCGCCATCTTGAATCACGAAACAGATGTTGTATTTGGATTCCCCATCCCTTAAAACATCGGAGACGATACCCATATTGATTTAAAAAAAAAATCCCATCCGCCATCTTGGATCACGAAATAGATAGTGTTTTTGAATTCCCCATTCCTAAAAATATCGGAGACGATACCCATATCGACTTTAAAAAAAAATCCCGTCCGCCATCTTTGATTTCCTATCCGCCAACTTTGATCACGAAATAGATGTTGTATTTGGATTCACCATCCCTTAAATCATCAGAGACGATACCCATATTGATTTTTTAAATTTTTCCCATCCGCCATTTTTGATTTCCCATCCGCCATCTTGAATCACGAAATAGATGTTGTATTTGGATTCCCCATCCCTTTTAACGTCGGAGACGATACCAATATTGTTTTTTTTTAATTTTCCCATCCGCCATCTTTGATTGCCCATCCGCCATCTTTGATCACGAAATAGATGTTGTATTTTGATTCTCCACCCCTTAAAATATCGAAGGCGATACCCATATTGATATTTAAAATTTTCACATCCGCCATCTTTGATTTCCCGTCCGCCATCTTGGATCACTAAATAAATTGCATATTATTAATCAGCGTCCCTAAAATCTCGAAAACGATACCCATGTAGATTGTATCCTATTCTTTTAGCCTTTTTTGCCTTTGACCCAAGCCTCCCCCTTCTCGTTTGACGATTTTATTATTTTTGTCTGGCCCCTAAAAGTTGTGGCGTAATTTTATATAGCCTATAGCCTTTCGAAATAATTGGGCTATCATAGGCAATAACAATTTTTAAAATCCGACTGCTAGTTCCTGAGACTAGCCGACATTATGTTTTAGCCTTTTTAGCCTTTTGCCCGGCCCCAAAGGGTCAAAGCGTTATGTTATATAGCCTATAGCCTTCCGGAATAACTGGGCAATCGTATACAAAAAGATTTTTTCAGATCCGACCGGTAGTTCCTGAGATTAGCGCGTTCAAACAAACAAACAAACAAACTCTTCCGCTTTATTATATTAGTATAGATAGATAGTTTGATTAATTGGGCTTTTGTTTTTCCTTTTTCCCTCTCGGCTCTGGGGAAATTTGATACTGTACCTGCATATCATGGGCAAGGGAAAAACTTTCAGCAAGTACAAAATACAAAAACTATTGTTGCGAACGTAACGTTTACAAAAGGAATGAAAATATTCATTTATACAATGAGAGCGGTACTTTTTATTCAGTGAACACGACAAATAAACTTACTTAAGTAACGCCTTTGTATTACGCCCATTTGCGGCACTTGGTTTGTGATTTTATAATGTTTTCCACTAATACTAAGTAGAAGCGACTGGTATGGTTATGAGGTTATTAACCTCACTGGGAAGATGTCGTCGATAACTGAATACTGTATACTGACACGTGATAAACTTTAACATAAGCAAAAAGAATAATTTTAAACCAAAATTTATTGTAACTATGACATAAAACCCTTTTAATATCTCCCCACAGCTTTCTGTTTATAACAAAAAACATAAATAATATTTATTTTATTTGTGCTTTCTGTTTAAAACAAGAAACATAAAATATGTAACTAAGTTGAGTGCGAGTAATGCTCCTAGATTTGTCTTTGTAATAAAGAAAAGCATATTTTAATTCCAATAAAATGTTATCATAATCACAAGCTTAAACTTCAATAATTTTCTTACACGATTAATCGGATCAAAAATAAAAATACTGAAGCAAAAAATGGATACTTAAGATTTATGAACCGTGTACAAGGAATCGGTATCCTTACACAATTTCTAATAAAGGCTACACGTGCAGGCAAATATTTAATTTATATTAATATTACCCTTTTAGATAAGCTATTGTATAATTTTCATAATTATAGAGTCCTGCGGTTTTCCGCTTTTAAATTTCGGCTTATTAAATAGAAAGCTAATCATAGGTTACGGCATAAAACAGTATTAATTTAATTTGACGTGGTGTGTAATTCGGTTATAATATCATTTCTGTGTATAAAATGTATAATTGCTGGACACGGGACTCTTTTCACTATGAAAGTTTAGTCTACAGTCTACCACGCTGGTTGAATGTGCGTTGGCAGATTTAGCACGTCTTACGAGAACATTATGGAGAACTATTAGACACGTAAGTTGCCACACGATGTTTTCATCCACCGTTCAGTAAGCTATTTTTGCGATAATTAGCGGTTTGATATACACGTAACTCCGAAAAGACAGTGATGCGTGCCGAGGTTTTGTACCCGAGACCCTCTACGTAGCTATCTGTTGGTCTCACCTAGTAAGTACGCCGATAAATACGTAAGTGTCGAACTAAGTGTCAGAGGATCAGCATAATTTATTTTGGTACTCTCTATGAATAGTCTTGAATTTTAATGGTTTTATAAAAAGTTGTGTTCGCTCCTGGTGTCCGGCCCTCATCGTATATTCAATTTCTTATGAGCCGCTCTCATTTATTCCATAGATATTTTTCTTGCCACTTCTGTGAAATTCTTTATTAAATTAAATTTTAATTAATACCATTTATGAAGGCCTACCGAGAAAGACAGAATTAAAAGAAACCAAGTTCTGAAACAACATCATATTTTAGCAGTTACTTATGATGACTGTATGTCTGTAATTCAACTGTAGTTGGATATAACAGATGTTGTAATAAATAATTAATTAAAACACAATTTCTGACGAACCTAGACTGGTTAGCGGTCTAAAAGTTTTGAACATTAAAATGAAGGTCGCAGACCAATATTCACGATTTTACCTAACGCGTTACTTAAAGATAAACGATACAAACTTAGAAAATATCATTTGGGATGTCGAACAAAAAGAATTAAAATCAATATTTCTAACAGTATCTATTTCTCGGACGCTAGTTTGGTCACGATAAATGCCTTCAATCCTTAAGGCTAAAGTCTAGACCCGAGATCGATTGGGCGATACATTTATCAACCCGTGACCACGGCTGGTGTAACCCATGCCGAAACGTCGGGGCAAATAGAAAGGTATTTCATCTTTCTTTTCGTTCAGTTAACACGATTCAGACCCGTTACATAATTTACTTTAGTACGGGCGATACATATTGCATAAAGATATGATCTTTAAATTCACATAGGCCGTGTAATGTGTAAAATAATTAAATCATGTTTCTGCTTCACGAGATTAGTTCTAAAAAGTATTGGTTGCTATTACAAAATACATATCGTAAACTAATTTGACCATTTATCACATTTTATCAAATATCTTCGGACCCGAAATTTTCTGGACCATCAATTGGGGTTTTTAGCAGTATCTTTCTTTGTTTTTCAAGGTTTTAGATTACAATGTGTGGGAAGCTTAAGTAGAACAGATGTGAAACGCGTTGGAGTCCTTCTGAAGTAAATGTAGCATTGTATGGGTATAATTAGATGTGTTGCGACACACTTCGTGTGTAAACACAAAGTTTATCGCAATAGGGCCCTGAAGTCAATGAGTTTGGAATACAAAACATTAAAAACTTTACGTAGAATAAGAGCAGTGACAGTAGATCGATACAAACAGATTCCCATGCTCAGGGTATCGTTTTCAAACCCACGTCGCGCACCACTGCCATTTCAAGTTTATGTACGTATCAATTTGATTATTATCGCTAGCCCCAGCCTATGAATACGTTATGCTCCCAGACCCGGCTATCGGCGAGAGTCTTGGCACTAAGAGTAAGAATTTACGAGATAAGTCAAGTTGATTGTTAGAGTGGTCTACCGACTAATGAGGTCCTAAAGGAGAATGCCGGAACCTGTACCAAGTGCTTTAAAAAAATTATATACCGTAAATACTTTGACACATTTTGAATGCCATTACTAAATTATGAAACATTATTAAATCCGCGTTTACGAAATATTATAAAAAAGTAGAACTAAGATCAACAACTTCCGAAGGCATACATTGCCAGCACAAAAAAGTCGATTCCGAGCGACAAAAAATCGAGTGTAATAATATTCTCAACATTAACGATTGCTTACACGATTAAATGATTTTGTATTCAATAGAAGGTAGGTACTATGATAGTGAATTAAAAAAAACTGTGTTCTGTGTGATTTTATTAAATAGAAATACATATTTGGCTACTTCACTTGATTTCAGTCTTTGGTTGAGTAATTTTTTCATTAATCGATTGTTTTAAGGTGATATCGATTTAAGATATAATTGAATCGAGATAGCAACACTTGCAGGGTAACATTTGATAACTTGAGCAACTGTCAAAAGTGTCAAATGTCAACCCTACACAACATCGCCTACACATCGATCGTGTTTGTTTGTGCTATAATTTTTTTTTATCCGTTGAGTTGAAATTTGTTCCTCTGGGTCGAAACTACGTTTCTTTTAACTTGTAACATCATTAACTTATTGAAATCGTTATAAACAATTAGACATCAAGGACAAATTCCTTCTTTTGCAATATTTGTGGCGGATTTTTTAAAATATGGTTATGTGAAAATCTGAGAACTGCGGATTCGAAAACAAAAACGCTTCATGCCTACGGTAATATTAAACAATAAGCTGCCTAAAATTTTCATTTCATGAAAAAGCAAACGATACAGGCTTCCATACAAAAATCGGCATTCTCCTTTATAGTAGCTAGTTTATTTTTAGTAAACTACAAATTTTTAGTAACTTTGTACGCATGCTACGCAAATAACATCACCAAAATTTAACAATATTTAGGTATTTGCAAATGATTTCACATTGAAAACCGTTATGAAAGAGTAGTTCACGGTGTTTTTCTTTTTTGAGAATTTATAACTAGTACCAAAATATCAATATCAAAATTAAAGTGAAAAATCTGAAGAGCTCAAATATCTTCAGCTTGAAAAATTGTTCTCAAATACATCTCAGAATGTAATTTTAATCAGTTACTACGAAGCCACCGCTCTATCAAGATAGCCTTTACGGAGGACCACAGAGTAACCGTCATATATAACCGGGCGCAAGGGATGGGGGCCACAAGAATTATTTTACGTGTAAATCTCGTGTGCAAAAAAACGGTTATTAGGTTCTTCCTTTTACTGTATAGTAAATATTTCGTATAAAGACCATGCAAGTGGATTGAAATATTAGACCAAACATTTTTATTATAATGGAGAATGATATTCTGTAACTTTCTGATGTTTTTCTTTTCATCCGCCTCCATCGCGTTTGTATATAAATAGTACAGTGCCATTTAGCAAAATTTGCCTCTCGAGATTACCTATTTTTATTTTCATTGATATTATAATCTAATGCTTGATACATACACTCTTTGAGCCATTAGATAGATGTTCTCCTTACTGAAGTGAAGAATTTAAACACAATCATGAATTACAAGAGCGAAGGGGAATAAGCACTATTACAAAAAAATATTTCGAGTTTTTCATCATTTATTTTTAAAAGAGAACGGTCCGCGACAGTAAGTTTATTTCTAGTGCGGGCTTTAAAAACATTCAACCAACGGTCAGAATGAACACCCCGAATTGAAACAACAATCTCACACACCCAAAGTGTTGTCTCGTATATGAGTCCATAACACACGGGCAGTGTTACGCGGCTAGGCGGCCGCTTATTTAAGTCATTCTGCCATCTGTATGTATGAAAAGACGACAAAGGCTTAAACATTAGGCCCCATCACCTTAACCATAAACATACATACATACATAGACTCACACCTGTTTCCCGGAGGGGTAGGCAGAGACTACGGAACGCCATTTGCAACGATCTTGACATATTTCTCTTGCTTCCTTCACTTCCATCAAGTTTCTCAAGCATGCTCTTCTGTTTAGTGTACTTCTGACCTGTCCTTTTTTAGGATGTCTCCAATCTGGTCAGAGAACGTCCGCCTAGGTGTTCCCCTTCGTCCTGTCCCATTCACATTTGCCTTATATATCTTCTTTGTCAGTTTTTCGTCATCCATCCTCTCCATGTGCCCAAACCATCTTAACATGCCTTTCTCGATGCTTGTGACTTCATCTTCTTTTACCCCACACCACTCTCTTATCACACTATTATTTACTCTGTCGGTCAAAGATACACCACACATACTTCTCAGTGCTCTCATTTCTACAGCATTTATTCTACTTTCAAGTCTCTTTTGCCATACCCGTACCCAATAAACCATAAAACCACCTTTAAAATAAAATCAATAGCAATCTGAAGCTTTTACAACTCCACCAGATCAGCCTTCATGCACAATAAACTTCACCACAAATTCAATGTGGCGGTGTGTAGTGAACCATCAATTCAACAAGATATTTTTAGTAAACGTAGTTTTCATAGCCATTGTAATAAATGATTTTCCATTTGCTCTTGTGGACCCCTTTTGCCATAAATTACTTGATCCACATTGACAACAAGTATAACACATCGTAAATAAAACTAGCGTCAATATTTTGACTGGCGTTAGACATAGAGGAATTTATGTATTGGTATTTTCTTTGTGACTTTCAACAGTGCCAGCCTATATTTTAGCATAAAATGTTAGGTAACAATTTAGAACAAAGGGTTGTTTTCTACGATTCAAACTGATGTAGGCTGTGGTCAATTTTTGATTAAGACAGGGTGTTGGCATTTATTAAATAGGTTGGTATAATTCCTTTTTACTAGACCCTTCGACATCAGTATGACAGCCACATTGGTGTACTGATATCAGTCATGTCATCAAGCAACCTTTTAGTCCACTGCTAGACATAGGCCTCTACTCATTTTCGTTACAATAGAATTGTGACGTAATATGGCCAATCGGGTCGGCGTAGCGTTTATGTCGAATTTACCGTTCCTTTTACAAGTTACCATTTGCTTTGTATATTGAAACTCACATCAATTGGAGATAAAGCCGCGTTTAAATAGACAAAGTATCAAAACACTTCGGCTGATATTCCGTCGAACCGTCACCATCTATAGCTGTAAGTATACTTATCTTTACAAATCGTTTCCTGATCACTAACTACGATTAGCTATAAGTACTTATCTTAATATTATAACAATCCTATAGAGGGTTCATTCCATTACTTTCTCCGATATTATAACAAACCCACTATTGCCGGTAATGGCTATTATTGCCCATTAAGGATTATTATTCCCGTTAATTGAGTTTTACAAGGATGACATAATTAGCAGCGGTGAAATCTTAGGCCCACTTGCACAACGATTCTTAAATTGAATTAAGATGTATTTAACGAGAAAAAAGTATTAAACACCACTGGCGTCTTGCACAACGAAAAATTTGTCGAGTAATATGATTTAAGAACTGTCAAAATTAATTACCGAAAATTGGCTGTTTAGTGGCTAATTTCATTTAAGAACTGTCACACTGATGTTGGCATCTTGTCATTAGCGACGAAAATTATCTATAATTATATAACTGGACCGGACGACGCAGCAGGGGGAGGCCTATGTCCAGCAGTGGACGTCCCTAGGCTGACATGATGATGATGATGATATAACTGATAACAATGTACCTACTTGTGTTATTGTTAACCCTAGAATCCTACACTATTTGGCGCACATGTTATTCCTACACTGGGGTGCTGGAACACCCCATACTAAAATTACTGTAATCCTTAAAATAAAAAAAAACTATTCATGAAAATACGTTTTATTAAACATAATCGGTAAGTTTAGATCACAAATCAGCCTTATAACACAAAGTTAAATGTAGTTTGAGCAACAGCGCTTGTAGGATTTGATTCTTTTTTGAGGATCACTGCAATGGACTAAGTTGGAATCCGGTAACGGTCCTCCAAATGTTCATGTATCAGTTCCAAACCTAATTTCAAAACTGTCTGCTGAAACTTTATAATTGACTTATTATTTGATCTTGAACACTTGTAAAGAACCCAGAAATTACAACTGGTCCCAACTCCTATTTCTTCCTCGCCAGATTTGTGTCTAGAATAGAGCTTATTTCTTCGTAATTCAAACCTCTGACAGCCATCCGAAACAAAATAAATAAACTTCATTGAATTTTACCTTTAATATCTAAAAATGTCTGTATTTAATTCATATAAGACCATTGTTTTAATAAATAATCAAATTTAATAATTTATTACATATAAATGCATCAATCATAATAAATAAATAGTCTTACGATTTTACTACACTGGGGTACTGGCGTACCCCACAGCACTTATGCAGGCGACCACACAACGCGGTCCCTCGTCACGGTATTGACGTAACGCGAGCGGTTGACACCAAACTAAAATACTCCGATGCGCGAATTCGTGGATATTAAAGAAATTGAGATATTTACAAAACCAATCGGTGTGGGGTGCACCTGCACCCCATGTAGGGTTCTAGGGTTAATGCTCAAAAGTTTCTAGTTATTATTTGTCAATTGTCATTTCGTTGCTAGGCGACGACAATACGTTTTGTTTTATGCTCAAAGTATATATAGTCTAAGGTTTTATGCGAAACCATACGCATAACATCGTTCAAATCGTAAGAAAAAGGCTTCATGCCATGAAACAAAACGTAGAAACTACTTTACCGACCTCATAAAATGTTTAACTAAATCTAAGCGTTGTTGTCGTTGTGCAAGAGGACGGTAAATACTTTTAACTTAAATTATTTTATGCTGTTAATTCTGTTCAACGAATTTAAATTAAGGAGTGATTTAAATCAAACGTTACGCAAGTGGGCCTTAGTGTAATTAAAATTTTACATGGCACATTATAATTTGCTAATAGAATCTCCTAATGGATGATTACGGAGCTTCATATGTTACTCGCTTCATGTGTATCATCAAACGGTAATTTAAATGCAAGCAGGGTGGTACTTTCAGCTAGAGCATGTTGATTTATACAGTAGCAAAAGCTTTGGCTGAATTGATCATTGATGCTAGTTGTTAAATGTTTATTTATATTAGCAGTAGCATAAGACATTCGATATTCTACATTAAAATAAGTCCCAAGGTTTATATGTATGTACGGTTGTACACCTATAGGTAAGTGTTATTCGAATCCTCTTACTCTAGAACTCACTTACCACGATCGTATCTGCATCGCCCAAAGATTGAACTGAAGAATTGTCTGAAGTAATAAGGCCACTTTATGCAAGTAAGTTGCAAGAAAAGAAACGTTGGAAATACAAAGGTATTAATACCTTAAATACGTTACTTTAACGTGAAGACCGCTTAAATAATTTTGTGGGATGCAAGAAAGTTGTAGTAACAAAAATAAAATTAATTAGTACAATCTTAAAAAGAGTAATGAATGTTTTTAAATATTTATTCAATCGCATCACATCCTAGCAGCGCCTGTAATATTTTCTAACAGTCATAGAAATAAAATATAACACTTACTTACTTAAAGGCAGCGATAGCCTAGTGGAGATACCAACAGACTGCCATGCAGAGGGTATCGGGTTCGAATCCGCGGCGCGCACCAATGACTTTTCGGAGTTATGTGCGTATTGAATTGTTAATTATCGCTTGTCCCGTGCCTCGGAGAGCACGTTAAGCCGTCGGTCCCGGTTGTCATGAAGATCTTTGACAGTCGTTACAGGGCGTCAGTACCTTCTTAACAAACTGACACTAGTCTAAACCATAGAATATCGCTATCCCTTCGGGTTGCGGAGGTCAGACAGGCAGTCGCTCCGTGGAAAAGCTAATATTCAGCCAAATCCGGTTAGACTAGTAAGCGGACCCCAGATTGAAACTGGGATAACGCTAAGAGGATGATGACTTACTTATAACAGTAAAGTTGACTCTCAAGTTCCTTGTAGGACTGTTCTTGAAGTCTACCCTGCAGCGGTACACGCCAGCGTCCGTGGACACCACACTGTCCACAAACAGTACTGCTGGGTTTGCTGCTGCGCGGAAGTATGCTCTGGTGCCAAAGCCTGATGCTGAAGACCACAGCTTAGGTTGAGTAGCGAGACGGCCGCGGACGTCATAACTGTGGGGAGAAAAAGATATTATGAGTATATCGTATACTAATCGTTGCCTGTGAATTATACACTTAAACCTTTCTCGGGAATCGTACTGTCTACTAGTGAAAGCCGTGCAAACATTCGTTCAGTACTTTTTGAGTTTATCGTGTTTATACAAACAGACAAGACGAAAAGAGGACTTCATTTATAGTATGTATAAATGCAAAATATTCAAATGCGTAGCAGTATTCTACACATTTCTTCAAAAAGTTCAAATATGATATGGAAAAACTATTAGGATTCGTTTAATGATACACTGAATTTAAACTGTTCTTGTTTTAATCTGATAACTTTTTAACACTTTCACGGACAGTAAACGAGACACAATTGAAGTTTTATTGTTATCACGTATATAGGCGTTTACTGTCCATGAAACTGTTAACTACGTATTAGGAGTAGTTTTTCAGAGTGTAGATTCCAGAGAGATTGGACACTTAACGCTGTTCGAGTTAACATTACAATTCTGCAAAGCCCACCAAACTATCGTCGTGCAATACTATAATAGCCGACGCGGCAGTGGCCGTAGATGGTGCACTTTTGATACGTTACTTCGTGGCTCTAGCATAAAGAGATTTTGCAAGTAAGGCGGTAAAATAGGTATTGATCAGATAATCTGGTAATCCTTTCTGTCGAATACAAGCTATATAGGTAGACAGCTATACATAATTTTAGTATATGGAAACATGAGGAATAGACAATTACTAGGTAAGTACGCACTACGTCCTTAAGACATTTCTGGCAAACAGGTAATCGCAGATATGTGTTTTTTTTATAAGAAGTAGTAGTATAAGTAATGTAGACTTAGGCCTAGTTTCATATTTTAAGTACAGTTATCGCATAAGTCTTACCGTTAGTATTGAGGAAAAGGCGAATTATCTAGTAGTGAATTTTATATAGGTAATTTTATACAGGTAAAAGCGATAGCCTAGTGGAGAGACCGACAGACTGCTCAGCTACGCAGAGGGTCTCGGGTTCGAATCCATGGCACGCACTAATGACATTTCGAAGTTAAGTGCACATTAAATTATCGCTTGCTAAACGGTGAAGGAAAACATCGTGAGGAAACCTGCATGTCTGAGAGTTGTCCATAATGTTCTCAAAAGACATGTGAAGTCTACCAACCCGCACTTGGCCAGCGTGGTGGACCATGGTCTTACCCTTCTCATAGTGAGAAGAGGCCCGTACCCAGCAGTGGGACAGTACAGTATATATAGAGCTGATGATGATGAATTTTTTTAAGTTTAGTTAGTTATTTCTCGTGGTTCTACGCCCCTGCTTTAGGGCACTAAATATAAATATTGATTCAACTGATGATTGACTTTAGAAATTCGCGTCCATAAGCGTCACATTGTGACCGATTACATAATTATGTAGTTTAGACTTTGACTATAATGAGCAAGACCTATATTTTATTAATACAAAACTTGACAACACCAAACCATATCCATACACCTAATCTTAATATATAAAATCCTTGCGTTACTGACTGACTGACAGACACGCTACAGCCGAAACTATTGGGCGCAGAAAGCTGTGTGTTCCTTGGGGACCGTAGGGGTGCACTAAGAAGGGACTTCCCGAAATTCCCACGGGATCAGCCAAAATGGGTAAATTAAAAAAAATTGCAGGCCTATCTGCTGGCGTCCTCTAGTTATGATATAAAATAACATCTAATCTTTATACATACACATACATAGGCTCACGCCTGATTCCCGGAGGGGTAGGCAGAGACTACGAAATGCCATTTGCAACGATCCTGACATACCTCTCTTGCTTCACTCACTCCCATCAAGTTTCTCATGCATGCTCTTCTGTTAAGGGTACTTCGGACTTGTCCTTTTTTCAGGATGTCTCCAATCTGGTCAGAGAACGTCCGCCTAGGTCTTCCCCTTTGTCCTGTTCCATTCACACTTGCCTTATATATCTTCTTTGTCAGTCTATCGTCATCCATCCTCTCCATAGCCGACTTCACTAGAAGTCTAGAACTCATTCGCTTGGTTCCTGATAGGTATAGTATTAAATTTATCTATGCCGATAGTCATGACTTCATGAGTCGCACAATTGCAAAATCGCGTACCAAGTACACCAAGTGCGTCTCTATAAAAATACCAGGGTCGAAAACCAGGTATCAATATACTTGCAAGTTTTTGGGCACTCGAGTATAGAAAACTTCGTGTGACGTCCTGGTAATGCAAGTTTGTATTGAAAAATAACCTTATCTTAATATGAGTAAGGATGTTTATCGCAAAATTTGGTAATGGACTTTTCTAACTACTTTCATGGAAATTTATTCCTTACTACCATATATTTAAGGAACTTTGTCGCGCAAAACCTTGCAATTATTATATTCCTGAGTACTCAAAATACTTTCAAGTATTTTAGTGTTTTGTGCGATAAAGTTCCGTAAATGTATGGCAGTAAGGAATATTATTTCATAAAAGTATCTGTAGGGTAAATACGCCATACGTCGGCCCCTCCCCAAACTTCGGCCGCCTGCACATTTTCGGCTTGCGTTCATTTAAAACGTATTGAAGTTACAAATTTGCCACTCGAATTACAATCTTAGTTCATAATCTATATGTACAACCGTTACTTTCCGATTACGTTACACACTCTTCGCTGTCCACCCCATTCATTGACAGCACCGACCACATTTCATTCCTCACCACTTTATTGTAAGCCTTTTCCAAATCCACGAATGCGCAATAGACCTTTTGACCTTTGGCCAAAAACTTTTCGGCTATGCTTCGCAAGGAAAAAACCTGATCCGTGCATCCCATACCCTTTCGGAATCCCGCTTGTACATCCCATATTTTCTTGTCGGTTACTTCCATAACTCTTTCAATAAGTACCTTTGCTAATCTTTATATGTTCCTGATATCACCATCTACTCGTATATGCCATCAAAAATAAGTAACGAAGAATATTTTCCCCTCATTTATCAGCGTCTGCCCGGGTTAAGCTACTTACATCAAATAATACTTCCGTAAATGAATACGAAACGTGCTTTATGTAATCAATAATACATAAATGTTTGAGACATTTTTTACTTTATTAAATCACTGATTCACATAATTAAATTTTCGGATAATTTACAAGCAACCGTCTTATTCCAAGTTAGGTAGATCCAGTACAATGATAATTGGATAATTGACTGGTAATTAATTGATGGGTAATGACTATTTTTAAATAGGTACGTATCAATTAAATATAAGTTACCACCAGACATAGAATAAAGCCGGTGATTTGTTGCTCGTCACGTTAAAATTTGTCTCAGGTGGGAATTAAACCCTTGACCTCCGGCTTAGCAGGCTTGGGTTTACCAATCACAATTCCTACAGGCCAGATTGCAAGTGGTAACCATGGTTTTAATAGAAGCCTGAGTTCTCTGAGCCGATTGGCGAAAGTGGATAGAGTACAGCGAAATAATTTTTTTATCATTCTGAAATCAAACTACGGTTAACGGATTCTATCGCGATACATTGGTTTTAGTTAATTTACATTTAAAACTAATTATCTAGAACTACATTTTATCATTATTACTGACCGACGTTTCAGTTTCTTTACAGGAACCGTGGTCACGGCAGACTTAGGTGATATCTGTCTTTGTCTTAAATTTAAAATGTTATCTCAAAGTGCCCGAACATTTTGATCATTCTATTTAAAAAAATTGCAGTCTTATCTTTATAGATATCAGCCATAGTAGCTTTATATTTTTGAGATTAAAAGCATACTTATTAAATAGTTAACATGCTGTTTTATCGCCTGTAAAAAGCGGCGAAGGAAAACCTGATTGACACCTTTGATTTTGATACCACTCAAGCGGTAACCAACTAAGTGGCCTCTGTGAAAGTTGCTTAACTATGCTGTTTTGATGCGAAAAGCAAGTCAAGTCACGCTATAATCACTCTCAGAGATACATGTAAACGCAAGCCCTATTCTAGTATTCACATTGAATAACTATCAAACAAAATTGGCTTACTATAGTTTAACCCTAAAAAAATGCAAAAAGTTGACCTTCATCAACTAAACACGTCCGAAGAGAATTTATGTATCAAGAAATCATGTCCTTTCTCACAAATGGACTCATGTCAAAAAGTTTTATTCTTCCATTCCAATATTACATAGCAAAATGTTTATGTGACCTTTCGCGTCGCAACGCTGCGATATCTGTATATATAAAAATCTTGCGTAACTAACAGACTGACTGATTGACTGATGGACAATGCACAGCTCAAACTACTGGGTGCAAGACGCAAAAACTAGGCATGTATATTCCTTGAGGACCGTAGGGGTGCACTAAGAAGCGATTTTGCAAAATTCTCATAGGATCGGAAAGCAAGGGTTAAATGAAAAAAATGTGCAGGCGTAGCTGTGTAGTCATGGGTATTATTTTTCTGGAGATAGGAGGTTAAAGAGTAAGTAACATAGGATACTCTTTATCGCGATATTTACTTCCCAAGTGGGCGAAGGCAGGGGTGAATTTGTGTTATGACTTGTTTAGTACTAGTATTTGCCCGTACCTTCAGCCGCGTGGCATGCAGAACTAACAATTACATTCATATAAATAGGTACACCTATATAATTATGATGTCTATAGTATCCTTGAATTACAATTCTGGTTGCTTTCATATTCAATTTGAAGAAATATATATTTCTTTGTAAGACTGACAAAGAAGATATATAAGGCAAGTGTGAATGGTACAGGACGGAAGGGAAGACCTAGGCGGACGTTCTCTGACCAGATTGGAGACATCCTAAAAAAAGGACAGGTCAGAAGTACCCTAAACAGAAGAACATGCATGAGAAACTTAATGGGAGTGAATGAAGCACGAGAGGTATGTCAGGATCGTTGCAAAAGGCGTTCCGTAGTTTCTGCCTACCCCTCCGGGAAACAGGCGTGAGTCTATGTATGTGTATGTATGTATATTTCTTTATTTTTAAATAACTTTCGTTGTTGATAGAATAGGTAGTTTGTAATTTAGTAACTTTTTGCGTAAGGGCTAGGCACCGACTCCAAAAATTGTAGAACTTTATTATAGGTTTAAGTACATAGTTTAAGGCCTATTCAAACCTGAGCGATATTCGCTGCCGCTGTGGGTAGAGATACATACCGCGCGGGTTTCGCTCAGGTATTTAGTATCAAGTACCGCGGCTAGAGCGACCTGAGCGATATTTGCTGCGGCTGTGGGTAGAGGTACATACCGCGCGGATTTCGCTCAGGTATTTGGTATCAAGTACCGCAGCTAGTTCTTACCTCTCTGAGCGAAACTCGAGTACCGCGCGTTATTCTACCCACAAGGATAGCGAATACCGCTTAGGTCTGAACAGTAATATTACCGCATACCCACTGGGTTTTCTCTGCCGCAGATGGTAGCGAATACCACTTAGGTCTGAACAGGCCTTTATTTAGTATTACTAACCCTAGATCACTAACCTTATTTTTCGACCCTTATTACTAACCTTCGTACTTTTGACTACGGTATTTAATAAAGGGGATAATGGGTTTTATTTGAATTAAACATGCATATTTTTTTTTTTTATTATAAATGTATTATATTCTTCTTATCTTAATATATAAAATCCTTGCGTTACTGACTGACTGACAGACACGCTACAGCCGAAACTATTGGGCACAGGAAGCTGAAATTTGGCATGTATGTTCCTTGGGGACCGTAGGGGTGCACTAAGAAGGGATTTCCCGAAATTCCCACGGGATCCGCCAAAACGGGTAAATTTAAAAAAAATGCAGGCTTAGCTGCTGGCGTCCTCTAGTTATTTAATAAATTTAGAAAAACCAAAACGGCATATTTATTAAAAAATCTGCCTTACAAATGAGATCGTAGGTTTTATGACAAACTAGAGGACGCCAGCAGCTATGCCTGCATTTTTTTTAAATTTACCCGTTTTAGCCGATCCGTGGGAATTTCGGGAAATCCCTTCTTAGTACACCCCTACGGTCCCCAAGGAACGTACATGCCAAATTTAAGCTTCCTGCGCCCAATAGTCTCGGCTGTAGCGTGTCTGTCAGTCAGTAACGCAAGGATTTTATATATTAAGATTAACAATGGTAACATTTTAAAAGATTTTTTAAAGTATTATTTTAAAGTAAATGTGAAAAATAATTTTCAAATATTAGAAATAACGAATGAAATAAAGTAATGAA
This sequence comes from Euclidia mi, assembly GCA_944739405.2. Taxonomy (NCBI): domain Eukaryota; kingdom Metazoa; phylum Arthropoda; class Insecta; order Lepidoptera; family Erebidae; genus Euclidia; species Euclidia mi. The sequence goes on along the minus strand of OX123193.2, from coordinate 77,608,912 downwards.
ACAAAAATTTTGGTAAGAATCTATCAAGTTATACATTTGTGACAAACGTCAAGTTTGTGCTCCCCGCACTACGATTTATTGCTCTGGGTGCAACTACTTTTAGTCATCCTTCGCTTTGCGGAGGGACACAAGGCTTATATTTTCCTTTTTTAGGTAGGAGGTACATCAGTCGCATTATTTTCGCAAAGAAAATAAATAAACAAAACAAAAAAAGAACGCAAGAGTTCACCAACTAAATAAGACAAAATGTTACGTTAATACTAACCTTCGTCAATCTGACGACCCATGGTTGCTGGAACGGCGCTCACGGTGCCCCCCCCCCCCACTCAAAACACTACCGTCAGGCGGGGGGGCAACGGGTCGACTGAGATTATCTAAAGTGTGGAAGCAGTGCGATCGCGCGCGCAAAAGTTAGCACGATTTAAACAAACCCGCGTAGTCAAATTGACGAAGGTTAGTAATTTAGGGCTAATAACTTTTTAAGTAGTTTTATATAATAAGGTAGGTTTTATAGCAGTAGTAGTAGTAGTAGGTAGGTTAGATTAAAATACATAGTTTATCTCTCTTTGTGTTTAGTTTAGTTTAGTTTTGTACTGCAATTGTAAAAGAAATTTCATTTATAGGTTAGAAAAACCAATTGCTTATAAGTTCTTTAGTGTTTTTTGAAGTCGGTTTTTTTTATTTAAAAATATTTTTTACAATAATTAATATTTTTGTTTGAAGCTCGCCGATCCCAGTATAGAGGATGCAATATTTAATGAAGTGTAATGTTATACAGTTAACAAGCATATAAAATAAATTAGCGAGTCTTAATCGCGTACAATTAATTTATTTAAGGTATAAATACCTATTTGTTTCCGACGCTTCGCTCGTCTTGCATCGAGCGTGGTCGCGGAGAGACTGATGAGAGCTCAGTGCCGTCTTGTGGAAGTGCGGGTTTCGGCACCTACCCTCACTTGGTCTTTATTTAAGTTCGCACTGTCGGTACTCCGACACACTACACTAATGACGTCTACACACTGTTGAGATTTATCACTGCGGCGGTGTTTACATTTGCTGGTGACTGGATTCCAAGTAGCTGATAGTCTATATCCATCCTCCCGGTTGAAATTGATATATTTCTTGATTTCTACCGCTTCACGTACTATCCTGGAGTAATAGTGACGATCGGTGGATAAGACTTGTGGTTGATGCAGTTCTATCCAGTGGTTTGGTCCAGACTCCAACAAATGCTCAGCTATAGCCACCTTATTAATATGTCGGTTTTTCACAGCTGCGATATGTTCCTTTACTCTTTCAGCGATTGTACGCTTAGTTTGCCCGATATATGAACTACCGCAACTGCAATCAACTTTGTAGACGCCAGGTGTTTGGATAAAGATAAAGATATTTTTATTGAGTAACTGTGTACAGGTAAGGTCTTACATCAAGATAGATTAAAGTAGGTACTAAGTCCAACAGTTTATCCATACCGGATATGCAATACAAAGAAATACATGCATAGGTAGTTAAAATCTCTCAAGATTAGGTAAATTTGTTAGAAAAGAACTCTTGTAAATTGTAAAATACATTATTCAATAACCATTTTTTTTAAGTTGTCTTGAAAATGTTACCATTTAATGGTTTAATAGCCGTGGGTAAATGATTAAATATACGAATAACAGTGATATAGGTGCTTTTATAATATATGATGTTTTTTATGTTAGGGTTATTATTTTTATATACAAATACAACATAAACTTATATGTTGTATTTGTATTTATTGCGAATATTGCACTTAGTCTCCGATTTGAAATTAAAATAGTGCATGTTGTTTTTAACAAATAAACATATCTCTAGTATGTAAATAGCTGTCAAAGTGAGGAACCCATTTGACCTGAAAACATCTCTTAATGACTCAGTACTATGCATTTTATAGATGGTTCTTAGGTATTTTTTTGAAGAATAAACGTAGACTATTCTACATTGGTGGAGTTACCCCAGTTAATGATGTCATAGATTAAAAGTGGATATACCGTACCAAAGTAGGCGTTCCTAGTAACGTTTACATTGGTAGTCTCTGTTAGCACTGACAATGCATAGGAAGCACTTGATATTTTTTTATTTATTTTTCCAATATGGGTTTTCCAGTTTAGATGTTGATCGATTGTAACGCCAAGGAGGTTAATACCTTGAACCTCTTCAATTTCTATATCTGAGACGGTTATTTTTAGTTGAGAAGGCTTTGCTTTTGTAGTTCCTGAATTGTACCAGCTTCGTTTTTGAGAGATTTACTTTCATTCATTTACTGGAGAGAAATGACATCCTTTGGGGTTCGCAGATTATGTGCTATCTTGCTGAGCGGACTGTATACATGTCTTGATGGAGTATTTCTTGAGTACTGTTCCAACCTTGTCCGTCACTCCCTTTAGATACGGCATGTAAGCCGGCACTCTGCTTATTTCAGGTCTACGACCTTCCCTCTTCAGCTGGAGTATCTTCTTCTTGTATCCTAAGTACCTTCTGAACATGTGACAGCTAACTATTTAACTGTTCAGGGTCACAAAGGTCATACGCTCTGTTCACTAACGATGACACAACGGAATCCAAATGCCGCGGATGGTGGTGCGAGTTCGCGTTAAGATACCCTGTCTGTGTGTGTCGGTTTCCTATATACAGTGTGTCCAAGTAGGTATTTATAACTTAAATAAGTAAAGTTTACGCGGTTAAGACTCTCTAATTTATTTTGTATGATGTATACAAATCGCGAAAGTTTAAAATCAATTATAACAAGCATATAGTTAATAAGCAGCTTACGATCAAAATGCTTGTAGTGACACCTCATTTGTCAAATTACCTATGTTGGAAAGCTCAAAGTACTATAATACATATATGCGGTGTTTGAAATATTATTTTCCACTGGTACTGCAGCCCCACTTACATCCGCGTTATTATGGTTAGTTCTCCTCGATAAATAGGCTATCCAATCCAAAAATATTTCCAAACCGAACCAGTTGTTTCTGAGATTTGCGAGTTAAACCAAACAAACAAACTCTTCAACTTTATTATATAAGGTATAGATAATCATAGTTTTGTCACAAATGTTGAAAAAGTAAAAATTCTTCAAGCTGACAATGACAATTTGGCAGCCTGAAGAATTGTTGGTAGATTAATTTACACTCATCATATTACCCACACATTTGTATCTTACAAATATAATAACAACAATTATGCAGGCTTTATTTCCGTGAATTCATTTTATTTTAACCGAGCTTTACTTATTATATTTTAGTCTGGTCTGTAAAGTATAAGCATTTTGTAATTATATTCAGATTTTACCTGTACAGAGGCTCTCCATCCGTTTCTTTGAACCACAGCACCATAGAGACATGGTCTTCCGCTGCAAGAGGTTGTATATCGCAGGGTAGTGCTGCTTTCTTGCCTAGCACGCCTTGGGTGTGAGCCGTGGGAACTGTGACAAAAGGAAATAATATTTAGACTAACGCACTACATACAAACTAATAAAAAGTCAAATTATAATTTCTTTTTTTACATCTCCACGCACATCACTGTCTAGTCTCACACTAAGCAGAGCTTGTACTATGGATACTAGACAATGGGCAAACATAAATGTACACTTCTTTTGTGTCAAAGTCACAATCATGTATTCACGTAGTACTACACAATCGCTACAAACAATTGCTAACATCATTCCTGTCCATCCAAAGGTAGCCTGGAAGAGATCGCACTTAGCGATAAGGCCGTCCATTGTACATATACCATAGTTTAAGTTACTAATAATTAATGTACTATTCAATAATATATTGGTGTGCAATAAAGAGTATCTAAAGTAAGCCACTAGGTGACCCTTATCAACATCGAAATTCAAGTTAATTACTTAATGATTGCATATTTACTGCTCCGTTCGAATTGCAAGAGGTAAAACCGAGATAAAGAACGGGCAATAAAACTTATGGCCATTTTTGTAAATATAGTCATATTGTACATAGAAACACCTGGGTGTTTCTATGTACAATATGACTATACTTTGACGACTAGTTATTTACCCTGTCTTGGTCTGGACCAAGACAGGGTAAATAACTAGTCGTATTGCTGTGTCCGTTCATATTAATTAATCTACGAAAGCATCACATCAATTTCATTAAAAATGTTTATGCGTGGTTTCTTATGTATTTAAGAAACCACGCATAAACATTTTTAAGAAGATGCCAAGTATCTTTTTTTTTGTGTGTGTGTTCTACTTTTACCCGTATTTGCGTATCTTTTATTAATTTGGTTATAAATATGTACTTTCTAGTTTGTAGTCCTTTTGCAAGGTAAACACTCAGCATGCTGTGTTTGCCTATAATTAGTTGTGCAGTATTACTATAACCATATTTGCTTGTAAACTTGTATACCTTATAACCACTGTAACAACTGTTGGCAGACCTTAATAAATAAGTTAATAAATAAATAAATCTTGGACCGGTGATAATAATATAGTAATTGGTAGCGCCACCTACCTTTCCATCGAAACTAATCCCATCCACGTCAATGGTTGGTCGCTGCTTGGCCAATGCGAGCGATGCCTTTTATTTCTATCCCTCTCTATGCCATTCCCAAGAAGGGGCAAGCCTTTCTCGGATTGGTCGCGGCGATCGTCGACGCGAGAGACAGTCCAGAACTTTCGAGAACATTCGATTCGCTAAATACGCTTCTGCGATACCGGATCGCACCGCGCTGCTCCCGCTATAATTATTACCGCTTATATAAACCGATCGCAAGTGAAGGTGATTTGTGTAGTGAAGTGAATCAAGCAGCTTCCTCCCGAAACCACCAGGAGACTGTCCTTCTGAGACGAAGAAGATTGCCGAACAAGGTAAGTCCCCTTCATCCTTGGAATATCTTCCATTCCAATCCTAGGCGACTAAAACCCGCTATCCTTTGAATACATTCCATTCCATTAATTCTTCCCAAGTCGCCTAGAACCTACGGTTTCGGTGTATCGCCGAACCATTTTTTTGATCCATACGAGTCGGATTCATTTACGTTTTTATACGTTATACCGCTATACCTAGGCAGTTATAGCACCTAGCTATACTCCTAATATATTCACATAACCGTCACATGGTTTTTTCTGCCCGCATCAGTAGGTAAACTTTTATGTAGCTACCTACTTACTCAATTATCATTTCTGGAACTATCATAGTTGTCTTGTAAATCTCATATTTCAAGCAACTTTTAATTCCTCCGCTTTAAAGTGTTGCCTAGGTACTTAGGTAAAATAATAGGTACTTTAGATATTCTTATTTTGTTTCGGTCTCATTCGCTTATATTTACGTAAGCATGTCACAACAAAAGAAGTCACGCGTGTCGGAAGACAAAGAGATGACAATCTTAGAAGCAAAATGCAATATTTTATTCGAGCGTGTTATATTTTTGGTTTAGTTAAATATTAATTACGGGAATTATTTTATAAACATACATACATACATACATACATAACGTCACGCCTTTTATCCCCGAAGGGGTAGGCAGAGGTGTATTTCTACACCCACTTTTCGCCAGATATACTTTAGTCCCACGTAATAAGGGGCGAGCCTATTGCCGTACCGGGCACATTTCCAGACTCCGTGCGGCTACTGAGAATTTCGTGACAGAAAAACTCAATAACACTGCCCGACCCAGGAATCGAACCCGGGACCTCCCGATCCTACGCGCACATATGCCGTGAGACCAACGAGGCAGTCGTATAGGGTTTGATGTCGAGTTTTCCGTCTCTACGCAAAGATGGTATTTGCATCGTGTTATTTTATAAACACTCAAATGATTTATGGGCTATACGTCAGCGCGCACCTCACTTCACTAACTACCCACTCTTTTTGATTATTATGAAGAGGGACGAGCCGAAGTGAAAGGCGCGATGCCACAGGCAGTCTTATAACAGCTCTCGGACGTAACTAAGTAGCTAGCAGGAATTATTGTAACAGTTTGTAATTTTGCAAAAGTATTGCTTTATAAAAGTGTACCTGTAATAATTGAAATAAACGAGGAGTGGTTTATAACTTTATATCGGACTTGGTGTTTTCTTCAAATATCAGAAGTGGCACGGACGTATCCAATGAAGTGTGCCCACAAGGTACAGAGTAGGCAATTGTTAACGCTGCTATGTTCTGAATAAGCTAAGCCTTCTACTACAACCCTTGGTGAGCGTATTTTATCTGATTTTTTTTATTTTGTCCTGCAAATGTTATTTAGTGATGAATGTGATGATACTTGAAAAACATTCTTGGTTAGCAAAATACTGATAAACGTTTAGTAACCTTTGGAAGGTCACAATGGCTGTGGTGGTGATGTCACCATCGCATCGTACCGAGTTTTCTGGGTTCGATTCCTACATGAGACACGAAGTTGTGGTTAAAACAAGACTTTTACTGTACAACCGTTTGACCTTTACGGTATCGTGTTTCCCATGATGTGATCTCCCAAACAAACTTCTTTTGATAGCTTAAAGTAAGAAATAAAAATAAAATGTAGGTATTAACCTACTGAATGATTAAATTACGCCCATTGCTGTATTTTCTCTTAGCATATAGTTGTCCGATTACGACTGTGACCTACTATAGCGTAGATATCGTATGGAAGTTTCGGGTTCGATACCCGGGTTTAAAAGAAAGCGAAATTGTTTTTATTTATTTCTAGTTCTAGTGGATATGTTTTCCACTAAAGCTGAGGTGGATATGTTTTCCGCTGTGCTAGTTATATGATTCCAGTTCTAGAGGATATTTTTCCTCTAGGGCTGAGGTGGATATGTAGTATAGTTCCAGTTCTAGTGGATATGTTTTCCACTAAGAGCGGATATGTTTTCCACTAAGAGCGGATATGTTTTCCGCTATGCTAGTAAGATTCCAGTTCTAGTGGTATGTTTTCCACTAGGACTGAGGCAGTGGATATGTTTTTCTGATGCATGTGGATGATTTTTCTTTATTACGTTTCAGTATTACAAGCAAAGGCATTTGATGAAGCGGGCACGCCAGCCTTGCCTAAGAAAGTAAGGAACAGAGTCAGGGAGACTCAATGGCGCAGGATGCCAGTTCCAGTGGATATGTTTTCCACCAAGAGCAGATACGTTTTCCGCTATGCTAGTATGATTCTAGTTCTAGTGGATATGTTTTCCACCAAGAGCGGATATGCTTTCCGCTATGCTAGTATGATTCAAGTTCTGGTGGATATGTTTTCCACCAAGAGCGGATATGTTTTCCGCTATGCTAGTATGATTCTAGTTCAAGTGGATATGTTTTCCACCATGAGCGGATATGTTTTCCGCTATGCTAGTGTGATTCTAGTACTAGTGGATATGTTTTCCACCAAGAGCGGATATGTTTTCCGCTATGCTAGTATGATTCTAGTTCTGGTGGATATGTTTTCCACCAAGAGCGGATATGTTTTCCGCTATGCTAGTATGATTCTAGTTCAAGTGGATATGTTTTCCACCAAGAGCGGATATGTTTTCCGTTATGCTAGTATGATTCTAGTTCTAGTGGATATGTTTTCCACTTGGAGCGGATATATTTTCCGCTAAGCTAAAAAGATTCAAGTTCTGGTAGATATATTTTCCACTAAGAGCGGATATGGTTTCCGCTATCCTAGTATGATTCCAGTTCTAGTGGATAGGTTTTCCATTAGGACTGAGGCGGATATGTTTTCCGCTATGTTAGTAAGATTCCAGTTCAAGTGGATATGTTTTCCACTAGGGTTGAGGCGGATCCGTGTGGTGACGGATTAAGAGTACGGATTGTCACCACCCCATATCATCCCATGGGTGTCGTAAGAGCCGACAGAGGGAGCATATTATGCAGAAAACAGCACTGTAAGAGAAGGAAAACTTGATACAAACCCTATACCAACCCGTTTGGCCAGCGTGGTATAGTAGGTCAATTCCTCCTTTCAAAGGAGAGGCCTAGTCCAGCAGTGGACTGTTAAAGGCTGATGATGATGATGAGGCGGATATGTTTTCCGCTTTGCTAGTGCGAGTCTAGTTCAAGTGGATATGTTTTTCTCATGTGGATGATTTTTCTTTATCACGTTTCAGTATTACAAGAAAAGACGAATGATGAAGCCGGCACGTCGCCCTTGCCTAAGAATGTATGGAAACGAGTCTGGGTGACTCAAAGGCGCAGGAGAAGACTTCGGCGTCGTCTTCCAGTAAAGATGAAGCCAATCCTCGCAAGCCGCGAAAATACAGTATTCCAGTTCTAGTGGATATGTTTTCTACTCAGAGCGGATATGTTTTCCGCTATGCTATATCACAAGCAAAGGCAAATGTAAGGAAACGAGTCGGGGAGACTTAACGGCGCAGGAGAAGTACATTGACCTCGGCGTCGTCTTCCAGTAAAGACGAAGCCATTCTTCGCAAGCCGCGAAAATGTCGTCGTAGCCCGTGCTTTGAATAATTGTTTTTATTATATTCAGAACAGTACTAGATATTGTCGGATTCATAAATAAAGATTGCTCACTATTATTTATGGTCAAAGTGGTAATGATATCAATTTTTTGTTAGATGTCAATGAATTTAGTGAAGAATTAGATATGTCAGAGTTAAGTGGTTTCACTGGGTCAATAAAATTATTATATAAAACTAAAGTTATATGTGGCTGGTCTGTAACTGTACTTCCTTTGACATTAATTTGATCAATATTCTCATGTTAAAATTGCCTTTGGAGGCATTTATTATAATTCAAGTTGTTAATAGAATTCCTAATATAATAATCATTGTGATTTTTATGTCAAATTGATAATGCGTTTGAGCGTTAAAGAATTCTTTTTTTGCGTAAAGTTTTTTTGCGTAAAGGATAAGTTTTAATTGTTTATCTATACATAATACTTTGCAAGAATGTTGTTTATGTCTGTAATAGATATACATATAAAATATTATTTACAGAGCCTTATTCTTAACGCATTTTAGTATGTATATTATTGATATAGCTACAAGTAAATAAATTAATAAATACTGTTTAAATTTGGTTTGATCAGATTCAGTAACAGTTCTCATCATTTTATATTGAATATCAGATTTTATTCCATTAAAATAAACATAGTTATGTCTATTAACAATTTTATAATGATTAATGTTGATTTGCAATCTGTCGATATTTCTTTTTTTCATTTGTACTAAAACGACCGAATGTCATATTCATATTTCTTAAATATGTTATTCACGATTGTAGTAAGTTAAGCATTGTATTCTACTTATGTATATTAGTAACTGGAATGTTGTAAATACGTGCGCCAGGAGGCAGCACATTGTCGGATGGCCGAATGTCATATTTTTGGTTTAGTTAAATATTAATTACGGGAATTATTTTATAAACACTCAAATGATTTATGGGCTATACGTCAGCGCGCACTTCACTAACTACCCACTCTTTTTGATTATTATGAAGAGGGACGAGTCGAAGTGAAAGGCGCGATGCCATAGGCAGTCCCTTTTTGATTACCGCCAATCGAGATTATGTCGTTTGACGGAGATATACGAAATTGGCCGTTATTCTATGGGAGTTTTAAGTCTACAGTGCACGATAATGGTTCTCTGACAGACGCTGACAGGTTGTACTATTTAATAGGTAAACTGTCACCGAAGGCCCAGTCCATATTTGCAAGTGTCACACCCAGTGCTGAGAATTATCAGGTCATATTTCAGTTGACAGATATCAAGACACGCGCGTCCTAGCGTCTACTTACTTTGACCAAGCTTTAAATCTCAAACTGTCCGGCAACGCGTCTGTCGCGAATTTCCAGCTGTTTATTGATAACTTCGTAACCGCGGTTAATTCTCTTAGGAACTTATAATTAGAAGATCTTTCCGACTTTATGTTGCTTCAACTCGCTTTAAAAAAGTTTGACACTGATACAATTCGCGCATTCGAGATGACGGAACGCAATAATAAAATACCTACACTAGATAGTTTTATTTCGTTCATCAAAGATCAGTGTCGAATATTTCATAATACGCAGTCTGGTTCACCTGGCCCGTCTAACACTAACAGCAACAAACAAAGGTTGAATAAATCGCGAAATAGTAATAATAACTCGGTCCCTAATCCACAATCTTACGTAACATGCTCAGAATCTAATAGTAATAATTCACAGAAGTGTCTGTGCAGTAATATACATAACGACCATCCTACAAGTGTCTAGCCTTCGATAATTTGAATGCAACCGCTCGTTTTAAATGCGTAAAAGATAACAAAGCTTGCATTAATTGCTTAAGCATAAAACATAAAACAAGTAATTGTTTTAGTAAGACAAAGTGTCGCTTATGCAATAAAAAACATCATTCATTGCTTCACTTCGATAAAGGTAACACGTTGTCAAGCTAAGCCGCTAACCTTGACACACTTACGTCGCAAGTGCAGACTACGATAACTGCGTCCCTGACGATTCAGAATGAGATATCGTTGTGTACGACATCCATTGCGCGGGTGACACGCACGCGTGGACGCCCTTCGCGCGCTTGTAGTGATCAGAGCAGTGCTAGGCCGCCATGTATGGCGTCTAAGACTGTTCTGTTAGCGACAGCGCAAGTTATCATATATGATGTTAATGGGTCGCCGCACATGGTACGTTGTCTGCTAGATAGCGCATCTCAGACCAATTTAATAACTTTAGAATTGTTCAAACGCCTTGGATTATGGAATAACTTTAAAAATACGAACTCAATAATCCGAGGGATAGGCGGATCAGAAAAACATTGCAAGGGTTCCGTAGATATTAAAATACATTCGCGTTTTGATAGGGACATTAATTTTAACATTTCTTCGCTTATCGTGGAGCGTATTATGGACACATTGCCAAACGCTAATGTGGACGTATCGTTTCTCACACACCTCGAGTCATTGCCGCTAGCGGACTCGGACTTTGCGAATCCGGCAAACATTGATGTTTTGATCGGAGCCGCAATATTCCCGCACTTGCTACTAACTAAAGTGGTACGTAGTGAGCAAAATAACTTACCGCCCGCTATTGAGACGGTATTTGGGTATGTGATTATGGGTACCGTACCTACATTACATACTTCTCAATACGTTACGTCTTGCTGTTGTTCTGTTCTTCATGAAAACAATATTGATTCTCTTCTCAAGCGATTTTGGGAGCTGGAAGAGGTTACCGCACCGCCCTCGATGAGCCGTAAAGATCTCAAGTGTGAAGAACATTTCCGCGCTACCACTGTTCGTGACGACAGTGGCAGATACGTTGTGGCGTTGCCATTCTGTGGTGACCCTTATTCGTTAGGCGACACGAAGATAAAACCTCTACTAAACTTCGTGTGGTTTTAGACGCTAGTAGCGCTCATAGCGAGACTTGGCTTGCCGTTCGTAACAGATCGGCAAAGTTAAGCAACGCTTGCACAGGTCACCACTTGGATGGGTGACCGTGTGTGGCATTTTCATCTGAGCGCTACCGTGCTTCGGAGGGCACGTAAAGCTGTCGGTCCCGGCTCTTGTCTATTGATAAGGGTCGTTAGGCCATGTCGGAGGCCTTTGGGCGGTCTAAAAACTCCGACACCAGAGTTGGCCACACACTCACACGAAAAACAAAACAAACAAAACAAAGACGCTAGTTGTAAGACTACATCGGGTCAGTCGATTAATGACATTCTGCATGCCGGCCCCAATCTACAGGATGATTTATTTAACATCATAATAAAGTTTCGTCTTTTCCAAATCGCTCTGTCAGCTGATTGCCGCCAAATGTTTCTCAATATCGGCGTTCGTGAATCTGACCGTAGATTTCAACGGATCTTTTAACGTTTTGACAAAAAAGAACCCTTATCTGTGTATCAGTTCAATCGTGTTTGTTTTGGACTCAAGTCTAGCCCATATCACGCGTTACGAGTTGTTCGCCAGTTGATCGCTGATGAAGGCGATCACTTTCCCGCCGCAGCGGCTGTTGCCACTTCCTCTTTGTACATGGATGACATTGCCTGTAGTGTCATATCCGCTCCGCTAGCAATTTCGCTTTGTGAAGAGCTTATTCAGCTTTTCAAGCGAGGCCAGTTTGATCTTGTCAAATGGACAAGCAACTCTAAGGAGGTTCTCGCACGCATACCAGATTCTCATAAGGCTTCTCCAGACATTGAGTTTGAGAAGTCTGTACCGCATAAGGTTCTCGGTTTACGCTGGGACAAATCCTGCGATAGTTTTCGGTTTGACGTCTCACCACCAGATGATAAGTGCACCAAACGCACTATGCTGTCCACAGTGGCTCGACTATGGGACATAATGGGTTTTGTGGCTCCCACAATTTTGTACGCCAAGTGTAACGGGTTCTGGTATTAAAACGCAGAAAAGGTTCTATGCGTTTATTGCCGAGTATTGTCTCACTTCCCTTGCCACGAGTATTACCGACCAGCAACACGACACTGGCCTGGACACTAAGGGCTGCAGTCTCCCACGCTGTTCTTTCCGGTAGTGTGTAGGCAGGCTGCTCGAAGGCTGCGCGTAGCGGTGCAGGCCCTCGCTGACGTTGGCTCAGTTGGCAGACGCCGGCGGTGTGTGTACGATGAACAGGGCAGGCCAGACTCTTCGCCAGAGGTGAAGCCGAAGGCGATGCAGGAAAGTGTAGCGGTCTAGGAGCGTAGCCGGAGTCTTAACGTGAACCTGGAACTCGTAGCTGGGACCAGGATACACGTAGATACGACGTAGGGTCAGTAGGTACGCTTAGTTATGGTAGGTAGTAGAAGCGACGTTAAAGTAGCGGTGCCAGCGAGGGAATGACGAATGAATCCAAGAGGGAATGACGCAGCCGACGTACTTGCCAGAAGAGGGGCCACTTTAGAGGTGGTGGGACCCGAGCCCATTATTCCCCTCCCTTCTGGTTTTTATCGCAACCTGGTAAGAAATAGGACCAGGACCCAACACAACCAGTCCTGGATTGGTATTGAAACATGTAGGCAGGCCAAGGAGGCTCTTCCCGCAGTAGACGGTAAGATAGCCAAACAAATCCTCCGGCTGTACAAACAACAACTGCGGACAGTCACGGCCGCCTACACAGGACACGGATTCTTTAATAAACACCTATTTACTATAGGTATCACCGACAGCCCGCTGTGCAGGGCCTGTATGGCAGCAGACGAGAAGGCAGCCCACCTGCTCCTCGACTGCCCTGAGGTCACACAGTACAGGCAGCAGTACCTGACGAGATACAGCACCCTGAGGGAGGCAGTGGGCCACATCAAGAGTCTGCTGGCCTTCCTCAAAGAGTTGGGGTGGCTCGAATGAAGACAACATTCCCACCCGCACGCAAAATACGCGCCAAGACGTGGAGTTGCGGAAACAGCCCGTGCAATCAAGTATCAAGTAGCGGTGCCGGCCTCTCTGTTGGCCCCTTTATATACCGGGCCCTCCATCAGGGTGAGAGTCCGTTTATGACCATATTTGGTCAGGCTTTGCGAGCGCGGACGATGGCTTTCTCTGATTGGCCGAGCGTATGGGCGGTACTGTGACGCAACGCGGTAAGTACCGGACATACGTTACACAAGCTCTTGATCAAAGAGCTTTGGCTATCAAAGTGTGAGTGGGATGAAACACCCCTATTGTCGCCGCTTGGGGCCAGTTTTGTATTGAGCTTACCGCGCTCAATCAAGTTACTATTCCGCGTCATCTTGGGTTGGTAGATGGATGTACCATCAACTTAATAGGTTTCGCTGACGCCAGCGAGCGTGCTTACGGCGGAGTCGTATATCTGCAAGTCCGCATTGGTTCTAACTACTCGGTGCAGTTAGTTTGTGCCAAGTCTAAGGTCTCGCCTGTTAAAACCATTTCAGTTGCGAGACTGGAGTTGTGTGCGGCCCAGTTCTGCTGTCTCGGTTGCTCCGCAAGTTTCAAGACACAGTTTTGCTCCACTACCCCATTAATAAATTAAACGCATTTTCAGACTCCAAAGTAGTGCTCGCTTGGATTCATTCTTCTCCTCATCGCTGGCAGACTTTTGTCGCCAACCGCGTTAGTAAATTGATTGAACTTGTTCCCGCTACTTGTTTCAATCACGTCGCGGGTACCGAGAACCCCGCAGATTGCTTGTCTCGTGGTGTCACTCCACTTAATCTTCTGCATCATCCATTGTGGCATCGTGGACCTTCTTGGATTTCCCATGATCCGTCAGAGTGGCCCATGCAACCCTTTGACCACAGTACAGAAGACGAAGATGTACCCGAACGGAAGTCTGTTTCTTATCCCGTGATTGCTGAGGTTGCGGAGTCTCCCATCTATGCACTCGCACTACGCATGTCATCGTGGTCTAAGTTACTCCGCGCCATCGTTTATGTCTATAGGTTTCTTAGGCACCTACCTAATGAGACTTTTGTATCAAGTACTGATATCAAATTCGCAGAATGTAAGTTACTACGAGCTGTACAGGCTGTTCATTTTTGTAATGACATTCAAAATTTAAAAGACAATGTACCTTGTCCTCCCGCTATCCTTAGACTCGAGCCGTTTCTCGATGAACACGGCGTCATACGCGTTGGGGGTCGTCTGTCAAATTCGGATGAACCTTATAACTACAAACATCCTTGCATTCTGTCATCATGTTGCCGACCTCCTTGTTGATTTTTATCACAAGAAGCACCTCCATGCCGGTCCGGAGTTGCTTATGTCCTTACTTAGGCATAAGTATTGGATTTTAGCCGCTCGACGAATAATTTGTCACAGAATACATAAATGTAACGTCTGTTTCAAATTTCGTCCGCGTCCGACTTTCCCTCCCATGGCCGATCTGCCTAGCCAGCGCATCAACCAGGTTGCTAAAGCGTTTACACACACAGGTTGCGATTACGCAGGACCACTGCAGTATACGCCAGTGCGTGGTCGAGGTGTTAAAAGCCGTAAAGCCTGGCTATTTTTTTTTACATGCTTAACGACGCGCGCTACGCATATTGAAGTTGCGACAGATTTAAGCACGGTGTCATTCCTGGCAGCCCTTAAACGATTTCTCTCACGGCGTGGCCCTATACAGTGTTTGTGCACGGATAACGGCACTTGTTTTGTGGGCGCGTTATAAGTTTCTCAGGGAAGAATATCATACTCATCTTCAGGAAGAACTTTCCATAAATCATATTAACTGGAAGTTTATTCCACCAGCATCACCACATTTCGGTGGATGTTGGGAAAGCATGGTCAAAGTAATTAAAACGCATCTCTTCAAGGTTATAGGTCAACAGATCCTCTCTTACGAAGAGCTTTTAACTGTCCTTGCACAAGTCGAGGCACTGATCAACTCGCGTCCGCTCACGGCATTGAGTAGTGACCCTGCAGAACCATCCGCGTTAAGCCCTGCACATTTTCTGAACACAGTGCCATTATCGTCATTTCCGGCTCCTGAAGCAGACTCTTCAAGCTTGCTCCAGAGACATACTCTGCTGGATAAACTCGTACAGTCATTTTGGCGGCGCTGGCGTGCGGAATATCTACACCAGCTTCAGGAAATGAAATGAAATGAAATGAAATGAAATGAAATGAAATGAAATGAAATAGTTCTTTATTTCGTATAAACTTTGCAAGTACTTACGAAACGTCATTTAAAAAGAGCATTTTATACAATTATTTTTGTGTGCCGAATTAGAACAGCTCAATCCCAAGCGTTTTGGTCGTCTTTATATTCAGATATTTTATAGTATGCTTTTGAACATAATTTCGCTTTAACAATAATTTTGAACTTATTTATAGACAAGTTTCTTAAATTATGAGGGAGCTTGTTATAAAAGCGTATACATTGCCCCATAAAACAGCTACTTATTTTGTGGAGACGAGTGCTATGAACTACCAGATTATTCTTGTGTCTCGTATTTACAGAATGTATATCACATTTTTTACTAAATTTGTCAATATTTTTATGTACATATAACAGATTTTCATAAATATATTGTGATACAACAGTTAGAATGTTTATTTCTTTGAATTTTTCTCTTAGAGTAACTCTTGGACCGAGGTTATAAATTCCCCTTACAGCTCTTTTCTGTAGAACGAATATTGTATTTAGGTCTGCAGCACTCCCCCAGAGAAGAATCCCATACGACATTAAGCTATGAAAATAACTGAAATAAACCATTCTAGCTGTTTCTAAATCTGTAAGGCGTCTAATTGTCTTAACTGCATAAGCTGCAGAACTGAGTTTGCCCGATAGCCTTTCAATATGTGGACCCCATTGTAGTTTGGTGTCGAGCATAATACCTAAAAACATGGTTGTCTCGACGGGCTCAATCCTAGATTCATTAAGTTGCACATTGGTTTCCAATTGTTTAACATTAGGCATAGAGAATTTTAAAAGTTTCGTTTTCTTATTATTAAGTAATAGGTTATTTACATTAAACCAATTAACAACTTTAGAGAGTGCATTGTTTACTTCGTCAAAATTAACCTGTTGTCGTTTAATGTTAAAAATCAAAGATGTATCATCCGCGAACAACACAATCTCATGATTGTCCTTTACATAATTAGGTAAATCGTTAATATATATCAAGAATAAAAATGGACCTAGAATTGAACCCTGCGGGACACCCATTTTTAAAGCTGAACCTGGAGATGTCTTACCATTAACTTCGACCTTCTGGATTCTGTTGCCCAAGTAAGAAGTCAGGAGATCGAGAGCTTTGTTCCTAATGCCGTAGTGATATAATTTCCTGATAAGAGTATCATGATGTACACAATCAAAGGCTTTTGATAAGTCGCAAAATATACCTAACGCATCTTGTGACTTCTCCCAAGCCGCAAAAATACTTTTCAGTAACTCAACTGCTGCGTCAGTAGTTGAACAACCCCTCGTAAATCCGAACTGTTTCTTGTGAAGAAGATTATGTCTATTAAAATGATTAAGCAATTGATTAAGTATTAACTTTTCAAAAATTTTACTAAGAGTTGGCAATACAGAAATAGGTCGAAAATTTGAGGGGTCTGATGTGTCACCAGATTTAAATAAGGGTGTAATTTTACTATATTTCATTAAATCAGGAAATGTTCCAGAAGCGACACAGCCATTGAACACTGTGGCTAGATGTGGAGCAATTAAAGTAATAATATATGAAACAGTCTTTACTGACAATCCCCATAAATCCATTGTCTTTTTCATATTAATAGTTTTAAATTGTTTAAGAATATCTTCAGTAGTAACAGCAGTAAATTCAAAGGCTGTGACACATTCTGGTACGCAGTCCTTAAGTAGTATTTCAGCAGACGTGGAAGATGACTTGAGTGACTCTGTAGTTAAAATGGGTATATTAGCAAAAAATTTTTCAAATTCTGTCGCTACTTCCAAATCCTCTGCAACACTCACATTATTGATATTTAGTAGGTAGTCGCGACTGCGTGCTTTGGCTCTACCAGTTTCGTTATTGATGACATTCCAGGTAGCTTTTATGGTATTTTCAGCGCATTTTATTTTATTTTTCAAATAAATTGATTTTGCAGCATAACAAGCTTGTCTGAATGTTTTTGAATATTTTTTTACATAATTAATAAAGGCTGGACTATTATTAAAAGTTTTTTCATTGTAAAGTTCATATAACCTAATCCGACTTTTATGAATGCCTTCAGTTGCCCAATCACTAAACGTCAGACGGTCAGTTACATTAATTTTTTTGGGTTTAAATACAACAGAAAATTCATCATTAATCAATTTAAATAATGAGTTATATAACTGATCCGGACGATCATGAGTAGGCAACCAACGCATTTTACTAGATAAATTATTTTTAAAAACTTCCATTCGGTTTTCATTTATAGGTATAAAATTTATAATTTTACTCTGAACCTTAAGGTTTTTTCTTGGACAACAGACTAACTGCCCACTGTGATCAGACTGAAGCATATTAATTAAGGATTTATGTAAAGGTTTAGTGTTCATAAATATATTATCAATACAGGTGGCACTTGTGGCAGTCACTCTAGTTGGTTCTAAAAAAGTGTGACTTAAATTGTAAGATTTAAAAAGATTTAAGAAATTAATTGATGAAGAACTTTTCTCTAAAATGTTAATATTAAAGTCACCACAAACAGCAACCGTTTTATGGCAATTATTAACTTTGCTTAGGGCGTCCTCCATAATTACTATAAAACTTTCAAAAGGCGCACATGGAGGCTTGTATACACTCATAACAATGAATTGCTCAAATTCGACACATGATATCTCTATAACTCGCTCAACAGAAAGGCTCACAATATCAGATCTTTCCTTAAATTTTAAAAGTTTATTTATTATAATTAACGAGCCGCCTCGAATAAAGTTTTCTCTGCTGAATGAGCTTGCAAGCAGGCTAGATCCAAGTGGAATAGTCCTGCATCCCCTATACAGGAGGGTACGTTGGTCGTCATAATACATCATAATGCTCCGCCGCTTTCATGGCCGTTAGCCATCGTAGAGAAATTGCATACTTCCAAGGACGGTACAACTCGCGTCGTTACCGTGAAAACCGCTAAAGGGAGTTACGTGCGCCCTGTTGTACGTCTCTGTCCGCTTCCAACTCAGTGAGATCTAGCCTGAAGTTGGACCTACCTCTTAGTTTAAGTATTTAGTTAGTAGTTTTCGCTATTATTGCGTTTGTAGTTTTCGCTAAAGTTAGTTTAGATTAATTTTATTGTCATGTCGCTGTCTTAGCCTATTGATGGGTTATGCGGTAGTACACCCAACCTAGCTAAGTTCAATTCTATTTCTTTAAAGGCAACCCTTTAGGGCCGGGGGGATATGGTAGCGCCACCTACCTTTCCATCGAAACTAATCCCATCAACGTCAATGGTTGTTCGCTGCTTGGCCAATGCGAGCGATGCCTTTTATTTCTATCCCTTTCTATCCCATTCCCAAGAAGGGGAAAGCCTTTCGCGGATTGGTCGCGGTGATCGTCAACGCGAGAGACAGTCCAGAACTTTCGAGAACATTCGATTCGCTAAATACGCTTCCGCGATACCGAATCGCACCGCGCCGCTCCCGCTATAATTATTACCGCTTATATAAACCGATCGCAAGTGAAGGTGATTTGTGTAGTGAAGTGAATCAAGCAGCTTCCTCCCGAAACCACCAGGAGACTGCCCTTCTGAGACAAAGAAGATTGCCCAACAAGGTTAGTCCCCTTCATCCTTGGAATATCCTATACCCACTCACAATCATCTCTCCCATTCCAATCCTAGGCGACTAAAACCCGCTATCCTTTGAATACAGTCCATTCCATTAATCCTTCCCAAGTTGCCTAGAACCTACGGTTTCGGTGTATCGCCGAACCAGTAATAATAATGTAATTCTGGGACTAAGACACTAAGCAAAACATGTACAAACCAACGGATACTTATAAATACTCATACTAATAATTTTAGGGCATGGGTTCTGTCATCTTAAAATGTCTTGATTCATAGGCTCTTTATTTTCAAATATTTTGCCTCGGTTGACTTGTCAAACATACAATCAATGAACACAATGAACAAATCGTCCAGACTCGAAACAGCGATTTATAGATTATACAAAGCGTGGTCTCATATGGGGATCGAGCTCACAATTGCACTCGGTGCAATATCAGGCGGCGTGGCAGCCTCTTAAACTACTACGCCAATCGTGCAGACCAATAGCAACATGGCACGATTAAAGACCGGTTTCATTAATCTTAATATGTGTACAAACTACGAAATTTTGAAAACGGCTCTTGTCTACCGATCCATGCTATTATAGATATTCCAGTGTTTAGAAATTATTATTCCACTTACAGGGTTGGAAGTAATAAGCAAGACGTATAATATAATGTATGTAGGTTATCTAAGCACGTAGATATTCCTCACACAGCGTCACCGATCGTCTCACTAGAACTATATCTATGTATATTATATCTACTCAGATATGACATGTATGAAGGGTGATACCGGAGAATACATAAAGGGATGTTTCTTCAACTCTTATGATTCCCAGGCGTATTTCAGAAAGTTGTACTCTGGCATTTTTATTTTTGAATCTTTGTACCGATATGTTAGCAAAGCAAAGCTGACTATAAAATTTAAACCTTATGTTTATCTTACATGTGATAAAATGATCCCTGCTGCATCTTGTCTGTTTGTCATCATCATCAGCTGTATATTTACTGCTGAGCACGGGCCTCTTCTCAATATGAGAAGGATGAAGGTCTTGGCCCACATAAACGACTCGCCTCACATCCAACCAAAAGAATATCATTCAAATATGGGTTTTAAGTATTGCTCTTTAGGTATTCTTTACATTGGCACATAAATTAGCAGACAGCTCGCTGTCCGCCGTCAGTCGCCTGGGTAGTCGACGCCTCGGTTACCGCGCGTTGGAAGCAAGCGGTCTGCGCGGCGACTGCTAGCAGTCGACGCGCTGTTGCCACGCGGTGGATTGGTGCCCGCGTTTGCTACATGAAAGCATAGCAAGCAGCTAGCAGTCGCTCAGCTGTCGCCGCGGCGACTGCTGGGTGCCCGCTAGCTGCCGCCGCGTGGACTGTGAGCAGTCGCCTCGTGTTGGGTAGGAGCGGTATTGGAGCAGGGTCGAGTAAGTGGGCTAAGACCTTAAGGCCAAAGTTCACCACGCTGGCCAAGTGCGGGTTGGCACACTTCACATGTCTTTCGAGACCATTATGAAGAACTTTCAGACAGGTTGCTGGTGAGGCTTCTTCACGATGTTTTCCTTCAGCGTTCAGCAAGCGATACTCAACAATTTCATACGCACACAACTTCGAAAAGTCATTGGTGCGCGCCGTCGATTCGAACCCGAGACCCTCTGCGTAGCAGTCCGTCGGTCTCTCCACTACGTTATTTACCTGTCTGTATGAACGGGATAAACTCTAAAAATTGCTGAACGGATTTTTGTTTGGCTTTCACTAAAATATAGTGTGATGTCAGAAGAAGATTGAGGTATTGTTATAACAATAGTTTATGGATTTAAGCGCCATCTAGAAACTACATTACACGTACAATCTCAGTAAAATCAGTATATCGCGATAAAAATCCGTAACCTGTTGTTTAATTTCAGTGAATAACGTGTTCATATTATGAACTCTACTAGAACGGTACATAGATCACATCCCGGGCAAGGGCACCCATAAAAAATATTTCGTACAATTATTTAGATTTTTTAAGTATATGTAACAAAAAATAATTGTATAAACTTCAACGTCTTTCAAGTCCGTTTGTAAAAATATAAAGCAACTAATGGAAATCTCTTAATTGACGGAAAATTCCATCATACCAAGTCTACTTAATTATAAGTTCATGTTTTACTACACCAATTATCTTTCCATTGAAAAACGCAACCATTAATTTACGCGAAGCTGGATAAATGTGATGTCCCTCGGGGGTCATTAACCTCTTACATCGCACAGTTAGCTGACAACACAGGAAAAAATGTTTCATGTTCCCAATATTTTAGTATTAAATTATGAAATTCTGTCCTGGTGGCGAAATAAAATATTGTATATTGATAGAATTATTTTTTTTTTTTTTAATTTTTCTTTTATAGACTCACGTCTGTATCCCCGAAGGGGTAGGCAGAGGTGTAATATTACACCCACATTTCGCCATGAATTTTTAGGTCCTACGTAATAGAGGGTGAGCCTATTGCTGTACCGGACACATTACCAGACTCCGTGCTGTTACTGGGAATTTCGAATCGAACCCGAGACCTCCCAATCCCACGCGCACATTTATGCCGCGAGACCAACGAGGCAGTCAGACCAACGAGGCAGAGCAATAGAATTATTTATGCTTTGAATTGGTAGTTTATCAATAAATTTGGGTTTTTTGTTGGCGTTCAATTATGTTAATGAGAGGATTAATGGCATTGTTTGAATAGTTACTAACAATTTAGTTTAGAATTAGGTGTTAAATTGTGGTTGTCCACACGCTCTCTCCAACGAACCCAAAACTAAAACATCATAATAATATGGTAAGGTAAAGCTCGAAACTGGGTTTGTACTGCGAGAACAAAAACAATTTAAGTAGGACTTATTCTTAAAACATAAAAACTGAAATTATTTTTCAACTCACGCAGCTGTGAAAAATATGTTTTCATCCGGGCTTAGCATTATGTAGGGTTCAGTAGTTGGCTTTACATTTAAAATAAGCTTAACTTGTTAGTCTATTACTAACTTGTATAGTCTACCTCGGCTGTAATTTTTCAGGTATCTTCACAAAACATACGGCTAATCACAATAATTTAAACACTTCATCTTTTAATTAGTAGACTAAGTCATCATCATTCTCTTAGCGTCATCCCAGTTTCAATCTGGGGTCCGCTTCCTAGTCTAACCGGATTTGGCTGAATGCTAGCTTTTCCACAGAGCGACTGCCTGTCTGACCTCTGCAACCCGAAGGAATAGCGATATCCCATGGTTTAAACTAGTGTCAGTTTATTTAGAAGGTACTGACGCCCTGTAACGACTGTCAAAGATCTTTATGACAACCGGGACCGACGGCTTAACGTGCTCTCCAAGGCACAGGACAAGCGATAATTAACAATTCAATACGCACATAACTGCGAAAAGTCATTGGTGCGCGCCGTGGATTTGAACCCGATACCCTCTGCATGACAGTCTGTTGATATCTCCACTAGGCTATCACTGCCTATAATTAGTAGACTAAGTAGTGAAGTGAATTTGTTTTAGGTGACCATTTATAGACAAAAGACCAATCGGAATCGGTCACTATGTAAGCAGTATTCAACGTATGGAATCTGAAAGTGATACTGCAGACGAAGCAGAAAATAGTCCGTTGGACATAATTTATTTATTTATTTACATAAGACAGATATATAGTCAGCAGAGGAAACTGGCAAACAAGATAAGTTGCCATACTTTGCATGCGCTAGTGGAGGAAACTGGCAGACAAAATAATACTTTCTCCGTTGATTTGTGAATGCGTTGAATTTGCATCAAAAATGCTGTAGCACTACATATCGGACACGAGCCATCATTTCTGCAAGCTAAACAATGTAGTTCCGTTATCGATCGTTTTGAAAGTTCCAGGAAATTCGACTAGTAAGTGATGGATATTTTGGAATATTCTGAACGATTAAAATATCACTTTTTAAATAATATAAAGCAATAAATACACTTAAAAAAGAAACGAAACCATATATGAATAAGTAATGAACCATAGTTTTGAGGTAAATCATTATGTTTATCGCACAGGGGCTACAAATAGTGGGATGTCCGTCCTCAAACTATGAACAATTCTATAAACGATAGTGTTCTATAGCACCGATTGTAAAGAGAACATAGTTCTACAATAAAGTTATAGAACAGATATTACTATATTTTCAATTTTACTGTATATAGCTTGTTTCTGTGTAGGGTAAGGTGGTTGTTATTACTACTGACTATTGAGCTTTTATTACTACGGACATCGTATTGCGTACAAGTTGGAAAATTTTGACATATGAAGCAATTTGAAACACCAGTTTGCCGTAAATTTTCTTTTGTGAACAATTCTATATCTAGATTTGTTATACTCTACACTACTACTATCATAAGTGCTATATAATGAGGCATGTCTGTTACTTTTACGAAGTACAGAACGGCTTTTAATCATACAGTAACTTAGCATATATAGGAGTACATAATTATCTGCTACCTTTTGTTATGATAACTGACACTCAAAAATGGAACTGTGACCAAAAATTTGCTAGAAAACTCAGGAAATACCTTGGGACTTTCAAAACAAGTCAGAAAATACGCGACGACTTCTTTCAAAACCAGATTTTTCTTTTTCTCTTTTGTGAAAAATGATACAGCGAAAGATCGTAATATTATTTACATATTTCTTAGTTGTCATGACAATTTGAGACAACGAACTAATGTCATTATCAGATGAAAGTAGTCCGAGCGAGAGACTGGATGTAATAGTCCTTATCTTGTAGTGCTTTTTATTCCATCCTAAGTCCATTTTGAAAGTAATAAATGTACCTCCAAAATATAGTGTTGAGCTTTTATGTATATTATTATCTCTGTAAGTTTATTTTAACTCATATAATAATGAAACAAGATTATGAACATTACATTTAGAAATCAATTTTAGAGGTTGTAAAGCCTTGCCGATTTCAGCATAAATGGGCCCGGCGTGTTGTTCTGTGAGAGGGCTCTCACTGAACAACAACGTATAGTCACAGTCTCTATACTGCTGCGTTTCATTTGGTGAGTAAGAGTAGCAGAGGCTAGCAACGTACTTGTGACTCCTCTTGTGCCGTACAAATAATTACCTAGCAACATTTTATTTGTTACATTTAATTTATTGGCGCACACAGACTCTCGCATTCACTATTTTAAAAAGATGAAGGCCAATCTCTCAGACATTTATAATAACATGCTTGTATAGATTCTAAAAATAAACGCGTAAACAACAAGTAAAGCCCACTCGTTACTTGAGCGTTTCAATTTTGCACACGTTCGTGCAGATTTTATTTTATCCCAAAAAGCTTGTAATCAGTACCGCTTAGAAACGCAGACAGAACACAGACATGACGATATTATCTTATTCAAACGGTGATTATATAGTTTCCATTTGTAAAATTAAGCCATTTGCGTGTGGCAACTTCCCTACATCCTCTTTTTACCCGACTACGACGAAGCCAAAAGGAAGGGTAATGTTTTTGGCAGTCTATGTATATATGTTTGTATGTTCCACCGTAGCGCCTAAACTACTGAACCGATTTTAAAAAATGGGGTATCAATAGATTCGTTATAATGGCGCGAGTTACATAGGCTATATAACTTATGACAAAATTTTCTATTTCAGAATTAATACCTCAGATTCCAACCCCAAAAAATATCAAATTGAGATAATCATTACGTGTTTGGTATAAAAAGAAAGGTATTGGTGAGCACATTACAAATATGTACATATATTATACTGCTTGAGTCAAAATATAAGTTTAAAACGTGGTTGTACTTACAATTCGCGTGGTTCAGACGCTTTGCGTTACCTATTTTGCTTTCTTACTTTCTTTAAATATTATTTACGTAGTCGGGTTATAGTTTTTAAACTTATAGCTTATTGGCGTTCAGTTTATTTTGCCGTAATTTCCACTACCTCGGTTTTATATGTTGCAAATTAAAATGTACATTTAAAAACAGTTAAGTCTGTTTATTTCGAATGAGAATGTGAAGCTGTGGGCTGTGAGCATTAAATGCGTGGCCTGCTGACTACGTTGCTATTTCGTGAAGTGATTTTAATAATGTACTAGATAACTGGTTTTATAGCAAATGTTTGAGGTTATATTTAGGGCTTATAAAAGGTCAAAGATCCTATCCTTGTACTAGGCCTGATTTCAATAATCTCAACCGATGTAACTGCTTGGCATAACTATTGATAATAAAAGAATCCTTTGACTATTCAGAAGGTCATCTAAGCCCAAGCAAGTCCTTGCCTATATTAAAGATAATTATGAAACTTATATTTTAATCATATTTTATCATATTAAAGACATAATAGGATTCTCGATCGAGCCGGCTCATTCATGTTGAATTTAGCTAAGCCCTAGGTACTACCTATCATGTGAGAGGGTTGTGCTTCCCGGGTAACTAGATTTTCAAGAGTCGTTTACGATAAAGTGATTTAATGCATTGCACATGCAAAATAAAATAAATAAAAATCATATCTTGCGTGCAGACTATACCCTATTTACCTGGGACATTCTAGAATCAAAACTTCAAAATGACAACTAAACGGTTACAGCAATTATATACGTAGCTTGTTTTTCTACGAACCAAACTCCCAAAGCCAAAGCATATTTGTGGCTAATATATCCCACGAGTACAAATTCTACAAAACTAGTATCGACATAATTCTATCTGGTAGTTGATTGGGTGAGCGTAATCATTGATGCTTGACGCTCATTGGCGCATGACTGTCTACCTCGAACGGTGTCGTTTTCTCCATGAGAACCGAACACAGCCGGTGACACCCTGTATCCAATTTCACATGAACAACTTTTAATTAAATGTTTTTAAACCCTTTGTTGGCAGATGTGTAACATATTAAATGCGTCAACTTGATTCGGCGTAATGAAAAATCGGATGAAATGTTTGTAGGTTTCGATGGGATAATTGGGATTGGTTGGATATTCGCTTTGTTCTGGAAGGTTATTATGTTTGTTAGATTTGGGAATAACTCGGATGGAATTTATAGATGACCTAGTTAAGGTTTTTTTTGTCATCAGAGTCATTCATCCACTTAGGTTGAAAATGAATAACTTAAAGAATTTATATTTACATTTATCATCGCAATCGCAACGTAATCAATAATAAATCAATAATAATAATGAAAAAGCTGGAAACATCTTACCAATACCAAAACTAGCAGCAGAAAAAACCTAGTTTTAGAACAAATATTTATATAATTATATCTATCGAAAACTGCATCCATCACAAGTTAATCCAGCTCATCTCATCAAATCTCCAGTTATCAATTCCAAATATTAAGCCATAATTTGGGAGTCAGAATGTTTCATGGGAATAGAGCATGGAAAGTTCATTTAGGATCTCTTTAGGATTAAATAGATTCTACCTGTAAACCACTTTGTTCCGCAAGTAATTAGTGTCAACAAGCCAGGAATTTATGATTCTTTTTTTTTTTATTCTCACGCCTGTATCCCCGGAGGGGTAGGCAGAGGTTTAATATTACACCAACATTTCGCCATGCTTTTTTTTTTTAGGTCCCACGAAATAGGGGGCGAGCCTATTGCCGTACCGGGCACATTACCAGACTCCGTGCTGCTACTGAGAATTTCCTAACGGAAAAACCCAATAACACTTTGCCCGACCCAGGAATCGAACCCGAGACCGAATCCCACGCGCAAATTTTTGCCGCAAGACCAACGAGGCAGTAATATCCGGCAGGATCATATCCGACGTTTTGCGTGCTTTGAAATAAATAGTGTGACGTAATCGGTCGAAAACTTTGCAATAGGTAGGTACTAGCAATAATTACGATAGTTAACAATTTTACAGTTGCTAAGAATTTCACACTAACCAGAGCGGGGTTTTCAAGAACACCTTAAATTTATTTTATTATTGTGTATTTATTTATTTAATACATATTACAATATTTCGTAAGAACAATTTGTCGTAGCCATTTCTATTTCTTGGAAATGCCTATATACGCTTCAGTATTTATTGACTTCACTAATGTGATTTTAAAATAGCAAAGTCAAAGCGAGATAAACACCGTGTGAAATTCATCTCGAGTTAAATTCTAAGGATATTTCAATTCAGCGAAAATACACGTAAGCCTTCATTTAATTTCGTTTTAGAAAGTTAATCAACAAAGCTTAATGGAGGCCCCCTCGAAACCATAGTTATGAGATATTTTGTCGACACTACGAGATAACTAATCACAAATAATATCGCTTGCGTTATCTGTTTATTGCTTAATTAAAGGGCAAACGCTTCTTATTGAGTTGACCTATCGTTCTGTCACCTTATTAATAAATAATGAGCTACTTAAAACTTGTATTTCAACGTGATCAAAGGTGTTTCTTGGCAGCTGACGAATTAATTTGTGTTCAAGGTAGAGGCTCGCTATAATACAGAGATGCTTCCAATAAAAATTGAATCAATGCTTCAATTTACTTGGTAATAAACTTACACGAATCAGAAATACAAATTTAATGTTACAAACATTTTCAAGCATATTGCTCTCGCTTTTAGATATTTTTAGCGAATAAATGAGAGAGTAGTAACAAGTTTCTTGGAATTCCGTTAGGTGTAAAATGTATAGTGATAGATTTAATAACATTCGGCACAAAAATGTCAGACGACTTTTAATATTTTAGTGTATTTTGTGGCACATAAATTCTAGATTCGAACCATAGCAAAATAATTATGATAATCGCTGATTTATGACTACCATGTTCGAATATAAAATGTATCATGCTCTACTTAAAATAAGCTATCTCATCATAGAAGAGAGCAAATACAATTAGGCATTTTTTTGTTATAACAACAGCATCTTATTATAAAAGCCTACTTTTGGATTCGCGAGAATACTGATCCAAACTATTAGGAAAGATATCATTTGTATCGGATAAGCCCTCTCGGTAACAATTGTTCGAGAAAAGAACCTTCGCTAATATATAAAGTAACAAAGTCAAGTATATATGGCTGTACAAGCGTCTCAGAGATGTAAGTATAAATAATTTTGGTGACATTACAAAAAATAATCAACCATTAAGTATGATAAATAGAAAATTTGTGTCTCTGCTCACTGAACCACGATGACAGCTTGTAAAAGAAAATGTATTTATGGAAATGTTTTCATATTTCTCTCTTATAAAACAGTATTTATATTTCTTCTACTAGTTAATGTCTGGTTCCAATAACAGCTAATGTATACACTAAAATATTTGTCTCAAATTGAAATATATCTGTATTTTATAGAGCAAAATCACAGTACGTAACCAGTGAATAAATACACATTGTTCAGATTTTTACGGTGTAATAAAAATATGATTTGGCAGTAGCAGTAGAAGAAATAAGAACAGGATTATTCTAATATCGATGAAATGTACTACATATAAATTGTTTTATGTTTTTTTGCTTATGGCTTGGCGCCAGAAAACCATAAGTGTCATGGCAAGTTTAAATGCCGTCTGATAAGTTCCTGATTAAATTGTCAGATACCTCAAAAATATATTCTAATTTTGAATTTATCTGGCAGATAAGGCCTATCCGAAGGTGTTTATAATATTGTTTCTTTGTTAGATAGATGACATAATTAGTAGCTAACAAGGTTTTAAGCTTGGACCTTCTCGTCTCGCTATATAAACGAATTACACGGCTGTGACTTGCGAAGTGAGTTTTAAAAGTGAAAAAAGTAGTTTGTTTTTAATCTTAAAAAACTGGGAAAGATGTTTCGCTACTTCAGATGTAATTTTAGTTAGGGGAGTGCAAGAAAGCACCGATTCTTAACTGAATTTCCTGATCTCTTGATCTGTTTTGTCGAAGTTTCTGTGTACAGTGCAGCGGATAAAATTTGTTGGAGTAAAATTATATAATTGTTTTTTCTACCTGACATGTTATACGTGTCATGTATAAATGGATATTTTACTACAAACAGCTACTTTTAGATACACCTAACGGAATGCGTGGCACACTATTTAAGGTTGTCATAAAATTGAATGCATAACTCAGCATTTTGCATGTTCCAATTGAAATTATCTATTAAAGAAACCATGACTGATTAAAGATGACTTAGGAAAAAAAACTAAACAAGTACTATCTTTGGAAGTAGATGGAACTCTACATGAACCCCTGTACCATCCCGTCTGACCAGCGCTGTATGGAAGGCCAAAGCCTGTTGCTGAATTACAATGCACACATTAACACACGTTGTGACACAAATTGAAATTCGAATATCCTAAAGTGGGTTGTCAAAGGCTGTATAATGAAATTAAACATTCACACGTTTCCAAAAATATATACGGCAAAAATAACGACTACAAACAAGGTAACTTTAATACAATTCACGTCTACAATAATCCGCAGCGAAACGTGTATCATTTTCGTTGTATTCCTAAAAGCTAACACATCGCTCCCACACTAATATTGTATGCCTTGTACCTCGATCTAAATTATTATCCTTCAGTACATATATATTCTAGTATACATACTGCTTGCCAATCTACAGAGTGTAACAACAGAAACCAGGATGTTCCCAAGGGATCTTAGGTTATCCCAGCTTGGTCTACGGAGCCCTGTAAGATGTACAGATAGACTGACTGCATTGTTATTAAGATTACTTGTAGGCAAGGTTGATTTTCTGTTGAGAATAATGATGAACAACGTTACTTTGGTTTTGGTGACACCTTTTTTTACCGAATTAAAGGACCTTCATTTAAGACCCGGTTAGCTTTGAGTAAAACTATTAAAATATTTAATATCGAGAGTAATAATAGCGGTACCGCCGGCGGTACCGCGCATGCAAACAGGTAATCACTACGCATTGCCAACTTTATATCTTTATCGGACCCCGGGGGCTATATCTTTTGAACTATTTCGTATGACCCAAACTTTTTACGGGATTTTTGTAATTTTTGTGCAGCGAGCCGCGACAGGTTTATTGGCCATATTTTAGTTGAGCTAACGTACGTTTTAAACGGACCAATAGTGCACTGAAATTCATCTTTCTTTAGATGCATACAAATATAAACTCATGCCTTTTAATGTCAGTGACAATAAATTTATAATATAAGAACGGAAGTTCCGTTCAATATATTTAGAATCATTAAGAGCGTAACATTATAGTCATTTATTGACTGATTACAGTTTTGTCAACAGACGCGCACCAGTCCTTTAAAATTATTCGACTCACAATGTAACCTCAAAGGAGTGGTACGAAGTGGGCCCAAGACTTGTTCGCCTTGCAGCCTATGGAATAATTTCTAGTCTACCTAAATTTGACGCATTTGACGAAGAGTCGCTTGAACTTCGAAGCCTTAAAAGGCCACATTATTTTTCTTTGATTTAAATCAATGTCATGATATTTACTCTTCGTAACAACTGCTATAGATCTTCATGACCAGGAGCAAATGAAAAAAAAAAGAGAAAAAAATATAAATGTTAGAGGAAATCGACAGATTCACATGTTTGCCAGTTTCGCACGAGCCTTTTGTCGCGAAAACCAACCATTATAGTAAAGAAAACAAATAAACAGTCATCCCATTGAAAAGTGTCTTTATTTTGAGTAGGAAAAAGGTTGCCATTATCATTTCGTGCACAGATGGCGTGGTGGTTTAAGTGTCGGCCGCACTGCCAATGGCTTTAGTAATGTGAGTACAATTCTTGCCTATGTGATAATTTGTACGATCTGGCACATATAGTTGTTAGTTGTTATGTTACGGATCTGATACTTCTCTGTTGTTTGGAAACCTATATTCACCGATTTTTTTTTTCATATTACCACACCCTGCTTTCAGATCCTTTCCAATCGACTTTAAAAAAATAAGGTTTTTAATTAGGTTGTATATTTCTGTGTTTGTTACCTCTGATTTCCATTAGGTACGCATTTATGTATTTCGAAAATCATTCCGTTTGTACTTAATCCGTCACCGTGTGGTGACGGATTAAGAATACGGATGATCCGTGTGCAAACTTATAAAAATATTTACATATACTAAACTTATGTATTCGTATACTCTTGTGAAATTGGATAAATCCTTACTCCAAACATTATTATGTACATCATGAAATTAAATATTTATTTCGCAAGAGACGTGGTAAATACTTATATCAATCACTTAGCATATTTGGCACCTGTTAGGCATGCGAAAATTTAGATGAATTGTTAAAGTTACTACGGATACTATGCGAATTTTCTGGACAATCATAGCAACGATAGTCTAGTGGAGAGACCGACGAACTGCCATGCAGAGGGGCTCGGGTTCGAATCCACGGCGCGCACCAATGACTTTTCGAAGTTATGTGCGTATTAAATTGTTAATTATTTATTGCTAAGCGGTGAAGGAAAACATCGTGAGGAAACCTGCATGTTTGAAAGTTCTCCATAATGTTCTCGAAAAACATGTGGAGTCTGCCAACCCACACTTGGCCAGCATGGTGGACTATGGCCTCACCCTTCTCATAGTGAGAAGAGGCCAGTGCTCAGCAGTGGGACAGAAAAGCATGCATGAGAAACTTGGTGGGAGTGAATGAAGCAAGAGAGTTATATCAGGATTGTGGCAAATGGCATTCCGTAGTCACTGCCAGCCCCTCCGGGAAACAAGCGTGAGTCTATCGTGGTCGTGACACTTTGTATTCCTAATCCGTCACCACGCCGCAGTAATATGTTACTCATGTTCAAATCGCTTCAAATCTAATAAGATGGACTATAACATTTATATTTGTCCGTGTGGTGACGGATTAAGAATACGAATTGTCACCACCCCATATCATCCCATGGGTGTCGTAAGAACCGACAGAGGGAGCATAGTATGCAGAGAACAGCACTGCAAGAGAAGGAAAACTTGATACAATCCCTATACCAACCCGCTTGGCCAGCGTGGTATAGTAGGCCAATTCCTCCTTTCAAAGGAGAGGCCTAGTCCAGCTGTGGACTATCAAAGGCTGATGATGATGATGATAACATTTATGTATATTCAAGGTTAGGATTAAGATATTTTGTATCCGAACATCGTACGAGCACGGTAATAGTGGTACAGGTTAACTCGCTCCAGGCTTTGTTACTAAGGGCTTATTTATACTGAGTTATATTTAGAATTTGTTTGTATTTACTCTTTTATTTTTGTTTTTTCAAATAGTTGTATTTAATCTGCTTTAAATGTCTTTTTATATACTGTCGTTGGTGGAACATAGATAAATCGGAAAATTTTAATGTGCCAAGATTCTGTGTTGCCTTCAGAGACGTGAAAATGTTAAAATATGAACCAATCTACCGTTAAAAACACAGAGGCTTAATTTATTGCCTCGTTGTCACTGGTCCATATCTTGAGGTGTTTGTGGTAGCTCGAAGCTATAGAGATCGTGAGAGCACTTTGCTAAAACTAATAATACCACTGCAACCCAATCATAATTTGATAAAATCTATGTTACATATGTTTATCAGCTTACAAATCAAATATACAAGAAAAATTAAAGATACCAGTCAGCTTAAGAAAGCTTAATGTCGCCCTCGGAACGACGGTCAGAAAAGGTCACAAACGTTACCATGGCAACGGGAAAAATATGACGAAAGCAAACCGAGTACACAAGTTGCGACGTAACATTCTTACGGATCTAATACTTATATCTCTCTAATATTAATATATAAAGTTGTTTGATTGAAGTCACCGGTATTGCCCGCTGTGGACCGGACATGGGTTGTACATCTTCTGTACAGCGCACGGATCAACTGTACATACCTACTTCCCAAGCACTCCTTACTTCCTAAGGGCCCACCATAAAACCTCATGCGGTACTCGATTATATGCCTTTTCGAGATCCACAAAAACCATGTGCAAGTTTTTGTGTGCACGTCTGTACTTTTCGCTAAGTTGGCGGATCGCGAAAATCGCACCTGTTGTACCTCGATCAGGCATAAAACCGAATTAGTTTTGTGAAATTTTAATCTCTTCTCTCAATATTCGTTCACCCACTTTCTCCCAAGCTTTCATACTATGTGTAATTTTTCATACTAAGTGAGCATTAATTATTATTCGTAATTATTTTCCTGCATCTGACATTCCATGTCAGATCCGATCTGCTATGTTCTGCGAAGAGCTATTAGACCAATAGGTATGCTTTTTAGAGTTCCGTAGCCAAAAATGGCAAAATCGGAATCCTTATAGATTCGCCATGTCTGTCTGTCTGGCTGTGCGTCCGTCCGTATGTTACAGCCAATTTCATCATCATCATTGGCCCTGCATATAAACTGTCTTACTAGGCACGGGCTTCATCTCACTATGATAAGGGTAAGGCCATGGACCACCATGCTGGCCAAGTGTGGGTTGGCCGAGTTCACATGTCTTTCGCGAACATTATGGAGAACTCTCAGATATGCAGGATTCCTCACGATGTTTTCCTTCACCGTTTAGCAAGCGATAATTAATAATTTAACACCCATTTGGTGCGCACCGTGGATTTGAACCTGAGACAACAATTTTATTCCGAAACTATTAAGACTACACGTTTGAAAATTGGATGGTAGATGTATACTGTAAACCGATAAAATATGTTTTCCAACAGATATTCAACTCGCTATTAATTAAATTTTTATTTATTTGTATGTACAGTTTATAAAAAATAACAAACATAGTGCTTAAAGCTTAGTTCATAAAATAATAATACTCTAGAACGGCTCGTTGTTCTATTACAATTAAATGTTGTGTACTCACCTAAGATGTTCTTGATGTATGAGATATGTAAGTATATTAGATAAGTAGGTACATACACCTACTACCATACTTATCACATAGTAACTATGTGAAAAATCTTTGCTGGTGGCTTCAGTAGGTTAATATTAGAGAAGTGCTAAAAAGCCTGGCAAAAAGTGTAAATCTAGAAATCTTAGGTACCTACTGCTATTTTAAATGCAAAAGTTAGGGAGGGAGGATGCAATTTGCTCATTACTCTTGCACGAACAAACAAAATCTTGCAAAATTTTAGTTCAAAAGTACCTAAAGATTCAAGATAGTTCGCGGTCAAATGATTACTGACATGGCGAAACAATACGGATTCCTCAGTATATAGAACCCTAAAGGTTAGCTTCGGTACACATCACATGTTATCTTTGAACAATATATTGTGCTGAAATATCAAACATGTTTAGTTGCTGAACAAAGTTTCTCAGCGAGCGAAAATTAATTAATTAACACGCTTATAACTTCAAAAGACAGAGGTACTTGCCGTGCGATTACAAACATCTGGCTTAGAAATCTATTAGTGTTTTTATTTGAGACGCGCAAGCCATACGTGAGGCAGCGATAGCCTAGTGGAAATACCAACAGACTGCCAAGTACAAGCTAACGGGTTCGAAGCCACGGCTTGCACCAATTACTTTTGAAGGGGTAGGCAGAGGTGTAATATTACACCTACATTTCGCCATGAATTTTTTAGGTCCCAAGTAATAGGGGGCGAGCCTATTGCCGTACCGGGCACATTACCAGACTCCGTGCTGCTACTGAGAATTTCCTTGCGGAAAATCCCAATAACACTTTGCCCGACCCGGGAATCGAACCCGAGACCTCCCAATCCCACGCGTACATTTATGCCGCGAGACCAACGAGGCACTCTTGAAGTTAAGTGCGTATTATTTTATTTATTATCGCTAAAAATATTTCCATTTTCCTTTTCGAAGGCGCTTAATAAATTGATATCACGATAAGTCGATAATATTTATTAGGGTTCTTAGAAGAGGAACTATATATTACGTAGTACTTCCATTAATGTCATTTTTTATTGCGCTGTGAGATTTCATTAAATAGATTAAACTAAGTTTTTGAGGTCGGTCTAGTTTTAAAACGTAGTTTTTGTATATTTATTTTTATGCTGTCCGTGTGGTGACAGATTAAGAACACGGATTGTCACCACCATACCATGGGTGTCGTAAGAGCCGACAGACGGAGCATATTCTGCATAGAACAGCACTGTAAGAGAAGGAAAACTTGATACAAACCCTATACCAACCCGTTTGGCCAGCGCGGTATAGTTAGCCAATTCCTCCTTTCAAAGGAGAGGCCTAGTCTAGCAGTGGACTGTTAAAGGCTGATGATGATGATGATGATTTTTTATACCATAGTGTTAGCAAAAAAGATAAAACTCTAAATATAATAACTCCTGTGTTGGTAAATTAAAATCCTATTATATATTTGGTAATGATCAGTCAGGGGGTGCTTCTGTCTATTGGTCTGTCCGACCATTAGACAGGGCTTCGGGTACGCGCTCCCGGCTCTCCGAGCTACTGTAATCACTACCCTATATCCTTCCAGTGACTACAGTACCCCCACCTACAAACCCTTTATTCCTCATCATACATCCTATCCATTTACCCCGTTTCTCCTATCCCCCCTCCTTTATAACGAGAACATTCCCAAGGAGGGTTGGCGTCAGGCAGGCGGCCGGCTAGTAAAATCCATGCCAAAACATATTTGCAGTATGGCCACATATGTTCAGGAGTGCGATAGGGTTAGGGCGTTCCCCGCAGGCGACGCGCAGGGGCAGCACCCGGCACATGCGAGAAGTATGCAAGGGTTGTTGCACTACTCCGGGCGAGTGCAACGTAAGAAGCGAGCCTGTGACGTAAGGGTGAGGTATGCAAGTTTGAATGTAGGTACGATGACTGGAAGGGCTAGAGAGTTAGCTGATGTTTTGAAAAGAAGAAGAATAAATGTGGCATGTCTGCAGGAAACAAGATGGAAAGGTACGAAAGCTAGGGAGATCGGAGAAGGATACAAGTTTTATTATTGTGGAAGTGATGGGAAAAGAAATGGTGTGGGAATTGTGTTAGACGAAAATCTGAAAGATGGTGTGACATGTGTAAATAGAATTAATGACAGATTGATTGCTGTGAAAGTGATATTGCAAGATATTATTCTGAATGTGATAAGTGTGTATGCCCCTCAGGTAGGATGTGATAATTGTGAGAAAGAGAAGTTTTGGATGGATTTCGATAGCATGATGACGGATATTCCGGAGAATGAAGAGATAATTGTGGGAGGAGATTTTAATGGTCATGTGGGACGAACAAGTGGAGAGTATGGAAGAGTACATGGAGGCTGGGGTTTCGGCAGCCGAAATAGCGAGGGAGAAGCAATTCTCCAAGCTGCTGCCACTTTTGATCTTATAGTGGCTAACACTTGGTTCCAACAAAAAGAGCAACACCTGGTAACCTACAACAGTGGCCACCATATGACCCAGATTGATTATTTTCTGCTAAGGCGTAAACGTATCAACTGGGTCAAAGACTGTAAGGTGGTACCGGGAGAAGACTTAGTCTCACAGCACAGACTCCTGGTGGTCGAATTAAAAATTCGGCTGAGCTCGAAAAGAATCAAGGAGCAGCTACCCCCAAAAGTAAAATGGCATATGTTAGAGAAGAATGAATGTGCAGTAGAATTCAGAAATAGAGTGGTAGATAAAATGATTGAGATGGGCGATATGAAGGATTGCAGCGTGAATGAGAGTTGGGAGGAGATGAGTAAATGTATAAAGTGCGTGGCAAAAGATGTTTTAGGAGAATCGAAAGGAAAACGTATGAAAGATAAGGATACCTGGTGGTGGACAGAGGAAGTACAGAGTGTGCTCAAGGAAAAGAAAGCAAGGTTTAAGGAATGGCAGCTGATGAAAGAAGGTAATGACTCGTTGAAGGACACTAATTAAAACATGTTCAGTAATTTTACAAATAAGCGTCACAATTTCAAAGTACGTTGTCCTCAACATAAAAGTGCGTTGATGGACAGGAGTGTTTTCTGTATGGCGCCACGAGTGTATAATCACCTACCAAAATGTCTGTTGTCAATAGATTGCATCCACAAATTTAAAAGCAAACTCAGACTATTTCTTTTAGACAAAGCTTACTATAATATTAATGACTATTTAAATGATAATTACTCCTTCCAATGATTTATTTATGTTTAAATACCAAATTGACTTGTGAAATATGTAAAATGTAGCGACTAATGCTTAATTGACTAATTGAAAATTGACTAATTGACTACTTACATGTTTTTGATTTATGACATACTTAAACAAATAATTTTGACATTAGCCATTAATTAATAATTGTATTGCATGCCTTGCGGCGGATGATGGAGGAACCAATACATAATTATGTACCTATATAATACCACAATAATGTACCCATTTTCGCAATAAAGACATTTGAATTTGAATTTGAATTTGAAGGAGAGTAAGAAAAAGAAGTATGATGAATGTAAGAAAAGAGCCAAAAAAGCCGTTGCCTTAGCTAAAGCAAAAGCCCTTGACAATATATACGGATTAATTGAGAAGCCGGAGGGCCAAAAGTATTTATACCGACTGGCTAAGGCTAGAGAGAGAAAGGCGAGGGATGTATCCCATATCAAGTGTATGAAAGATGAAACAGGAGTGGTTCTTACGGATGATGATAGGATTAAAGAAAGATGGAGAACATATTTTGAAAAATTAATGAATGAAGAGAATGATTGGTGCAAAATGCTTGAGAACAAGGCGAAGAATATTGGACTAGTGAATGTAATAAGTAAGGATGAGGTAAGACGGGCTGTGAGTGGAATGAAGAATGGGAAAGCATTAGGACCAGATGGAATACCAGTAATAGCAAAAAATAAGGGAAATGTCCAAGAATGCAACAATTATCGGGGAATAAAGTTAATGCCTCATAGTATGAAAGTATGGGAGAGAGTAATTGAGCGACGTTTGCGAGCAGAGAGTGAGATTTCACGTAACCAATTCGGTTTTATGCCTGGTCGAGGTACGGTGGATGCCATTTTTGCACTTCGCCAAATTTGTGAAAAATACAGGGAGGCGCATAAAAATCTGCATATGGTATTCGTTGACCTCGAAAAGGCATATGACCGGGTACCGCGTGAAGTCTTGTGGTGGGCCCTCAAGAAGAAAGGAGTGCCTGAAAAGTACCTGAAGTTGATCCAAGCTATGTATGCTGAATGCCACACGCAAGTCCGGTCCGCAGCTGGAATCACAGCCAGATTCGATGTGGCTGTAGGCTTGCACCAAGGGTCGACTCTTAGTCCTTACCTCTTCTGGTTGATTATGGATGCCATATCATCGGACATACAGGAAGAGGCACCCTGGTGCATGCTGTTTGCCGACGACATCGTCCTGGTAGCAGAAAGTGGACAGGAGGTGCAGAGCAAGCTGGAGGAGTGGCGGCAGAGACTGGAGAACGTAGGCCTTAGGATAAGCAGAACCAAAACTGAATACATGTTCTGTGACTTTGGCGGCCTCTCTAGTCCAAGCCCGGTTACACACGATGGTATACCCCTACCAGTATGCTCCGACTTTCGCTACCTCGGTTCACTCCTGCAACACGACGGTGAAATTGACCGAGATGTTCGGCAAAGGATCAACTCAGGATGGATGAAATGGCGACAGGTCTCGGGCACAATATGCGATCCTAAAATGCCTTTGAAATTCAAGGGACGCATATATAAGGCGGTTATAAGGCCTGTCGTATTGTATGGAGCTGAGTGTTGGGCTACTAAGAAGATGGATGAAAAACGATTACATGTGGCAGAGATGAGAATGTTGCGATGGATTTGTGGAGTTACGAGAATGGATAAGATTAGGAATGAATACGTGACAGGTAGTCTGAAAGTGGCGCCTATAGACGAGAAAGTGAAAGGAAGTCGTTTGGCTTGGTATGGACATATTATGCGAAGAGATGATATGTATGTAGGTAAGCAAGTGATGAATATGAAGGTAGAGGGATGGAAAGGGAGAGGGAGGCCAAGGAAAAGATGGATGGACTGTGTGAGGATGGATATGAAAGAGAAAGGGGTAAATGATCAGATGACGGGCGACAGAAAAGAATGGAAGCGAAGGACGTACTGCGCCGACCCCAAATAGATTGGGACCAGGGCAAGAAGATGATGATATTTGGTAATGATATTATAAGTATTTTTTACAATAGTTGGTGAACTTTCAATGCAATGCGATCTGAAATTTCAAACTACGCTATTATCAAGTTTTATTTGTCATTTAATCCGCGAACAATCGTTATATCTGAAAGCTCAATTATAAACATATCAATTGTTATCGAAGAGCTACATCTAAACTATGTACCTAGTCGCAAAACTTAGATACTATGAACTTAAAACTTACTCGGAATTGCTCACATATGGTTTACTTATAAAATTCAACTAAGACAAAAGGAAACATTCAACTAGGACAACTAATCATAGAGGTCTCACTCTTATATCGGCCACAAGTAAATTATATACAAGTCTACATAAACTTTGAGACTTCTTATAATTGGTTTGTCTACTAGATAATGTCCAAATCATAATTGTTTGATGGCTTTGTTAAAAATTTCAGTTCGTTACGCGACTAATAGTTAGCCGCCGATATTGCATAGTGCTGTCTGTTCGGCTTGTTAATGTGTCATGCCAAACGAATACTACGTCCGATAATTCAGTCGCTGAAGTATCGGCGCCAAACATTCAGCAGATGTGTCGATACGTAGCGAGACTGATAAGCGGAGCGTCTACGACGAACGTGTTCATGTTCACCTTTGTCAAGCGAGGCAGCATCTTTAATAGTTGAAGTGACTAAATTATACGTATTGGTGCAAAACAATCTCGTTCACTTCATGCTAACTTTTTAAGAGGACACAATCTTCAGAAACAACCCTTTATTAAAACCAAGTCCTTAAATAACTATCTAAATTATGTACTTCTCTGTAGCCCATCATCCGATTATTTACGCCTTTCCCTTTGATATACAACCACACATAGTCCATCCATCTTTTCCTTAGCCTCCCTCTTCCTTTTCGTCCCTATACCTGATGAATGAATATGATGAAGTATCGGCGCCAAATATTCAGCAGATGTGTCTCTACATGGCGAGACCGATAGGCGGAGCGTCTACGACGAGCGTGTTCATGTTCACCTTGGACAAGCGAGGCAGCTTCTACAATAGGTTCGCGATGACGACTTATTTTATTCGCTGCACCGCTTGCCATTTTTTCTGTTTTGATTAAAGAAGGCACTAAATTGTACGTATTGGTACAATACAATCTCGTTCACTCTATGCTCACTTTTTTTAGGAGGATGCAATCTACAGAAACAACCCTTTATTAAAATCAAGTCCTTATATGCCATAATTATGTACTTCTCTATCGCCCATCATCCGATTATTTACGCCTTTCCCTTTGATATACAATCACACATAGTCCATCCATCTTTTCCTTAGCCTCCCTGTTCCTTTTCATCCCTTTACCTGATGAATATGAATTTATCACTTGCTTAACTACACGCATATTCTACATACATACATAAATAAGCCAAGTATGTCAACCGTAAAAATAAACTCTCAATTTTACGTAGATATTTGAAACGAGCTCAAATTTGACCTAGTCCGAAAGTCAACGCTCGGATTTGGGAGGGATCAGTGTTGTCCGTTCGCCTCTAGCAATTAGACTCAGCGCTGAAACATGTGTCTACACAAGAGTGAAGCGAGTTATAACTTTTTAAATAATATTGTCCAGCTAGAGGATACCAGCAACTAAGCTTGCAATTTATTTTTAAATTTAAGCTTTTCTGCCCTATCCCGTGGGAATTTTGAGAAATCCCTTCATTATCTACCGCTAGCCTCCTCGAGGACCATTATGTATATTAAAAGTGTCATATATAAGTAGTATCATATTTTAAAAATATCACAGAAAAAGATAAATAAATTACAGCTACAAAAAATTCAATGCGAGAAATTGGGCATTATTATTTGAAGCAATAAAAATTTAAAATTATAAAATACATCAATTTCTACAAAATTAAACATCTAGCTTACTTTTTCGTAGAATTGGGAACTTCTTTTTTTGTTTGCTGTTATGCCCCTTTTTTTTCTTTTTTTTTTTTGTGGTGAAATATCCCTTCGGATCTCCGACTCTTGGGGAAATAAGAGCCGGAGTATGTGGTGTTTCCACTAAAAACCACCTCGACTTCCGCCATGTACCCGTGTGTCGTAGGGTGGGGCATCACCAAAGCATTCGTCGCCACCCTCCGACGGGTATTGGCCCGCCAGATGGTCAGGCGGGCCCCGAACAAAACCCCCTTGGCGACGGATTAAGGTGTTGGACTCCGCCGCCAAAACGCCCAGCGGCCGCAGAGGATAGGGAGGACGGCAACGCAACACCGCATCTCCTCTTCCTCTGCGGCCCCACCGCGACGCATCGAATGGTGCGCCCCCATTTGGTCGCGGGAGATGGGGCGCGCGGCAACGCAACACCGACACGCCTCTCCTCCCGCGACCGCACCCGACTGCTAGGGACAGACAGAACTGTCCCCCGCACCCGCACCGTTGGACGCATCCTGCGCAGGCCCCTCCAAGCC
This sequence comes from Euclidia mi, assembly GCA_944739405.2. NCBI lineage: Eukaryota > Metazoa > Arthropoda > Insecta > Lepidoptera > Erebidae > Euclidia > Euclidia mi. The sequence goes on along the minus strand of OX123193.2, from coordinate 77,567,401 downwards.
CACGTGGAGCGTCCCCTCCTGGATCCCTCTTAGCTTCACCGCGGGTGACCAATCCACGGTTACTGAGCTCCCCCACCACGACAAGGTGGAGATCCCACGGGGGGGGCTGTTATGCCCCTGACAGGCAAATGATAATATATTTGACATGAGTTGTTTAGTTTTAGAGCATTGTAGGTTGATCAATTTAAAATTCTTTTGGTTAGTCTTTAAATTGTTGGAAGTGAAAATTAATTACACCGGAATTGCTTAAAAGGTGCAATGATTAAGGTTGTTTTCATCTTGTCAATATTAACTATATGGTACCCACTGTCCATTTCCTGCCTAGAGAAAATACTTGATCAACAAATCTGTTCTTTTGTGTTTTTCGGAGGCCACAGTTGTCCCCTAGCTATATTTTCATCGATAGGTATTCTAAATATTCTTATTAGCTATATATAAAACAAAAATTTTAAACTTTATTAAGTCACTATTTTTATTCCCTGCAGTGTAGTAACAAGACGGATAAGCACATCATGGAAACTAAACAAGTTAATTTAGTTGTAATTTATACGAAGTGACATCGAAATTGTCTCTCTGATCTATCGCACTAGTGGGACACATTCAAAACGTAATATCTCCCGAGACTAGAACAAGAAGAAGGATGTGGATGTTATTATTATATTTTTAGAAAAATATAATAATAACATCCACACTACAATTTGTGAGTCTGATATAAATAAAATGAAAATTGCTACGCTTCTTGAGAGAGGGTAAACAAATTTAACATCAAATGTAATTTGCTTAAAATTTTGGAATGTTTTGTGTTGTAATTAAGCCTGTAAATAATCGTGCTCATCATACGAAGCTTAACTGGCCTGAACGCGGAACCAAATCCGACCACTGGCGTAGCATTCAGGGGTTCCATTACATACAGCAGTCAAATAAACAATATGTTAATCTGCATTTACGAAATATTTTAGTAATATTCATTTAGTAATACTCATTCACCTAAAATTATTACAAACAGTAGTATAACCCTATTTTCATTCAATGTTATTTTGATAGTAAACCAGAATAAACTGTTGAAAGGTGCAGAATAAGACTGCACGGTAGGTGCTTGTATGTGTTAAGTAACTGCAATGTGAGCTCGCGGGGGCGATCAGCTGAGCGATGTTTAATAAATTTTTTTTTGATGTATTTGAATTCAGTTTTAGTAGTATATTCACCCCTGAAAATATTTTGCAAATGCATATCAACACCCTGTATAGTACGTTTGGGGATATTTGGTGCTGTCAAATGCACCAACTTATCAATTGAGCAAAAAAAATTGCTCAGAAATAAATTGATACACAAAATGTTTCAAAAAGTAACCGCATTTATATAACAACAGCAAACATTTTTTTTATGAGCCTATAACGTCCCACTGCCGGGCAAAGGCCACCCCATTCTTCTTCCACAAGTCCCTATCTTTTCTCATTAAAGCTAACATATACATTTGTCACAAATAGGTGACTTTATAAATGACGTTGAGCCATTTGTGGTCGATTCTAAATAAAAAAAGCTACAAATAGTAGTTATAATTACGACATTGTATTTTATATTTTTTAATCAAAACCACACATTATTACGGCAAACATACACTCGCTGGATGCAATAAATATCTACTATCTTTCACAAAGTTAGTAAACTAGGAACGTAACTGCAAAACACAAAGTGGTAAAACAAAAGTCCCTGCCATGTTAGCAGAGAACTAAATGCTTTTTGCATATTTTATTATTGCGGCTGCTACGTCTCACTGTTAAATAGAAAACTCAGACAAGCAATAAGTAACAAACTATTATTGAAAATTCAAGCAGGAATAAAACATTTAATAACAGAACTTATCGATGCCGCATTCTGTATCATACATAAACAAGTTGATTCAAGCGTAACATCACTGACGACGCAACGTACCGTTTTTAATATTCGGAATATAATCTGCAGGTGTAGTAAATCCAATGTTTATTTTGAACAATACAAATTTGCAGATTTAACAAGCATGTTTTACGTTACAGAGAATGGTGATGATACTTATTATTTTTGCTATTTACCAAAATTGCCTTTTATTTCGTACTAGACTTCGTACACGGCGCCACCCGCGTCTATTTAAACCGTTGTGAGTGGGCTTTAACAAAACGGTTCTCTTAGTACTCTTACACTCCCCAATGAACATTTAGTCATGTCAAATTTTAGCTTTTGGCGCCCAATAGTTTCGGCTCAGCGATGTCTGTCAGTCAGTAATGCAATAATTTAATACATACAGACAGATATATATAAAAAACCTTACAAGCAGTAACGAAACCATTTTCTTTCATGTCTTCTAAAAGGAAACATATTTTAATATCCCATATTAGTTTTAAGCACAAGGGCTTGATCAGCACACTCTCTATAAGCACTGCAATAAAAAAACCTAATTCTAATTGTAGTCGGGCTTTAGTTTGTAAGCTTTACTTGCGGAGTAGGTAGTTTTGCATTCTGGTATAGGCAGGTACCGAATTTAGCATACTATTATTATCGGGTGAGTTAAAGCCAATTTAAGCATGTGGATTATCGCATTTAGTACGTTAGTTGACTGTATAATGGTCAAAGCTGCTATTTATAGAGAGCGAAGTAATTTTAGACCCCAGCTATATTTTTTAAATATTAGCTTCTCGGCAATAATTACTCCGAGGTACTTTATGGATTGATTTTTTTATCTCTATATAGAAACATTACATTATTTAGCTTTAGATCCATAACATTTAGGTCAAATGTCCCTGTTTTGTGTTTACAATTATAATATTATTAAATGAATTATTTAAATAAACATAAGGCACTATTTTAGCGCTGTTGAAAAATATTTGTTTTTATATATCAGAAATAGCTATAACCCAAGCACGCCTCCTTGAGATACTCCGAATCACCTGGCTTGCCTAAGGTCCTCTAAAGGCAGGACATATAAGAACTACAGGATTTAAACTGACACTTTTTTCCTACATTCAAGTAGACACTACGTGGAAATCCATTTTATTAAATTTTCTTATTAATATTGGAATGGACACAGTATCGCAAGCTTCTGCAATATCAAGTAGGGAACAATAATGCGTGCATATTTATATTATTTTAAATGAAAAATATTTTATATTTTTGTAGCCGTGTGGTTGACGGCATAGAATACAAGTGTCACCACCCCCTATCTTCGCGTGGGTGTCGTAAGAGGCGACTAAGGGATAACACGATGCAAATACCATCTTTGCATAGAGACGGAAAACTCGACATCAAACCCTATACGACTGCCTCGTTGGTCTCGCGGCATAAATGTGCGCGTAGGATCGGGAGGTCCCGGGTTCGATTCCTGGGTCGGGCAGTGTTATTGGGTTTTTCTGTCACGAAATTCTCAGTAGCCGCACGGAGTCTGGAAATGTGCCCGGTACGGCAATAGGCTCGCCCCTTATTACGTGGGACTAAAGTATATCTGACGAAAAGTGGGTGTAGAAATACACCTCTGCCTACCCCTTCGGGGATAAAAGGCGTGATGTTATGTATGTATGTATGTATGTATGAAAAATATTTTCGTTAATAGCATTACTACATTTTGGGTGGTCTGATGTGAAACTGAATTGAGTATGATTCAGAATTGTATTTTACTTCAAGGTGCTTTACACCACGATTATTTACCACTAAACGTAATTATGATATTTTTAATACGTAATTATAGTCAAGTCAGTAATAAAGTGGCGATAAATTTTGTAATGGCATTACTTATATTAGTAGAAAATATTTTTATATTGCAAAAATCGGCAGTTATGGCCATTTACCAGTTAAAGACAAGAGTCTCACTCAAAGAAACAATTAAAACCATTGGTATTCTTACTGTAGCGTCGCAACATATTGATGCCAGCGTTATGCATGTAAGACTAAACATAAATTCTTATAAAATGTATATTGATACACAATATCAATACTAGAAATAGACATAAATTATGTGTTCCATTTTTTCGTTTGCACAAAACGCATAGCTCTTTTATTGGGCTCAGTATACGCATATACAATAAAATACCTACTAATATTTTAGACTTGCCGTTAAGTTGGTTTCAGGCAGAAGTTAAAAATAATTTTATAAATAAGGCATATTATAGTTTGAAGGATTATTTTGATGACAGGTGCGCTTGGAAGTAGTTGTTCGCTTTGACTAGGTCAATAATTAAGAAGTTTTATTTTATAGTGTTGTTAATTACCTTATTCCCATTTCATACTTTGTTTTGCATTCATATTCCACACTTTCATTATTACTTTGCAGATTTGTGAAATGTGAGTAACTCGTGGTCATGGGCTAACTAATAGGTTGTCAATTGCTTTGGTTTCATATACCGTTACTTTCTGCTACATTCACTTCCAGCATAGTTCTGACCATGTTCGCGAGTTGCCTACATTAAAAAGACGTAAGTGGATGCTTCTGTTTCACCATATTTACTTTGGGAGAAAGAGAAAGGAAGGAAGAAGGAAGAGGAGAAGCAGTAAATGAACATCATTTACAGCTTGAGTGCTTGAGTATGATAATAAAAGTTACAAAAAATTTTACAAGTATATGTCTACAATGTGAAACAGTTGCAGCTCCTTACAAAAATAAAATGTACAACTATTATATTTGATTGAAAAGAGTGGCCATGAATTTTAGTGTCCGTTCTTTCTCGTGGTTCTACCTATTGCATTGCGAACGTGTTAATAAATGTAAATGTAAAATCATTAAGAAATTAATTTAAATTTTGACGTATATAAGCGTCACTTTGTGGCCTAGATGAATAAATGATTTTGACTTTGACTAGCATGTTTTACATACATACATACATACATAGATGTTTTTGATGAAACATATTCACCCTAAGCTACTGAACAATACGATATTTGGTTAACATAATACAAACAAGTAGATAAGCTGTAGTGTTAGTCCTACCCCAACCTGAATGCTCCGGGGAAATAAACGAGAACTGGTACTTTGTACCTCTTACGGCTAGCAAATACAACTAGCAAATGCGACGGGTGTTGTCATTTCCAAGAAGTAAGTACAAAGAACATTCCGTTATATCATTGATCGAAAATACCTTTTATGTCATATTATATTTTTTTGTTCAAGAGCTTTTTTGTTTCGGTACCTCTGATTAAATTCGATGCGGGCGCTAAGAATGTTTAACTTTCCTTGGGACTTCACGAGTGTTAGAACTCGGTCGGGTGTCATCTATGATCGGTAAAGCTAAACCTACCTTCACATGTGAAGTACACATGTAGTAGGAATGGCAAAGGATTTTACGGGGACTAGTCCCAATAAAATAAGTGAAAGGCTTTTTAATTAGGCAGTTAGGCCCCTTAGGCAGTAATTAGGTAAGGGTTGAACATTCGCTCTATAAAAACTTTAAAAATGCTGCGCTGTAGTTTAATTCTGCGCTTAAGAACAAAACACAATTCTCTATTACCTTTTTCTAGCAGAAGAAAGAATTTACTGCCCTTGAACTGTAATCGTAAATAAAACACACTAAAATATTTAATACACCAACCTTCTTCGTGTACACATAATTTTTTATTCCAGTCTGCTCTTAAGGGCTTGTAATTGTATTTCAGGTTATTCAGCTGGAAGGCAATAAAATGTAATTTTTTCGTGTTATTTCATATTATTAATTTAAAAGGATGTAACGGAAAATATTTTATTTTTTTTCTCGTAATTTTTATTTTGTAATGTTTTGTTGTTTTGCATTGTAATGTTTTTTATGCACTATATTAACGAAGATCTGTTGCTGGTAAGCATTGCGATAGAAAGGCGTAGGGCATAGCGTATCCAGAGTAATCATTTTGATAGAAATTTCACGCGCCCAACGGTTTTATATTTATCTGATCAATACCCCAGATTGATGAGAAGATTGGTGCGATCTGGTAGCTAGGACTTGCCAAATTATTTTTAGCTTTTGGTACATAACCTGACTACATATATTTTTATTGTAATAAAACCGTTTAACATTAAAATGTTTTTTATTTTATTTTATTTTCAAGTTTTTAGTTTTGTTGTTAGTTCATAGTGAGCCCTATTCTACCAATCAAGCCCATTCATTCGATACCTATATTGAGGTATTTATGAAAAATATGTAATCCGCCATTTTGTGGCGGAAGCCACCTTGGATTTTTCATAGTGAGCTCTATTCTACCAATCAAGCCCTTTCATTTGATACCCATATTGAGGTATTTGTGAAAAATATGTAATCCGCCGTTTTGTGGCGGCGGCCATCTTGGTTTTTTCATAATGAGCTCTATTCTACCAATCAAGGCCTTTAATTTGATACCCATATTGAGGTTGTGAAGACGTTAGTGATCCGCCATTTTGTATCGGCGGCCATCTTGGATTTTTCATAGTGAGCTCTATTCTACCAATCAAGCCCTTTCATTTGATACCCATATCGAGGTTGTTGTGAAGTAATATGTGATCCGCCATTTTGTATCGGCGGCCGTCTTGGATTTACAATCATAAGGAATATATGTATTATGTTGTATTGTCATCAAGATTAAGAGTGTGTACCAAATATCAGATCAATCTGTCATCAGGAAGGGGGTAAAATTCCAACTACTAAATTTGACCCAAACAAACAAATAAACAGGTCAAGCTAAATAAAACCGTTTAAAAAACATGATAATCACGTTCAGTAAACTATATCTTTTTTTTATTGTCACCCGCGGTCATCTGATCCCAAATTAAGCAGAGATTGTATTATAGCAACCATATACTGATAAACATACCTAATAATATAATATTTTGAAATACATAAAATCTAATATATTTTAGGAAATTACCCCCAGACACAGAACAAATAATCGTGCTCATCACACGAAGATATGTAATGTCCAGTTTGGGAATCGAACTCACTACTTCGAGCTAGAAGTCAGGCTCACTAACCACTGATAAGCCAGTTAATTGCACTTACACCATTATTATGTACTAAAATTATCTAATGTATATGGACATCCAATCTTTAAGAGTAAAATCCATCCACAGCTCTTCAAGTAATATTTCACCAATTATTTATTTCCCCCTCTGCGGCAAAGGCTGAAACAGCAACGCTTTGGCCACCGCCAGACCACCGCATTCATCAGTGACTTAGGCATAATAACTTGATACTTGATACCCGTATTGTTATGCAACTGACGTCAGCAGATCTACCACAACTTTCTGAACTCGTGTACAGCCGGCAACAAAAGGTTTTGTGAAATAAGTACCTATATACCTACTTCAGAAGTAGGAAGATATTAAGCTACTATGCGGTCGAGTCAAATACGACTTCGACTATTCACTTTGAAGCGCTTCCTACAAGTCTCTGTTGAATTATTACAAAAGATGTCAGATGATATCGATTTGGAAATAGTTTTCCTTTGAACATGAACGATATCGGAGGCAGATTAGAGAACAATAAGGTCTGAATTAAATTAATTAATAAATTTGTATTGTGCTGGATAGTTTAGGATAAACTTATACGCATTGCCTGCATTTGGCTGCTAAAGCATGCGATCGTGTTGTATCTTACTTATTTAAGGCCCGTCTGAGTATTCGATCTATCTGTCTGAACTTGGCTAGTAGGCTTTAACAAATATCTAGTAACCAAATAATAATAATAATATGCTACCATATGCACACAATATATCACCATCTAGTCCCAAACTAAGCAGAGCTTGTACTATGGGTACTAGATAATGGATAAATATACATATATTGCGTTTTTTTGTAAATACATAATTAATATTATACATAGAAACACGGTCAGGACCATGAAAAACATCCATGTTCATGCACACAAATGTTTGACTTGAGTGGGAATATAATCCACGGCCTTTACACTCCCACTGCGCCAACCATTTGCAAATAAATCAAAAGAACGGGTATTAAAAGCGGCCGCCAGTGTTGCTATCTGAAGAGGTTTAACTTAGCCAGTCTTCATGTCTCTTGAGTTTAGTCAAATAATTTAGATTGATTTAATTCTATACCATTTTTTCAGCTATTGTAATCATATTTTCGCTCACTAAACCAACACGAGTTCGAGGAACAGCCATTGTCTATCGACTATACAAAACGCGAATCATTGATCATGAACGGGATTCATAAATAACTAAATGTGACATCGGCTGGTTTTTTCATTTTTAAATTACCATTATACTAAGTTACAGATCAAGACTTACAAACGCAAAAAGATTCCTGATATAGTAAATGATTATATACGATAAAAAATCAATTACATTCCGTTACCTATTGTTTAATATATATTTCGGAATACGTCCTGTCAAATTTAAGAAAATAATGCCAACGAAAATGAGATATTCTCTCTGTTCACTTATGGGTCTCACAAAGCAATATTAAGCAGCTACTTTACTTTCCAAACTACAAACTGATATCTGAATGCGGTAAATTCACCACGGTATACATAAGGGCTTAATGAAAGTACGTAGAAGTACCTTTGCCTTAATTTCGTTTCTACGGCGGAAACTTGGAACTAAGTTTACTCCGGCCCGTCCTAAGGGCAGGCTTGAGTAAATAGTAAATAACGACCAGTTGTGTTCTACTTTATTTTGTGAGTACCAGACTGTAATGTGACGCTTAAATGTGTACGGCTAGCTATATAACACTGGACTGTCGAGTGAAATGTGCCGCTGCTTATTTATTCCTTTTTCAGAATGATTCCACACTACCCAATGTACTAAATTGGACTACTGTTGTGAAAAATATTTATAAAACGGTTCTTCTATATTTACTTGTTTTCATAAGATTTCACGCTACTTGAAAGCAATCTGTTGCAAGTAAATAGACAATAATCACCGTCCTAGTGTTATCCCAGTTACATCCAAATGCTGCATATTTGCAACCCAAGCTGCGATTTGTAGTCTAATCAGTTTTCACATGATATTATCTTTTCAGTGCGACTATCGTTTGATAACTTCAAATCACGTAGAAAGCCGTCTTCTATGGTATAGTTTAGGGAGAGGCTAGTTGAGGATCATGACTCCACTTAACAACTAACATAGAGTATCAGTAAATCTCTTCGGCGCTCAAACAAGTTTTTGTGATCAGTAACCCATCTGTCAACTGCCTCGTTGGTCTCGCGGCACAAACGTGCGCGTGGGATTGGGAGGTCTCGGGTTTGATCCCCGGGTCGGGCAAAGTGTGATTGGGTTTTTCCGTTAGGAAATTCTCAGTAGCAGCTCGAAGTTTGGTAATGTGCCCGGTACGGCAATAGGCTCGCCCCCTATTACGCGGGACTAAAATAAATCTGGCGAAAAGTGGGTGTATCAAAATACCTCTGCCTACCTCTTCGGGGATATAGGCGTGAGACTATGTATGTATATGTATGTAACCCATCTGTCAAACTTGCTTTAACCCCGCAACCCCATAGATCATATCGTTAGCCATTGACCTCTCGGTACATACGTATTTTCGTCCAGCAAAGCTCTAAAGCTTAGTTTGAGCCAAGGTCCGGTACCTACTACGCCCTTGCCATCACAAGTTCAATGTCTTCACTAATGTGTAAAAGGACATAAGCAGACATGTTCCGTTAGCTGAGTTTATTTCTCTTATCTATCGTCTACAGAGCCCTACCCTCTGGCATCTCAATAAGGCTTTCTTGGAAGGTTGTCCCGTTCAATTAAATATCAATGCTTCAGTTAACGTTATTTTCTAATAATTTAACAAACCTCTACAACTATTACTACTCTATTTAAAGGCTTCTTTAGAAAAAAAATATTATTTCTTAAAATTTTTGGTTTTATAAATATAGTGCCGAAGATTCAAAAAGCCTTTCATTTTCATCATTAATATTGGAAAAATCACTTGTCATCACTGACACGTCACCCGAAAGCTCAAAACTGCTGAACTCTGAAACATGGGATGTGTTGAGTCCTTTTATGGCGTAGGTATTCATAGAAGGATTTCTTGACTACTTTTATAATATATACCATTACCTATAGGGTAAATTAGGGATTGAATGTTTGACAGACCACTAATTTTGAAGGAAGTAGTAAACAATGAAGGAACTTAGGAAGGATGGTAAAAGTATAAATTAAGTAAGTAATTAAATCCTTTTTTAAGGTTACGACAAGGCTGATGCACGAAAACGTTTTTTCTTTTGCCAAAGCGAAAATAGGACCAAATTAGTCGAAGATCAAAATTTGTCATTACATACTTCATCCTATCAGCCAAACGACGTCCACTGCTGGACATAGGCCTCCCCCAAGGTTCTCCACACAGACCGGTCTTGAGCCGCCCGCAGCCAACCGCCTCCCGCGGTCTTGACGAGATCGTCGGTCCACCTTGCCTACCTCTGCTGCGTCGTCTGGTATGTGGCCGCCACTCCAGAACCTTTCTGCCCCAACGGCCATCGGTTCTTCGAGCTATGTGCCCTGCCCACTGCCACTTCAGCTTGGCTATCCGGACAGCTATGTCGGCGACTTTGGTTCTACTGCGGATCTCTTCATTTCTGATTCGATCTCGCAGGGAAACTCAAAGCATAGCTCTCTCCATCGCCCTCTGAGTGAACTTGAGCCTTCTGATAAGGCCCATAGTGAGCGACCACGTTTCTGATCCGTAAGTCATCACTGGCAACACACACTGGTCAAAGACTTTCGTCTTGAGACACTGCGGGATATCGGACGAGAAGATATGTCGTAGCTTCCCGAACGCTGCCCAACTGAGTTGGATTCGACGATTGACCTCCTTCTCGAAGTTGGACCTACCTAACTGGACTACTTGTCCCAGGTAGATATACTTGTCGACAACTTCGAGCGTAGAGTTCCCAACCTGAATAGGAGCAGGTACAACATGGTCGTTCGACATGATTTTCGTCTTGTCCATGTTCATTTTAACTTTCCTTCTACAGAGGCCATCCAGCATTGTGCCTAGGTCTTCCATTGTCTCAGCCATGACTACGATATCGTCTGCGAATCGAAGGTGAGTGATGTACTCGCCTTTGATGTTGATGCCGAGTTCATTCCAGTCCAAAAGCTTGAAAAAATCCTCCAGCGCAGTGGTTAACAGTTTCGGGGATATGACATCCCCCTGTCTCACCCCTCGCTGGAGTTGAATAGGTTTCGAACTCTGGTCCTGGAGGCAGACTGACATAGTGGCGTTCTCATACAAACACTTCAGCACTTCGATATATCGGTAGTCAATCCGGCACCGTTGGAGAGACTGTAGCACCGCTCAGGCTTCGATCGAATCGAACGCTTCCTCATAGTCCACAAACGCCAAGCATAGGGGCTGGTTATACTCCTCGGACTTCTGTATAACCTGCCGCAGCGTATGTATGTGGTCTATGGTACTATAGCCTTTACGGAAACCGGCTTGTTCGGGAGGCTGGAAGTCGTCTAGCTTGCTCTCGAGACGATTCGTGATGACCCTCGAAAACAGCTTGTAGACGTGGCTCAGAAGTGTGATGGGTCTGTAGTTCTTCAAGATGGTTTTATCCCCTTTCTTAAAGAAAAGCCCTACCACACCTCTGTGCCACGCCTGTGGCGTTTTACCCTCGAGAATGACGGAATTAAATAGCTTCCGAAGGGCTTCTCTAGCGGGTGTACCGCCGGCCTTCAGAAGCTCGCTCGTAATTCCTGCATCACCCGGCGCCTTGTTGTTTTTAAGCTGTTTGAGAGCCACACTATTCTCGTGCATGCTGACGTCCGGGATATCTTCGGTATAGTGTCGGGTCAATCCAGCTCTAGGGTCTGACGCTGGAGTACTTGCGGGTTGTTGCGTTGTCGTGTATAGCTGTCCATAGAACCTTTCAATCTCCTCCAAGAGCTCAGGCTTGGACGATACAATTCTGCCATCTTCCGTCTTCAGCTTTGTCAGCTGACTCTACCCAACAGACAGATCCCTCTGGAACACTTTGGATCCCTTATTCTGCTCGATCGCCTCACGAACACATTTTGTGTTGTATTGGCGGAGATCGCGAGTCAATTAGAGATCTGTCTGTTGAGGTGCCGATATTTCGGCATGTCGTCGGAGGATAGCAGAACCATCTTGCACCTTTCCTCTAACAGCTCGAGGGTCGGACCCGAGATCTTGCTGGTTCTCTTGCTTTTCTGGGGCTTAAAAAATTTAGCCCCTGTTGTATGGACAGCATCCACGAACCCGTTACTGTACTCGTCCACATCTACGCATTCGCCCAGGCATTCGAAACGGTTCTTGAGTTCGAGCTTATAGCTCTCGGGGTTTTGGAAATTACAGACTTAGTTCTAAGTAACTTGATATTTTATATTCTGTCCCATACTCTAATAGGCATTTAGAGCGAGGCCTTTTCACATACATTGCAAATCCGACTTCACTATAAAAAAGAACTTGTCAATTTCAATGTCACGATGCTCGGAATTCAAATTGGAATAAGACATTTGTGTTGTGAGTAAAACATTGTTCAGCAATAGTCAGTTGTTTAAGAGAATGTGAAGTTTTTGTCCAGTTGTCGATGTATTTTGACCAGTCGTAGCGTAGCAGAAGTATCACCAACTGACATGTCAATGGTCGCAGGTTCGATGCCCACCCAATTCAAACCTTTAATTTTGTGTGCATGGACACGGATGTTTTTCATGATCTTGGTTTTTCTAGGTATGAAATTATACGTATTTACAAGAAAAGCATAAATTAATGTTTATCCATTGTCTAGCACAAGTACAGCTTGCTTATAGCTTAGTATGTGATAGAATATTAATGTATCATATTGGTTATAATAAGGGATATACGTATTATATTAGTTTAAATTATCTACAATCTATTTTGATACTATTCTATGGCATCAGGAATCAGAATAACTTACTCTTCACACACACATCTACGATAACCCTATGATTATGGCTTCAATGCGCCTCACATGTTAATATGAAATTACCTCGAGATAACCGGCAATTATCTAGGGCTTCAATCCATGGAGCATACGTTGGTACGTGAGCATTAATGTATAGAGTTTAATGACAACAATCACTTGAACGTAGCAAGTTTAAACCGTGCAGATTTCTGTATTATTATTAACAGCGTCGGTTTATTATTAGATCTATAGCATCAGTGGTGACGGAATTGAGCATAGTAAATAAGATCCTTAACTCATTTCGAGGGTGTCGTAAGACGCGTCCTCGGAAAATGCACGAAGCAAATTGTATCTTTGTAAAGGAACGGAAAACTTGACATTTAATCCTATACCAACCCGTTTACCAGCGAGATATACTAGGCCACATCCTCTATTGATCAGAATGCTGTAGTGTCTGCACGACAGGCTCTTGGTATCTCGACTCCACTCGCTGTCTCTTAACTCATACCATTCTAATTGGTTGTTACACTTCTACTAAAAAGTAAAATCTATTTTGGTACTTAAATGTATATATCACCTTACAAAGTAAATAAATATCCTTAAGTTTTAAAGCCATCAACATCTTTTAACACCATGACGACATCGTCTACTGTTTCACCCGCTAAATGAGCAGAGTTCATCCTTAATACTTCCAAAACATCCTTACAAAAGACAAAGAAAACACAGTTTATGTAATAAAGAACTTTAAGAAGTACATTATAGAACTTGTTGAAGTTTGACTGGGGCGGATAGGAAGTCAAGTTTCGGCGAGCAATTTGATTTGGGATACGGAGTTGCATGCGCGGCTGTAGAATCTGGAATCTTTTGGTTTACATTGAATAACTAAAATAAATTCCGTGACTTCAAATTCCAGTTTTTGAAATTAGTTATGTTTACATTAAATCTAAGTATTCTAATAGAATGCTAGTCCTATTAATTGATTCTGGGGCTGGCATATCCCTTATAAAGAAATCTTCATTACATTTCCAGCCCACACTAATTCCTGAAATCATTCAATTCAAAGGAATTGATAAGAATGCAGAACTTTCCAAAAGCCTTGGTCACTTTCAATTAGATTTTATATGTAATGATAATAACACTGTTTTAGGAAAATTTCACTTAATAACAGACTGTGTTGACATAGAATTTGACGGTATAATCGGTAGCGATTACCTCAACTCGAATAATTGTAGCATTAATTATGAATACAAAATCCTTGACATAAAAGGCTATTTATTTCAAATTTATTTTACTAAACCTGAATATGACATTCCAGCACGTTCTGAAATGATCATAGAATGTAATGTCCTAAACCCCGAAACAAATACTGGGTATATAAATAAAACTGAAATCAAGAAAGGTGTATTCTGATCAAGTTGTCTGATTACTTTAAAAGAAAATAATCATGTTAATGTTTCAGTCCTAAATACCAATGATAAAAGTGTTACTATCAAACATCTCAATGTCGAATTAATTCCTTGTGACCTCCAAGATGATTTCTCGCATTATATTAATTCAATTTACTCTTCCAGTTCCAATTTAAATAGTAATAAAAATATTTCGAATAGGTGTGAACAAATCCGCAAACAAATACGGACTTCACATCTCAACTCTGAAGAAGCTGATGCTTTACTTAGTTTATGTTATGAATATTCTGATTTATTCTATTTAGATGGAGACCCCTTAACTTGTACTAATACCTTAGAGCATAAAATAAAAACCACTAGTTCTCAGCCTATTCATGTAAAAACGTATAGATATCCCGAATGCCATAAGGATGAAGTTAATAAACAAGTAAAGAAAATGCTTGAACAAGGCATAATAAGACCCTCTAATTCTCCCTGGTCTTCTCCCATTTGGGTTGTCCCCAAAAAGCAAGATGCTTCTGGTCAAAAGAAATGGCGTATTGTTGTGGATTATAGGAAGCTCAACGACATTACTGTTGGAGATGCCTATCCTATTCCTAACATTACAGACATCTTAGACCAGTTAGGCCACAGTAAATACTTCAGTACATTAGACCTGATGTCAGGTTTCCATCAAATTTGCATGAGTGCGGAGGATGCACCCAAAACTGCGTTTTCAGTACCTAATGGTCACTTTGAATATACTCGAATGCCTTTCGGTTTAAAAAAAGCGCCTGCTACATTCCAAAGACTAATGAATACTGTTCTCTCTGGTCTTCAAGGTCTCCATTGCTTCATTTATTTGGATGACATTATCTGCTATTCGCACTCCCTTATCTCGCATACTGATAAGCTTAGACTAATATTCGAAGCTCTTAGAAAGCACAATCTCAAATTGCAGCCTGACAAATGCGATTTTTTAAGGAAAGAAGTCGCATATTTAGGTCATATCATTACAGACAAAGGTGTATCGCCTAATCCCGACAAAGTCAAGGCTGTTACAAATTATCCTACACCTAGAAGCCCTAAAGAGATACAATCTTTTCTAGGGCTAATAGGTTACTATAGGAAGTTCATAAAAGATTTCTCTAAAATCACTAAACCCCTAACATCCTTACTTCGTAAAGACGCTGTATTCAATTGGTCACAAGATCAAGAAAACGCTTTTAATAGTCTTAAATCTATGCTAACAAGTGCTCCAATTCTTCAATATCCTGACTTCTCCAAGGACTTCATTCTTACTACTGACGCTTCGAATTATGCCTTAAGCGCAATACTATCCCAAGGAGAGAAAGGCAAGGATCTCCCCATCGCATATGCTTCTCGGAATCTTAATAGAGCCGAAGGCAATTACAGCACCACAGAAAAGGAACTTCTAGCAATTTTATTTGGCGTTAAAACCTTCAGACCCTATCTATATGGCCGCAAATTCAAGATCGTCACCGATCATCGTCCTCTTGTTTGGTTGTTTAACTGTAAAGATCTTAGTAGTAAACTAGTCCGATGGCGCCTAAAATTGGAAGAATATGATTATGAAATTATTTATAAATCTGGTAAAACAAATTTCAATGCTGATGCCCTATCTCGTCCTCCCATATATAATATTAATGATGTAGACCTTAATAATAATCTTACATACAATGATTTCCTTAGATCTCGCTCTAATCCTACTAATTTTAATACCGAAGTTTGTGATTATAATCAAAATTTATTAAAAACCTCATGTTCCGCCATAGCTTATCCAACCTCAATCGATTTAGATCCTTCTAATCCTTATTGCGAGGAAATTTTTGACCTTTTAGATGATAAAGAAGCTTTTGTAAACGCCGAAAAGGAATTATATTCTATTAAAACTACCAATTCCAACAATAAATTATTTTTTCATGTGTTCACTAAAGTCCATCATTACGATACTTGCACTTATAGAGAAATATATAGAATTCTAAACAATCTTCGTAATGAACTAATTGTCTTTCATCCCGATGTAAAAGAAATTTCTATGATTTTTCTAATCCGTTTGATAATCTTCAGTACATTATTATATACGAAATGATTTGCTTTCTATTTAAGAATACAGGAATTAAAATTAATATTTATCATAATAAAATAATTTATCTTAAGCCTAACGAAATTCCTACTATATTAAAAGATAATCACGATTCACCTATCGGTGGACACATTGGTTCCACGCGATTGTATAATAAGCTAAAAGACTCATATTATTGGAAGGGCATGAAAAGGGACATAGAAGCTTATGTTCAACGTTGCCCTCAATGTCAACAAAATAAAGCTTTACGAGCTTGTAATAAAGTTCCTATGGAAATCACTTCTACTTCTCATGAACCTCTTCAAAGAGTATTTACTGATATAGTTGGCCCTTTACCCGAATCTGGTTCTGAAAAATTTAAATATATAGTCACTTTCCAAGATGACTTAACGAAGTATTTTATGGCTTATCCTATTACTAATTCTACAGCTGAACAAACCGCTGAATGCCTTGTCAAATTTATCAGTCATTTCGGTATTCCTAAAACTCTTCTCTCTGATCAAGGTGTCCACTTTATCGCCGAGGTATATAAACAAATAACAACATTATTCAAAATAAAACATCTCTTTTCTACCCCTTATCACCCTCAAACGAATGGCGCTCTTGAAAGAAGCCATGCAACCTTAAAAGAATATATAAAGTCATATGTAAATGACAGTTAAGACGATTGGCATAAATATATTCCTACTGCTCTTGTTTCCTACAATTCAACTGTCCATTCCTCTACTAATTTCACACCTCACGAATTATTATTCGGTTGTAAACCGTATCTTCCTAGTTCTATCTACGACATTGACCCCACGGTTACTTATCCCGACTATATTAAGATATTAAAACAAAGATTAATCAATACTCGAAATATAGCCAGAGATAATATCCTGCATAGCAAGGAAAACTCTAAAAGATATTACGATAAACATACTCGTAGTATGTCTTACAATATTGGAGATATGGTGTATTTAAAACACCATCATAGACTGCGTAAAGCTCTCTCTAGTGTTTGGAAAGGTCCATACAATATAATACAAGTCCATGATAATAATAATGGTACCTTGTTAATAAATCGTAGACATGTTAGATATCACTTTGAGGAAATTAAACTAGCACATGGTGATTCTATTCCAGGGCCATTGCGCCAGGACTCCTCGCCAGATCAAACATGACTACTCCAATCGTTGATAGCCCGGGTCTCTTCTGTGATCCAATCGGTATTTTAAGATACTATAATAATTATTGGAATATTGCTACATTTTCTGATTTATCTTATATAGAGCCCCATATGAATACCCTTCAAAGAATTCTAGAGACTTGTAAGCAAATTTGTACCACTCACCAATCTACTAAGGTTAAAACCGATTGTTGGAATGTTCTAAGTCCTTTAGAAAGCTTATTTCTTAATGTTCAAAATAACTATATATCTCTATCTCATTTAACTAATTCTAGTAATACTCGCAGAGTTAAAAGATCTGCTTAGTTTGGTATAGGTGGCCCAATTTTAAAACAACTTTTTGGCTCACTTGATGAAGATGATGCTAAAACGTTTACTGATGCTATTAATTCGGTTCAAGATGATCAAAGACACTTAGCTACCATAATGAAAGAAAATATTCACATAATGACTTCTACTATCTCATCATTTAATAGTATTATTTCTAAACTTAACGAAAATGAATATGTTCTCAATAATAATATACAAAATTTACGCAATATTTTAGACACTGTTTCACAGAATGCCAATAAATTGGAAGTTATGTCTCATCTGTCCATGACTTTTAGCGCATAAGAAAGTTCTCTAATGATCCTCAATTTTATTTTAAAGGACCTCATTGATGCTATTCTATTTGGGAAACAAAACATAGTTCACCCTTCAGTGTTAAGTCCAACGCAATTGTACAATGAACTAAGTTCTAAAAAAATGATGTTATTTTAAGTTTACCCTTACATTTAACATTAGATAATATTCATGCAATTATAGATATTGCTGAAATATCATCTTTTATTAGTAATAATAAGCTAATATTCGCTATTAAAATTCCTTTAGTTATATCTTTCGTAGATAACAATCTATACCATGTGTATTCACTACCGACTCCTCATGACATTCGTAGCCCTAACACTTTCGCATTGATCAATCCATCCGCTAAGTTTTTAGCATTGACACAAGATAAATTAATGTATTCCGTGTTCCAAGATCTAAGTGAGTGTAAAGTTATAAACAACAACTACTACTTGTGTAAACTCGGAAATATCGAATCTAGTGTCGCGAATCCAATCTGTGAAGTGACGGTTTTAAGTGATCACGTGAGGTATCCCAGAGTCGTGTAATTATAAGATTATTATAGGTGAAGTAGATATTTGGCAAAAACTTAGTAATAATAGATGGATATATGTCCAGTCCGATATCGCTAAGATATCTATTAATTGTAATGGTAATTTAGAAGATTGTGATATTGTTGGTAGCCTATCATAAATTACTTCAGTTTATTCCGACTCAAGAATTTGAAACCAAAATTTATGTACCGCATCCTAATTTTAATATAATTAATGATGATTGTTGTTCTACAAGCAAATTGAATAATAGTATTCCATATCTAACTCCTATTAAATTGTCTCATATAAATTTAGATTCTCTGCAGTATGCTTCTCATAGACTAGATCAGTTTAATGACGATTTAACGAAAATTGAAAACCAACCATATCATATCAAATATAGTTATTATTTTAGCATTATGACTACTGCACTTTCTGTTTCTGTATTTGCATATATTGAGATATATGCAAATACAGAAACAGAAAGTGCAGTAGTCATAATGCTAAAATAATAACTATATTTGATAAATAATAACTATATTTGATATAAGCTCTACAAATGTTTCTGTTTTAAACGAAGAAATAGTAATAGTACATCTTGCTGTGTTAAAATTATCAATACTTGTATGACAAAACCTAATACAAATATTCGTACTAGATCCAGCATTGAAATGCCTAATATTGAATACGACACAGAAAGTTTAGACTCAAATAGTTCACCGAGGCGCAATCTCGAGTTTTAATTATAAAACTATTTGTATTATTTGTTCGTTTCAACCCTATATACTTTGTTATTATTTAAGGTTTTAATACACTTAAACTTAGATTTATAATATAACTATTAAGGATGTTGTATTGCCAAATACCTTATTTTATACAATTATTTTTCCAATTTTATTTTTGTATCCTCATTTCAATTTGTAGTTCAGTGTATTACAATTTGTATTGTTAAAAGTAATTTAATTTTAATTATTTTCTTGGATTATACTCACATCCTTTTTTTTCCCGGATGTTCCGTTCTAAAGGGGGGAAGTGTCACATCCCTATTTCCTATATAAAATTGCCGACTTGCATTATGCCGATTGACGTCAATTGCTTAGTGCAATTCAGCAATATTTTTCCTATAAAAGCCGGTGTCTTTAAGTAAAACGCGCTTGTTATTATTCTAGTGCAGTTGTAATTTTGGTCATTAGGACCAATACCCAACTTGTTGGTGTTCTGCTAAACCTAGAATAATAATTTCGGGTCAGCCTGTCTTTCGCAGGACAGTCGTGCTGAAATCTAAGTTCGCGACCAAATTTGTGAGTGTAGTCCAAGTGCTACTTAACTGTGTGATTGACCTTGTGTAGAATTTTGGCAACTTTGTATTAAAGTAAATAAACGTTGTGTGACCTTCAGTGCTGTTTTTTTTATAAGTGCTGAGTCGCCCGATCTAACAGCATGTCGCGTTCCACACCAAAGGCCTACCCATCTTCCAAGGAAATAACGTCATACCAACTGGTCTCTTCCCATCGTCGCGTACCAAGCCATTAGGTTCAAGATGAGCTGGTACTCCGGCGGTGACAAGAGCTCGACGGAGTATGTCATTAATATGGGCATGTCGGGAAATACGCCCAGCACTCCTGCTGCACGATAGACCATGGTGGCCAAGACTGTCGACGGCTTTACCGCAGTGACAGCGATGCGGAGAAACGCAAACAGCTTCCAAGCGCAAGCAAGAAGCGATGCGGTAAGTTGCATCGTCCAACATAGTTCCTATGTTGGACGATGGTAGTGCTTGAAGCCATAAACCCGATTCCCACTCTCCCACAGCCAACAAACGGGCGCGCTGTGCCACACTAGATGCAGTATTTAGAAGGTGATCTCTCATCTTGCTACGGAGCGGCCTGTCCCATTGTCTCTGAGAGAATAGATATCGAGGCAAATCAGAGCTCGGGCAAGCCATTTTCCAAGCGTTGATGGCATCAGGCTTGCACGGCACCTCAGAATTAACCAGAGTGGGTTCTAGAATTTTCCTGGTTAATTCCTGAGTGCCGTGAACCGAGGCCAAAAACGCCGGTAGACTTACATCTGTAATTTTGCGAACGCCGAGGCCGCCCAAGCGAACTGGTAAAGTTGCTTGAAGCCACACTTGGTCGTTCATGTCAAGATTAAGAATTTTGCTCAAAGTGTGCCGAATAACATTATCTATGTTTTCCAAAAGGGATAAATGTTTCCAAAAAGGGGAGGCCCGCAAGTAATATGTAAATTTTGGAACGAAAAGACAGTGCCGAATAATCGTGAATGCCGAATGAATATTAATTTTGTATAGCCGATCTGAAGTTTCACAGAAATTTTGTACTTTTTCATTTATAAAGGATTCAAAAGTGTCGTTGAAAATCGGAGACCCAAGGAGGCGGAAGGAACATTTAAAGATGATTTTAATATTTGGCGCCAAAGAATTGAATTTTGATAAAATCGAAAGGTTATCCAAATTGTCATTTATAAAAATTTCACATTTGTCTGAATTTAGTTCTAAACCAATTGCTTTAAATTTATTTTTAATTAGTTCTAAGTCTTGTAAAACTGTGTTAAGCCCAGGGTTCCGTCGTCCAAATACCAAACGTTAAATTTTAAATTTATTTGTTTTATTATTGGGTGAATAGCTAAACTAAAAATGACCGGCCCTAGAGAGTCTCCTTGTTGACAACCAACAGCAGATTCCAAAACATTGTCTTTGTATATCAATTTAGATGGATGTCTATAGCACTGCCAAAGGAATTTAAAAATTTTGGGCGTTTCTAATTTCGCTTGTGTCAACAAGGTGTCCCTGTTCACTGAGTTGAAGGCATTCTTCAAATCAATCTTTAAAATGACCTCACCTTTACCGCAGCCAAGGTACGTGGGCAGCGCATGTATGGCAGCCACACAGCCTCCCTTTGAACCAAAGCCAAGCTGGATTGGCTGAAATTTATCTGCCAAAATGGCACTATAGTATTTACAGACTAATTGAATCGATGTGTTTCTTTGAAATGTTTTTTCAAAAGCTTTTATGAAGGTAGCTAGAAAGTAAATTCGAGTTTTCAATGCCAAGACGTGGGTAAAATCCGGTTTGGTATTATTACCTAGGATTAATAGCTTTTACCGCTATTTTCAGGCTTTTAATGTATTGGAACCTTATTACTTTGGCGTTTTTAAGCCACGTTTTTGTGAGACGTATTGCTCAGTAAGACGTTAGTATTATCTTAGATTTACGTGAATGCTGCACATTGAAAAGATAATACTATTTACGGATTTTGTAAGGTTTATGCTGAGTTTATAGTCTGGCATCACGGTGTTATCTGCCTATTACTCGACGTTTGTACGCAACGGTCGTGGAAAATATAGACGGTGTTCGTCTTTGATTGATTGATTGATTATTCTTTATTGTACACCTTACAAAAAGTTACATTATAGAACAAAATATATACAAAACACAAACAGAATGTACAAATGGCGGCCTTATCGCTAAAAGCAATCTCTGCCAGGCAACCTTAGGATGGACAGATGGTAAATAAGTTAAGTGCGATAAATGGTGTAGTTTAAAGACAACCAGAATGGTATACAAGTAGTTCATAGATATACAGAAACATATATACATACACACATACATATACCTACATATACATACACGACATACACATATAAATATAAAAATAATATATAATACATACTATAACTATAATGAAAGATGTTATATGGATGAAAGATAGTGCGATTTCAACAAACCTTTAAATATACTAGGTGATTTTGCTCTACGAATATCTAGAGGCAATGCATTCCACAGGCGCACAGCTTGTACAGTAAAAGATTTGTCAAAATAATTAGTGGAATGCATTGGCATCTCCAGCCTCAAGTCCACAGACGACCTCAAGGACCTTGAATGTGTGTCATGAAGGAACTTAAAACGTTCTTTAAGATATGAGGGACTATTGGGATTAAACAGGATATTATACAGTAATGTAAGAATATGAGTATTTCTGCGAAGGTGAATCGGAAGCCACTTGAGCCTGTTGCGGAATTCTGAAATATGATCATATTTGCGTAAACCAAATATAAAACGTATGCAGAAATTTTGGAGACGCTCAAGTTTGTTCAGTTGCTCCTCTGTGAGGTCAAGATAGCTGACATCAGCGTAGTCAAGGATCGGCAGAAGCAAAGATTGTGCAAGTGCAATTTTAGTTGCAGTTGGAAGGAAATTGCGTAATTTTCGTATTGATGCGGCTGAAGCAAACAGTTTTCGACTTGTTTCTTGTATCTGAAGTCGCCAAGACATTGTTTCATCTATATGGATACCCAAAATTTTTACGGTTTTCCTAAATGATAGGTCTTTGCCATTAAAACTGATTCGTGGTAGATCAGACCAGACAATTTTAGCCAACATTCTTGGGCTGCCAATAATAATCAGTTGGGTTTTTTCAGGGTTCACTACGAGTCCATACTTCTGAGTCCATTCGCAGATCCGCTCGAGGTCCGAGTTAATAGTCTTACAGGCTTCTGCTAGCTTGTCAAAGGGAGCTTGCGTATAAATTTGTAAATCATCTGCGTAAAGGTGGTAGGATGAAACTAATTGGTTTGAAATAGCATTAATAAATATTGCGAAGAGTAAGGGGGATAGCACGCCACCCTGTGGTACACCTGCATTTGTGTTAGACCAAGTGGAATAAGTATCTTCAACGCGGACACGTTGCCGGCGACCAAACAGGTAACTTTGAAACCAGTCAATTACCGATGGAGATATGTTAAGAGAGCCGAGGATGCCAAGCATGATGTGGAAATCCACAGTGTTGAACGCATTACTCAAGTCAAGTAACGAGAGCACTGTTAGATTGCCACTGTCCATCCCTTGCCTAATGTCATCTGTAACACAAACTAAAGCCGTGGTGGTACTGTGTCCAGGTCGGAAATCTGATTGGTAAGGATTAAGGAGGGAAATTTCAGAAAGGAAGGAACTAAGTTGTTTATGGATGAGACGTTCTAGGACTTTTGATAGGAATGGTAATATGGATATAGGAAGGTAATCTGCTAAAGTACAAGGTTTAGGTTTTTTAGGCAGGGGAATAATCAGTGCTTCTTTCCACGCTGAGGGAAAGATGCCACAGGAAATAGACTGATTTAAGATATTGCATAGGACTGGAAGGATTTAGTCAAGGATGGGAAGGATCATTTTGCGGCTTACACAGTCATTACCGATTGCATCAGACGTAATTTCGAGAATGCTCTTCTTAACATCACAAGCGGTGAATTGAGAGAAGATAAAAGGAGAATAATCTGGGGTTGGTAAAGAGGAAAGATGCTGTAGAGTGTTACTTTTAATATTTTTATCAAACTTGGACGAGGAAGAGAAATGTATGTTAAGAGAATCAATATTGATATTATTTGGAATAGATTTTTGCTGTGTCTTACCAACACCCAAAGTTTTGAGAAATTTCCAGACCTTTGCTGGATCACCGTTTTCAACTGACTTATGGATATGTTGGCGTTGTGCTTTCCTACACACCTTGTTGCAGTGATTTCTTATGGCCACGTATTTTTCGTGGTTCGTTGGAGTTGGTTTATACTTAAATCTTGACTTCGCTGCACTTTTCTTCGCCATGAGCTTTTTAATGTCCTCTGTCAGCCACGGTGCAGGTAAATGTTTGATTCTGATTGCACGAACTGGCGCATGCACGTCATACAACTTAATTAGTTGAGTTGTTAAAATATGGACTTAAGTGTCGACGCAATCTGAGGAGAACAGTGATTCCCAATCTATATTGAATTTTATCATAATCCATTCCACCAAAATTGCGCTGCAGTATGATCCTTGGCTTCAGTTTAGGTGGGCGTATATTGTAAGAGAGATAGATGAGGTCATGGTAAGAAAATGCGTCAGCTGAACATTGACCATGCCTGTGAACATGATTGGAAGAAGAAACTAGAATAAGGTCGAGAAGAGAAGGAGTAGTTTTAGGAAAGTGATGTGTTGCATCGAGAATTAGAATAGTCAAATTGCAGGATTCTGTAACACGTCGTAAAGATGTAGTTCTTGAATCCTGCTTGAGAAGGCAAGTATTAAAATCACCCATAATAATGGTATGATCATAGGAAGGTGTGAGATTTTCCAGGATTTGCTCAAATGAAGAAAAATAGTTAATATGACGCGAAGGAGAATAATATACGCCCAATAAAAGTTTTGTATGTTGAAGTTCCACTTCTAAAAAGAGATGCTCGCCAGCATTCGGCGGTGGCGGTTGTAATGACGTAGAGACAATCTGATAAGGAATGTAAGTGCGTAAATATATGGCAACACCGCAACCACCGCCGATACTGCGATCATTTCTGATTAGTTGGAAACCTGGAAGAATATAAGAAATTGATGGTAGGCATGGTTTCAACCATGACTCGGACACAAGAATGGCATGTATATTATGGCAGTCTAAGTTAGCCAGCATATCAGGGAAATGAGCAGGAAAACTCTGTGCATTTATATGGACTACATTAAAGTGCTTGGGTACATCTGAAAACTGAGACCGAAGAATGTCTCCCAGAGAGGGTACACTAACAAAGCTGTCATCAAAGCTAGTTGCTGAATGAAAGCTTTCATCGTCGCCATTCGAGTCGGTTTGTGACATTTATGAAAAATATATATATAAGTATAAATATTTATATACAAAGAATATCTAATAAGTAAATATAGGTACACGTAAAAAACTAAATATCTAAATATTCCTATAAACTCAACTGTGTGTCCACCTGCAAGTTGCGTATTAACAAAGCAAAGAGAACAAAATTTTCCAAGTTGAAATATGTAACTAACAAATATAAACACCAGAGTATTGTACAGAACAATAAAATTAGTAGTCTTTATGTCTGTCTGTCATATAAACATTGCTAAAATTTTGTTGTTAGTATATACGCAGAATAAGCCCGAATGTATCTTTAAGTCTTACTCGTATGCTTGTTTCACATAACTAGATCGAGCAAACACGACCTTATTTCACCGTACGTTTTCTTTATTACGTAAATACAATACAGCTACTTCTACTTCATATTCATACATTTATTTTTATTTATTTATAGTCGCACGCCTGTATTCCCGAAGGGGTAGGCAGAGGTGTAAATATTACACCCACATTTCGCCATGAATTTTTAGGTCCCACGTAATAGGGGCGAGCCTATTGCCGTTACCAGGCACATCACCAGACTCCGGGCTGCTACTGAGTATTCGGAAATACCTCGTTACACTTTTGCCCGACCCGGGAATCGAACCCGGGATCTCCAATCAGCAGTCGCATACGCTATCCACTGGACCACGGAGGCAGGCATATTCATACATAAAATGGCCTATCAATCTTCAGGTTTTCTGTACAATAATATATATTTTTTTACTGGTGATAGACAATTGGCAGTACCACCCTGTGTCCCAGGCTAAAAGGGCTTGTTTATTTCCACATTCACGAAGAGTAAAACGAACGTGAAACGATTATTTTGATCACCGAATTCCAATTGCTGGATGGTATCGATTTCATCAATGTGAATTTTATAATTCCAACGAAATTTTCCATCAAGTAAACCTAATTAATCATTGTTCTTCATTTAATAAGTCAATCGCCCGCAACCCTTATAAATATCGTATAAAACGCTAATCTGAAACCGCCCTTAGGATGTGAGTTATCAAGAATCGTCTCTAGTGCTCATCTTCGCTCCCCAATAGACCTTGCATGCCAAATTTCAGCTTCTTGCGCACGGCACTTTCAGCTGTGGGTTGTCTATCAATCAATTAGTAACGCAAGCCTTTGAAATATTATATATTGATGATAAAGATATGCCTCATCATCATCAGCCTTTAACAGTCCACTGCTGGACTAGGCCTCTCCTTTGAAAGGAGGAATTGGCCTACTATACCACGCTGGCCAAACGGGTTGGTATAGGGTTTGCATCAAGTTTTCCTTCTCTTACAGTGCTGTTCTCTGCGTAAGATGCTCCCTTTGTCGGCTCTTACGACACCCATGGGATGATATGGGGTGGTGACATTTCGTATTCTTAATCCGTCACCACACGGATTTAGATTAGAATTTTCTTGGTTTTATACAACAATTTTGAGGTATGATTGCTACGGCCATAGCCCTTAGCTTCACTCACGTCAAGGTTAAAAGAGGTGAACAGTCTTATAACAAATATCTACGCGATTAAGACCCATTTACAAAAATCGTATAGGTACATGTTATGAACATTTTAAAAATGTGAAGAGGTAGATTATTACAAGAAATACTACATACAAGTAGACGGTGTAGCAATGGGCTCTCCAGTATCGCCTGTTGTCGCTGACATCTTCATGGAGGACTTCGAGGCGCGAGCCCTGCAGACTGCCACCATCACACCGAGGTTCTACAAGCGGTATGTAGACGACACTTTCACAATTTTACCAACAGATAGTGTTAATGCTTTCCTAAACCATCTTAATTCTATTAATAACCAAATACAATTCACAATGGAATTAGAGGCAAACAATTCTTTAGCTTTCTTAGATGTACTTGTCATCAGGAATAAAAACAACTCCTTAAGCCATACTGTGTATAGGAAAAAGACCCATACAAATAGGTACTTAAACGGTGAATCTCACCACCATCCTAAACAGTTAGCTACTGTAGGAATGTCTCTGTTTCAGAGAGCCCGCGGGATCTGTGACAAGAAACGCCTGGACGCTGAGCTTCAACATGTCAGGCAAGTTCTGCAAGACAACAAGCTCCGACCACCGCGCCACTGTCACAGATCCCAGAAGAAAGAAAAACCAGCCACAGTAGAAAGACAACCTGCTGTCCTCCCATACATCAAGGGCGTGACCGACAAAATAGGCTACATCTTGAAGCGAGCTTCTATCAAAACTTACTACAAGCCGCCAACGAAGATCAGTCAATTATTACCATCTGTCAAGTGTCAGTTACCCTTGCAAGAGGCCGGTGTCTACAAAATTGACTGTGAATGTGGGCTCTCATACATTGGACAAACCAAGAGAAGCATAGGCATTCGACTCAAAGAACACATAGCTGACATAAAACATAAACGCTCAACAAAGTCTGCTGTGTGTGAACATGTGGGACAAGGACCCAAACACTACCTGCGATTTGATGAACCACAGATACTCGCAAAAGAACACCGTTTTCTTCCAAGGATGATACGAGAGGCTATTGAAATTAAAAAACACCCTAATTTCAATAGGGAAGATGGTTGGAATGTTCCTCCAGCTTGGGACCCTGTCATAAGGCTAATGAAACCCAAGAAGGACAAAGTCACCAGAAGACCTAAGGACACTGTGAGCTCATTCTGCGTAAATAGTAACACCAGTAGATGAAAAATGTTCGGGTACTTTGAGATAACTTATACATTCAAGAAAAAGACAATTATCACCTCAGTCTGCCGTGAACATGAATTCTGTAAAGAATTCGAAACGTCGGCTAGTAATAAATTAAAAATATAGTTTCTAGATCATTAGTTTCAAATGTAATAACTTAGTGAAACCAATACATCGCGATAAAATCCGTAAACTGTAGTTTAATTTCAAAGGTAGATTATTTTTAGTGTACGTGTTATTGACAGAAATAAATTTTCAATTACTTTTGATTCTACAGATATGTTGCCTATTCATGAAAAGACTTGCAAACTAACAAATAAATATAAAATATAAAAAATATAGAGCGAGATTTGTACCAGTGAAATTGTTTGTCGACGATTTGTTACATTTAAAAGCTACCGTTTTATTTTTTACATGGCTATGTCTAAAATCGTTAAACATTGCCGATTTGTATACATCAAATATGATATCAAATAATCGTGACAAATCATTATCATTGTCCCAGTGTTGTCCCGGTAAGTAGTCTGCAGTCCGCTTCTTAGTCTAAGCATAAATTACAGAATATTAGCTTGATAAAATATTCATATAGGTACATATTTTGTTAAACCCTTGATATATCATTGTTGCGATTGTCTAGCAGAAATCGTTGCAAATGTTTCGGTATCTCATAAAATAAAGATGATGAGTCACAAAAATATGTTTTAAGAAAATAAAGTAACACTAATTAAGAAATAGTTTTTAGAATGAAACATCTTATAGTATAAACAAACAACGTCGAGTGTTTGCCCGTTGTTTTTGTTGGTATACGAAATAAACACTTTATAATATGTTTACTTTTACAAAGGATGGTAACAAATGTAAAAGTTTAGTATTAACTCTATGAAATATTACAAGAATAATATAGTAATTATTTTATAAAAAACGTAGCAGTTTTCATTTCAGTTTTGCGGGCAACTCATTTCAGTTCAGTCTCTGTGTTGAACCTAGGCGGAGGCCTATGTCCAGCAGTGGACGTTGACTCGGTTGATTAACATGATGAAGTGAGTAATATGTATATACCCAAAGATTCTTTATATTAAACTATATTTCTGTTTTATAATTAAAATATCAATACTTAATAAGTCGTTCCGTTCTAGATAGTGATATACCATAAGAGAAATATAGTTAAAATAAAAATGATGTTAGTAATTAGACTTTGGTAAATAACCAACAATACTCAACTTAAAGTTCTTTTAGGTAAGTCATTATTAGTGTTATTAAGGGCAATTACGAGGCCTACTATGTGGTACGACACACACTTGACCAGTTCTCATTTTGCAAAGACTCCTTTGATCTTTTGCGAAAACAAGGTATCGTCATAAATCTAACCGAGAAGCACACAAAACCCATTTTACTAAAACCTTTACGTGGTTAGATCCATTTATTTCGTCCAGCAATATCATTCTATAAAGGCCTAAACATTTCAAACTGTCCAGTTATAAAGAAATTAACACGTGTCCCTACGAAAGCCATTCCGTTTTCCCTCTCACCTGTCATTTAAGCCGTGTCAAAAGCCTCCAAGACGTCGACAACCTTTTGTGAAGGACGTCAGCAAAATAGTTTTTAGAATACGAGGGAAAATGTGCCGGATGCGGACTAATGTTATTTTTATAGCATTGAATATTGAATGTGTTTCGAATGTACGACATATGATGTTATTCAAATTGTAGTCGGTAATATTCATTTATTATTCGTTTATTATATGTAGGAATGTAATGCCTCATGAATCTTATGATGGTGCTATAAATATTTGCCGTAATATTAACTTGGAAACAGATCTGGTGTGATGTGAGTAAGCATTTTTTGTACGAGTATATGGTGTGACGACATACGCAAAGTGGCTGTCAGCGGCTGGGCACGAAGATCCGAAAATCAGGCTCAGTAGCATGCTATTGGAGAGGCTTATATCCTACAGTGGATTATGGCAGGCTGGTGACGGTGTTGATATGGTAGGTTATATTTATACTACAATTATAAGTATGAAAATTTGTTATTTTGTCTTTCTTTTACGTCGCAACGGGGCAATACTATGCTATCATTCTGTATTAAGGAGGCTAGAGAGAAGCAAAGGCAACATGCCATATATTTGGCAGATTGTCGCTATCATTTCTTGCTGAACGTCTATTAAATAAGTAACACCAGTTTCCTGCAACTACCATTACCACAACACAATTCAAAGCCACAACCAACAGTACAGGAATTTAAACTATAAAAATAAAACATTAATTTACGGTGACGAATTAAGAATACAAAGTGTTACAACTTGATATCATTACGTTGTTGTCATTAAAGCCGACTAATAGATCACGAAGCAAATAGTATCTTGCAGCCTGCAGAGACAGAAAACTCATCAGTAAAATCTATGCCAACTCGTCAGGCCAGCGTGGTTTAGTAGGCTCAATCCTAATACTGCCTCACAATGCTAGCGCAGCGGTAATCGCTTACCATCCGAACATCCGTCTGCTCGTTTGCCGAATATTAAATATAAAAAAGAAAGGGTTTAGAAAGGCTTATGTCCAGTTGACTACAAAATGCTCAAGATAAAATATCCGTTCCAAGGACATCCGTCATCATGGATCAACCACCGCTTGCAACAGTGCTGAAATACCGGACACTGGAAGCATACCTAGTATATAAAGGAATCCCAATCAACAAAATAGAACCTTACTTTCTCCAAGCCTTCCTTAACTAGTCTGTAATTTAAAAATGAAAGTCGGGAAGGTACTTTCTTATTATTACAACTTATAATTTTCATTCAGTGCTAATAATTTTTACTTGTATATTGCCGTAGGTACTTTGCCTTAGAGAGATATTTTAATCAGATTTAAGATTACTTAAAATACTTTCTTGTAGGCTTTTAATATTTAAGAATTAGTATGGGCGTAAAAATTCTGGTTTTTGCTATGCCAGAGTGTCATTATGAAATACTTTACATGTTAGGAATGATGCATGTATAACAATATATTCGGACCAATCTTTCGTTTTTTTATAGACAGCTCCCGCATGGCAATAAATCCGAAGTCGCGGACACAAAGTACACCCAGACCCGAAACAACAATAAATTAATTTGCTTCGTGCTCATTGAACCTACATCATTCGGCGCAATGTCAAGAGGCTAGACGGCCGCTTAAACCACTACGTAAACCGTGCAGTCATATCGTAATATAACTAAATCCTTGTGATCATGTTTCGTTTTGAAATATGAAATTGTTTTTATTTGAAAACGCAGCATAAATCATCATTGTCTTGCCCTGGTCCCAATTTATTTGGGGTCGGCGCAGTATGTCCTTCGCTTCCATACTTCTCTGTCACCAGTCATCCAATCGCTTACCCCTTTCTCTTTCATATCCATCCTCACACAGTCCATCCATCTCTTCCTTGGCCGTCCTCTCCCTTTTCGTCCTTCTACATGCATATCCATCACTTTTTTACCTACATACATCTCATCTCTCCGCATAACATGTCCATACCAGGCCAATCGACTCCCTTTCACCTTTTCAGCTATGGGCGCCACTTTCATACTACCTCTAACGTAATCATTCCTAATTCTGTCCATTCTTGTCACTCCACACATCCATCGTAACATTCTCATCTCTGCCACATGCAATCGTTTCTCATCCATCTTCTTTGTAGCCCAACACTCAGCTCCATACAGTACGACAGGCCTTATAACCGATTTATACATACGGCCCTTTAATTTCACAGGCATTTTGTGGTCGCATATTGTGCCTGAGACCTGTCGCCATTTCATCCATCCTGCGTTGATTCTTTGCCTAACATCCCGATCAATTTCGCCGTCATCTTGCAGGAGTGAACCTAGGTAGCGGAAATCGGAGCATACTGGTAGAGTGTACCGCCGAGTGTAACCGGTATAGGACTGGAGAGACCGCCAAAGTCACAGAACATATACTCCGTTTTGGTTCTGCTTATTCTCAAGCCTACATTCTCCAGTCTCTGCCGCCACTCCTCCAGCTTGCTCTGCACCTTCTGTCCACTCTCTGCTACCAGAACGATGTCGTCGGCAAACAACATGCACCAGGGTGCCTCTTCCTGTATGTCCGATGATATAGCATCCATTATTAACAGGAAGAGGTAGGGGCTAAGGGCCGACCCTTGGTGCAAGCCTACGGCCACATCGAATCTGGCTGTGATACCAGCTGCGGATCGGACCTGCGTTTGGCATTCAGCGTACATGACTTGAATCAACGTCAGGTATTTCCCAGGCACTCCTTTCTTCTTCAGGGCCCACCACAAGACTTCACGGGGCACTCGGTCATATGCCTTTTCAAGGTCGACGAACACCATGTGCAAGTTTTTATGTGCCTCCCTGTATTTTTCGCATATTTGGCGAAGAGCGAAAATGGCATCCACCGTACCTCGACCAGGCATAAAACCGAATTGGTTTCGTGAAATCTCACTCTCGTCACGCAGGCGTCGCTCAATTACTCTCTCCCATACTTTCATAGTATGTGGCATTAACTTTATTCCCCGATAATTGTTGCACTCTTGGATATCACCCTTATTTTTAAAAATGGGCACCAGGTAACTGTTGCACCATTCCTCGGGTATGGTCTCCTCGTGCAACAGCTTATTGAAGAATAAAGTCAGCCACGCCCATCCATCATCTCCTAATGCTTTCCAACGCAGCATAAATGTCGCAGTAAAATTTACAATTTGGTTCGACACGTGTAGATCTTGAACTGACGGTTAAGGGTAATTTCACACTAGCGTATTTATCTACGCGTATGCGGTCGTGTAACATAAGTGCTTACACGCGCACTATATTACGCGCTTAAAAAACCGTTAAAGCTCGAGTTGCGCGTGTAGCAAAATGCGAACACATAAACGCTTACATGCGCTTCGAAAAACGAGCTTATACGAGCGTATAGAAAGCTGGTCAGATACCGCTCTATCGTGACATCCAAGAACTATCTCCGTAGAGATTATAAAGGAATGGTACCTCAGAAATTGGAGGCAACATAATTATAATATATACGTCGCTATTTTTGTATTCGCGTTACTAATCCCTAGTAGCTCGATATAACAATGTATGGGATGCGTCGTAGGCTTATGTCAATCCCATACATTAATTATTATCGTATTCTATTCTATTCGTCTAGCGTTTGTGATATTTGGCTAGGCCCTCTGGTCTTCCTCTACTACACAAAGTTGAGTTCGGAGCGTAGTGGAGATAGTATGATTACCGAAAAAAGCTCAGCCTATGTATTAAAATGACCGCGGTGTCCTCGGCTTCCCTTAGTAGCGGAGTTACGTGTCTCTACCACAGAGCTGTCAAATAAGCGCGAGCCCTCTGAAGTATGTATAGTACTTTTGAACTGGCCCATACTTAGACTGTGATTTGATTTGAGAGTGTAAAAGTGTGTACACTATAAGAAACAAGATGATGATTTGATTTTGATTTCTCTTTAGTCGGTCGTTACAAACAATAAATCAAAGGAAAGGAAAAATCAGCCCAATTTTCTCCTTTTTTATGTTATAATTTATTCAGTAATGAACAATTTGATCACATACACAGTTACCCATCTAAACTTGTATCTTATACAAAATAGTTTCACTGCGCCGAATAATATGCGCGCGGTCCAAGCCCACGGGATATGCACGATATGATAAGTTCGGATTATTTGCTTTACTTTGTAAACATCTGTATGTACAGTGTATGTACACGGATAAACAAATACTTGGATGTATTGTATCACATGTGTACGTGCGTGTGTGTGTGTGTGTGTGTATTATTTATTGAAACGCACGGAAAGATCACGTTGACAAAGGCACGTGGTTCTTTTTTGAAGTTTCACGTTGAGAGTGAATGAAGCAAGAGAGATATGTCAGGATCGTTGCAAATGGCGTTCCGTAGTCTCTGCCTACCCCTCCGGGAAACAGGCGTGAGTCTATATTTGTATGTATATAATATGTATGTATATTGGAAAAAAATTGCGTTTTCAAGGTCAAATAAATCAAAAGAGCTTTATGCTATGTGTATTTACGTTTAAAGTTCAATGAGCCCTTAAAAAATTTCAAGCAAATTAAATAGAAGAATAAATAGCTCTAATATTTTGAAATTAACTTCGTGTTTATTTTGAAATATACTTATATTGTTTAGTATAGTTAATTACTTTTGGGATTCTATTCACTTTGTGCTGCCGACAGTAACCTAGTGGTCTAAACAGCTTGTAGATAATTACATTTTAGATTTTGCTTGCGTGTAATTTTTTTACTGCACCGCATGTGCTCTTTCTGGCAAGGATAGCCTAGTGGAGATAACAACGGACTGCCATGCAAAGGGTCGGGTTCGAATTGGTGGTACGAAGTTCACGTCATATTATTATTATTTTTAGTCGACCAGCTTTCGTATTGATAGCTCGAAGATCTTTTAAATCCGTAACACGTTTAGTTCAAAGGGCATCGATTCCCGATAGGAGTAATGAAATTGAAAGTGCTTGGTTTATTTACCTCGTCATTCCCGGGAACGGGTGCTGCGTATCGTCAATGGCGGGCAAAACGTCGCCCAAAAAACAAATAAGTCAAACCGATCGCAACCAACTGTTATAAGAAACCCTGGGTGAAGTTGTTTAAACAAATGTTCGACGGAGTGTGGTTCAAGGTGAAAGAGAAAGGATGTATTGTTAATCGGTGAAGTTAGTTTATTTGTATTGTAGGTCTATTTAATTTTGTGGTTAATTTAATTTGCTTCTATTATGCTATTTGTACGCCGAAAACTATCAAATATGCTAAAAATAGGATGACTGTGTAGCGGCTGCTGACGCTACAAATTATATACAAGGCGCGCTATTGTGTAAGTGCGGCGCAGCAGTCGTCATCCCGCTTTCATTCAGTTAGGTCGTAGCTTTATAGTTTATTTATATTTCGTTTCTGAATCTTTCCTTTATCTCTTCACACATATCTACAACATCATCATCACATAACCCCCTACAACTACATTACGATATCCTGTTTTTTTTAAACCCAAAACATTATTTTTTCTTGTCTGACAGACAGTTTATGACTGTTTTTTTTTTATTATTTGTAATTTTTTTGCTAAGCTTATTTTTAATGTCAATTTATACCATAATGGTTAAAGCGCCTAATTTTAAATTCATGTTCTAGTTACTAAAATGAACTTTTTGAAATATAATTATAAAAATGTTCACCTAGGGTTTTAAAATCGCTTATTCCTTTGCCCTACCCCATACCATAAAGCATTGTTTACATAAGTGACCCCCGGCATCGTTCGGGAATACATTACCGGACTTGTGAATGGACAATTTCAATGTCGATATTGACAATAAAATAATTATGTTTACACTAGAAGATTTCTTTCAGTTTTAGGGACATGAACGTTGTTTACATCAAGTAAAATTAGAAATATGCCCGCTGTATTGAGGTAAAAACTTGGATATTACATTGATGTACGGAGATGCCCAAATTCGTGTTTGGATTTGCATACTTTTATGTATATTTGTGTGTAAATTTGTATTTGGTGTGTGTCTGTATATGTGGGTGTGTTTTTATTCTGTGTGTATGTATTTTTGTGCGAATAATTCTTTGTTTATTTTTTGCTTCCACTTTGTTTGTATCCTTTGGTTCGTGTTGTTACGTGATCGTTATTGGTAACTGGATAAAGGATTCGTTAAACATTTCCTACATGTTTATTGATTCGCTGTTTATTCACAGAATCCGTGTGAAATAAATACGTTATTAAAAAAGTCGGAAACATTATATAATATGAATATATTTTTTGTTACTAATTCTCAAATATCTTACATATTTGAGAAATAGTAGACTTGAGAAGTATGAAATTATTTTAGCTCTTCATTCTCAAATGTTCTATTTTATCAAACATTTTCCATTTTCAGCAAAAAAATATCATGATAGGTACATAATATTTCTGGAGATATAAATTCTATTATTTGGCTATTGTCAGTTTTTGTAAAAACATGATGTACAAAAGTGTATATTGTCTTTTTATGTATTCCAGCTATAATTAGCTCACTATCATCCTTATCATCAAGGATATGACGCCGAACCATCTTACAAATAGACTTTATCTCCAAGAAAAGTACACAAACATCGGCCGCGTTTCAGGCTAATGCAGCTTTCGCCACTGACGCGTGCACGTGTATTTGCTAAACTCACTATACGAGTTCACAGATTTTACAAGTGTACAGTATTGTATTATCATCTTCATCACCACCATCATCATCATCATCATTATAATCAGACTGCCATAGTCCA
Source organism: Euclidia mi (assembly GCA_944739405.2). NCBI lineage: Eukaryota > Metazoa > Arthropoda > Insecta > Lepidoptera > Erebidae > Euclidia > Euclidia mi. The sequence continues at coordinate 77,531,143 of OX123193.2, read as the reverse complement.
CTGCTATATGGGGGCCTCTCCAATGGCACGCCACTGAGACCGATTTTCGGCTCTTTGTGCCCAGCCGCTGCTAGCCACTATTGTGTATACAAAGGTTAAATGAAACCTTGAATAACGGTAAATGAACGCAATGACTATTATGTTTTCAAGAACAATTAATACATTGTTTCGTCAATCAAATTGAAGCCATGCCGGTGGTAGACAGTCTGCGAAATCCTGTAGAGAGGCCCATGATCCCAATAAAATACCCTAGTGATAAGCTTTTTCACACCTCATTAAAAAGTGCCTCTAAAGAAAAGTACGTTGTGGCAATTAGCAACATTAATCGGCATTATAATATTATGTGAGCACTTGCTGAGAAAACATTTATGTTACCAAAGATATATATTTCTTCCAAAACCAGGACACGGACAACAAAAAGAAATCTGCGAAACAAATTTGTTGTTGTGAGTAGCAACATATTTTATTAAAACAACATTTTTATATCAAACTTAAATTAACCGAGAAGAAATTTAACACAGCTTTAACTTCTCAGAATTGATCGTAACATTTGCGTTGCAATAATTTATCCAACGAAAACATTATACTTAAAAATAGTAGCCAAGTATTTACATTTATTTCTAATATTATTGTAGATTTAATTATTGTAGATTTTATCCGTGTGGTGACGGATTAAGAATACGGATTGTCACCACCCCATATCATCCCATGGGTGTCGTAAGAGCCGACAGAGGGAGCATATTATGCCAGCGTGGTATAGTAGGCCAATTCCTCCTTTCAAAGGAGAGGCCTAGTCCAGCAGTGGACTCATAAAGGCGGATGATGATGAATTATTTCGCACTTTGACACGGATAGCTTAGTGGTTTAAGCGGCTGCCTAGACGTTTAATTATGCATCGAGTACAGTGAGTTCGATGTACACACAAGACGAAGGATTTTAAGTCACAGTGTACTAGTATGTACTATCGACAAACTTGAATCATGACCCACCATAAGCTTATTTTCTTACAGACATTCAAGTACAATTAGGTCGACATTCGCGTAAAAATACATTTCCATGGTAACGATCTTGTTACCTGTCATTTAATAACACAGAATTGTCTGTTGTAGTCTCCATCTTTGTTAACACACGAGTGCGGTATAAAACTGAATGCACACACCGTACAAATCGCACGCCGAAAAGAATAAATACGACGCTTACGCAGTGTGGTATTAAAATAAATGTGTTTTTAATCTTATATTTATTTACTTGATATTTATTATTTACTAGCAGTTGCCCGCGGCTTCACTCGCGCGAATGACGGACTTTCAATTATAAACATTCAACCCCTATTTCACCCTCCTAGGCTGCCTGTATACAACGCCGGAACCGCACCGGTGCCGCACCGCAATACTGTGTATTCACATCAAAATCACATCGCCACCGCGTCGCAGCCGCATCGACGCCACATAAATACCGCATTGTCACCAATAGCCAATAGTCTTGAGCGCATTGATCCAACTAGGCGACTGCTAATATCACTTCCTCTCATATACTCCCAAATTTCGTTGCAATGTTGTTGAATTGCTTGCTGTGTCCTCTCGTTTCTGTTATCCCACATTTGCACCATTAAACCCCATAAATTTTCTATTGGATTTAAGTCCGGGGATTTAGACGTCCAAGGAATTAGCGTTACTTCTGGATGTTGGCTAAACCAGTTAGATACAACTCTGGCCGTATGCAACTATGCACTCTGCAGTTATCGTGAACATAATAAAAGCTTGGAAATTCTTCTCGCGGGTAAACCGTTCGCAGTGTCGATAACATAGATTCTTCTAACAAATCCACATAACCCATTGCATTCGCATGAGAAGAAATCTGAACAAGCTCGCCTACACCTCCGGTTCCCATCCAGCCCCACGTGTTAGCTGAGATTCGGCCAGATAATTGATTCGGCACTACGTGATGCTCGGCGTATCGTGTATTGTTGTAACGCCACAAGTTTATGCGACCGTGCTGAGAAGATCTAAAAGATTTTTCGTCTGAAAATATTGTGTTAGTCCAGTCAAAGTTTAAATATTGACGTGCAGAATTTAATCTTGCAAGTTTGTGTGCATCTGATAAGTCAACTTTCTTAGCGTGGTGTCTATAGTGTAGTTCAAGAGAGTGCAAATGATTTCTTATAGTTTGTAGACAAATGTCGTAACGTGCCGCAAAATACCGAGTGGGGGGTAAAAGGATGTTCCTCGTAATGATGACGCATGTCAGTTTTTTGTTGATTCGTGATTTGACGAACGCCATGATTATGTCATCGTCTATCTTCCAGGGTACCCATTTCTTCATATCGTCTGATCCAGGTTCTCACTGTGTTTAGCGATATATTTAACTCCCGAGATATTTCACGTATACCGTAGCCTTGCTCTCTGAGAACTATAATCCGAGCTCTATGTTCTGCCATTAGACGATATAAATATAAACGAATTATATTTTATTGTAATAGAAATTATTATTTGACACCAATTTCTGAGTGACTTTTTGATTCTTTGTAATTTTATAATAGAAGGAGCATAGATAAATAATTGGTCTAGCTGAGCTCTACTAGATAGAGCACTACCTGAAAACAAAACCCGTGAATGCGGCAACTTTTTACAGCAGTGTGTGTCTATCGGCCTCATGTATGAAGGTTTACACACGCCTGGCTGTCAGTATTACTGGTTCGAGTCGACCCAAACAGATTGGATATTATTCTTCTGTGGGTCGGCCCATTAGGATTCTCTGTCTACGGCCCATTTGGTCCGACCAATTATTTATTTAAGAGAAGGAGTTTGGAACCTGCTTTTGAAAAATATACATTTGTTCTGAGTTATAGTTAATTCGAAAGAGTTTGGATTAAAATTATGATTATCAATGTTTTATCTAAAATATTCTCTATTGCAGTGATGACAAGGTTAAAATTGCATAGATCGCCGATCCGTTTTGACATAGCTTGCAATATTGCGTTATATTTAAAACATCCTAAGTGCGGTATGTACTGTAAAGGAGGGAAATCTTTATTATTTTGACGGTTTCAAACGATTTATCGCCAAAGTGGGTCATGATTCAAATTTGTCGATAGTACATTGTTTCCTTAAGATTTATTCCTAGTGCAGAAGTTATCTCTTGTAAATATACTGTTATGCAGGTGTAAAGAAACAAGAAATAATATTATATTACTTTTGAAGTCATGTGAGCAGGTATTTATGTATCACTGGTGCTTTTTGGAAGATATAAAAATATATTTTAGAGATATTATTATAACTATTTGCTACTTTCTGTTTAGAATTATTCTACAATCGCATTTATATATTTAAACTACAGTGTAGGAAACGAATAAGAGCCTTTTTTAATATATTAACAAATTTTGAGAAAATAATAAATATCAACACAAAAATCGTGGCAACTAGGACATCGTGCAAATCGTTTCCAGATACTTTCAGCTATTTCGCGAACTTGGCTTGTATTTGCCTCACACTTCGATTAAGAAGACGGAGATTCTCCCTGGTAGGCTTATCTTAGATACTTCATTTGTTGGCAAGATTTGAACACTCCTATCTAGATGTGAAAGCCGTTAGATCCTCCGCACAGAAGTGGGGGCGTAGTCTGAACAACGGAACATGAAATGATACCTTATAAATTATAATTTTGCATAGATTAGCTAGAACTGAGAATTTCTGATTATTGAGCGGAGAAAATTATACCAAGTTTAGTATATCTATAAATAAATTCACTCTACATTGTTTGAAGCTTTCAGAGAAATTTCTGTATTTTGAGCACCGACACCAAGTTAATTCAGTTGTCCTTTTTCTTTTCCCGTTTTAATAACTCTTGTATAATTCACCTGTTGATATTTTGTTGCCAAAATGCGAGCGGACGGGAATGTTCCAAACGGGATGCTTCTTTTTCTTTCTTTAGGCGTTTTAACAGATTGAAAACTGTTGAAGGTTTAATATCTACACGGTATGTATTAGCACTGGCCATGTATCGTACTGGCCATCTGTCTTTTATTGTCACTAGACATATAGACATGTTATTTAAATTGTGTGTTTACTTCTCTAGTAAGAAATAAAACATTGTCAGTCTTTGCCACTCGTCTCTGGGAATACGTCGTTTTATTTCAGGTTATGGGCCCAGAGAGCTCATAAAATCGCTATTGAGACGTTTTAGCAAGAATTTTGCATTTTGCAAGTGTTAAAAGACAGTATTCAGTGCGATTTAGATGTAATTTTAAATATCGCAGTAAGTTCCAGTATATCAGTTCGACAAAATGGCTAGCAACTACCTAGTAAATGTGCCGAAACTAAAGGGATGCGATAATTATTCGGAGTGGTGTTTCGCAGCAGAAAATTTCTTGGTTCTGGAAGGCATGAAACATTGCATAAAGGCAGAACCAGATAAAGAAATTTCAAGCGCTGATGACGAAAAAACGAAAGCAAAATTGATAATGACTATCGACCCGTCATTGTATGTCCACGTAAAAAATGTAAAATCGTCAAAAGAATTATGGCATAAATTACAGCAATTATTTGACGAAAGTGGATTTTCAAGAAGAATAAGTCTTTTAAGAAATTTAATTTCAATCCGGCGAGAAAACTGCACTTCAATGACGTCATATGTGACGCAGATTATTGATACAGCGCAAAAACTAAGCGGAACAGGATTTGAAATAAATGATCAGTGGACAGGGTCATTGTTGTTGGCTGGATTGCCTGATCGTTTTGCACCAATGATCATGGCAATAGAACATTCAGGAATTTCCATTACGGCAGACAATATTAAAACGAAACTTTTAGATATGGAGTCAGGAGAATACGAAAGCGAAATGAACGGTGCTTTTATTAGTCATGCAAAGCAAAATAAAAAGAATTTGTCTATGGCCAAGAAAAAGTATAATGTTGACAGTACTGTTCTGTCAAAGTCAAACATGGCAGTGAAATGCTACCGTTGTAAACAAATCGGCCATTACAAAAGTCAGTGCATGAATGAAAATAATTTAGCACAGAAGAAAAATACTGAAAGAGTGCCATCAAACGCATTCAGTGCTGTATTCTTAAGTGCGAATTTCAACAAAAATGAGTGGTATATTGACTCCGGGGCAAGTGTACACCTAACAGCTAATGAAAGTTGGGTAATGAATGCCAAATACGAACAAAACAAAGAAATTGTCGTAGCTAATAGCGAGAAGTTGACTGTATTATGTTCTGCCAATGTTAAAATAACTACTACAACTGATGATTGCGAGTACGACATCGTGGTAGAAGACGTACGCTGTATACCATCCCTGACTACTAACCTACTATCAGTCAGTCAATTAATTAGAAAAGGAAATAGTGTGTCTTTTACAGAAAAAGGCTGTTATGTTTACAATAAAAAGAAACAGTTAGTCGCTACAGCAGTATTAGTCAATGGAGTATACAAGGTAAACTTGATATCTCAGGAGTATTTGGCTGCATCAGCTGTATCAGGAGTAACATGGCATCGCAGATTAGGACATGTCAACAAGGAATATTTAAATAAAATGAAAAATGCTGTCATGGGAATGTCATTTGATGAGAAAATAGATATAAGCAAGGCTTCTTGCACAACATGCTGTGAAGGTAAACAATGTCGCTTACCATTTAAAGGCAGTGGTCAGAGAAGCAGTAACTTGCTAGATTTAGTGCACACAGATATTTATGGCCTTATGGAGACTACATCGATAGGAGGAGCAAGGTATTTCTTGTTATTTGTCGATGACTACAGTCGTTTTACGTTTGTTTATTTTCTAAAGCACAAGAATGAAGCTCTGAAGGTTTTCAAGAACTTCAAAGCACAGGTGGAAAATCAAACAAATAGAACAATTAAAGTGATAAGAAGCGATAATGGTTTAAAGTATTGCAATAAGGAATTTGGAGATTACCTAAACAGTGCTGGTATTATCCACCAGAAAAGCAACCCATACAGCCCAGAACAAAATGGTTTGTGTGAAAGATACAATCGCACAGTCGTAGAAAAAGCGAGATGTCTACTGTTTGATGCAAACCTGGGAAAAGACTTTTGGGGTGAGGCCACCAATACGGCAGTGTATCTGCAGAATCGAACTATGGCTGCTGCGTTGGATAATAGAACGCCATATGAATTATGGACTGGCACGAAACCAGATATCAGTGATATTAGAATATTTGGTAGCACTGTCATGGTACATGTTGCTAAACAAAAACGGAAGAAATGGGATAAGAAATCTGTAAAATGTATTCTTACAGGATATCCAGATAATATAAAAGGATACAGAGTCTATAATCCAGAATCAAGGACTGTGTTTACATTAAGGGATGTGGTTATTATTGAGCCAAAAATCAAGTCTGAATGTACGATTCTAGTACAAGACCAGAATGTTGCTTCAGTGGGGGATGAGGTTAAACCAGGGCAAGCCCAGAAGGTTGAATCAACATCTAGTCTTGAAGATAAACAACAAGCCCAGAAGGTAACAAGTTTGGAATCTATATCTAGTCATGAAGATAACTTCAACAGTGATAATGATTATAAAGACTCAGAAAGTACACTTCAGGGTGAAAATGAAGGTTTCATCATGGACAGACCCAGACGAACACGGAAACCACCAGAGAGATATGGTATGTTGAATCTTTGTACAAGTATAAGCGCTGAAACCTATGTAGATGGGGCAGGTTTGACGCTGCAACGGACCAGAAAAGAAACAGTGGATGTTGTCCATGCAAGAAGAAAAGTTAAAAGAAAATGATGCATGGGAATTATACGATAGTTCACAAGATGGTAGGGTTGTGCAGTGTGAGTGCTTTGTAAAAATATCACAGTGTTAACAAAGTTCGGTTCCATGTATGTTTAGTTGCTATGTTTGTCAAATATTAGTTATAGGGAGATCTAAGATAGATCCATGTATGTATACAAAAGTTAGAATTTTTTTTGTAGAGATTTTTATTTTTTCAAATGGTTGTAAAGAAACAGAATATTTGAAAAATGTATTAGTTAGTATTTTAAACTTAAGAAAGTCATTGGTGTCAATGTGTTAATTAATCTGACAAATCTATCACATTAAACCAGTCTGATTATATTGATCAGGTGATACAAAAATTAACTTGCATGTATGTAAGGGGGAAAACTATGTTGGAAAATTCCCATATCAGCAAGCTATTGGTTGTCTAATGTACTTAGCAGTTCTAACCAGGCCTGATAGTACTTATGCAGTTAGATTTTTGAATTACTTTTACAATTGCTATTCTAGAGAACATTGTGAAATGTAAAGCGTCTATTCTAGATATTTTACTTTTGTAGAGAATGTGTAGTAAATAAAATTGTAAATGTGAAGTATTTGCCTACAGCTGAGATGCCAGCTGATGTATTCACAAAGGCTTTGTGTTGTAAAGCATAATAAGTTTTTGGATATATTAGGTATCCAAAGATTGTAATAATTGTGTATATACATATTGTTAGATATAGTGGGGGTGTTGAAGGTTTAATATCTACACAGTATGTATTAGCACTGGCCATGTATCGTACTGGCCATCTGTCTTTTATTGTCACTAGACATATAGACATGTAATTTAAATTGTGTGTTTACTTCTCTAGTAAGAAATAAAACATTGTCAGTCTTTGCCACTCGTCTCTGGGAATACGTCGTTTTATTTCAAAAACTTACCAGAGCCAAACTTAATGAGTTGTATTCTGAAAGATTTATTCATTGCGTTTTTATCGGTTTTGTGAGAAGTCCTTGACAAAGTGGCAACCGCTCGAATCGTCGGTCGTCTTCGTTTTTAACGCTTCATAAAATTGCTAAACTGGACACAAAAAAGCACTGGTAAGGGTGAACCTAAGAGAGCAGTTGATGGAGACTTAGTATCTTAAAATATAATGTCAGTAGACTATACCACGGAATATGTGTGTCGCTCCAGACTGCACCTGTCAGTTGTCAATAGCTCCTTAGAAAAACTAACTTTATCTAAAAGATCTCAGATTCAATACTAGGCAAGTCCTGAATGTAAAAGGTAATTTTATTTATTAAATTTGAATTTAAAAAATACTGAATGATAATAAGCCTAAGTATCTATATGCTAAAGTACCAATAGCTTTTGAAGAAACTAATATTTAAATTAATGAAGTAGCTTATCACACATACATGTCACAACCAGTGGTCACCGATCCGAATAATGACCTCTGCCTACATTGATTTACGCGTGTACTGGAACTCTTATGATGGTCGATTAAAAAAGAAGCCACTGGAATATAATATTATATTCATTGTTAATAGAGTAAGGCCGACCGCACAAAACCTAACCTAACATAATAAAGCTTTGAAGAGCTTTTAAAAACGTTTTCGCGTATTAACTTTCCAGTTAGTTTTAAAGGTATAAACAGGCTATTTTTGGCTAGACTGAGGCATAATAATATACTACTTAAAAATGAAAATAAATAAATTCTCATAAAAACTAAAACACTTTTTTTTATGATAAGATAATGTTTATAAATAATGTTAGAGTAACTGTAAACGGTTGTACTCACGTATTATTTTTGGTCGGAGTAGCCCGACTAGTTTCGGACCATACGGAGGTCCTTAATCATGAGCAAGCGTGACCGTCCGCGTCGGCGTCGGGCGCTCCACTGAAGCGGGCCCACCGCGTAGCTTGTCGTTGCGAGCGTGTAAAGGACGTATTCACCGGCGCCTGCGATGAAGTTGGTTGCGTTGCCGGCGTGTCCGGTGTGCCTGTGTGAACGTCATCTTGCAACTTGTTCCGCTGCACCGTGAAGGACGTTGGATGTGTACACACCGTGCTGACTGTGTCGCATTCTAGGTTCGGGGTATCCAGATGTGTGGTCAGTTTTAAGGCCGGTCTCCAGGCAGGTGACAGTCCCCAGCCACTATCTCGGTTGAAATTGGGACGACGGCTGATCTCGATGGCCTCCCGTACTTTCCGCGGTATGAAGTATTTCTCCCTCGCTAGTACGGTGGCCTTGTCGAAACGTATGTAGTGAGCCGTGTCCGTTTCAGAGGCATGTTCGGCGACCGCCGACCTGTTGCTGTCCATGCTCTTGACGCTTCTGATATGTTCCCTTACCCGTGTCGTAATGTTGCGACGAGTCTCGCCTACGTAGCTCAGGCCACAGTCACACGGGATCGATTTTTACTCTAATAAATAATGTTTCATAGCGTTTACCATGTCTATTTAATATTTGAGCAATCAAGTTTAAATCAATCTGCTTATTTGCCAAAATTTTCAGTGCAGTTCCTTTGGGCGTGTAAGGGTGCACTAAGAAGGGATTTCCCACACTTCAAATCGAATCGGGACAAATGAAAAAAAAATTTGCGGGCGTAAACTTCGTGAACTCCGAGCAGTCTCTAGTCTAAGTACTAAGAGTATACTACTCATCATGACATTTCCACGCAGAGATGACTTCATCCATCCAATTGCGCCTGACAGGATAGTAGTCATCGATTTTAAACTTTCGCGATTTATATACATCATACAATATTATTTAGGGGGTCTTAGTTGCGATAATTTACTTATTTAAAGGCATAAATACCTCTGATATTTTCCTACGTTTCTACCGGCTTGCAACGGTTGTACTCGCGGAGGGACTCAATCCCTCCACGACCACAACCGCTAGATAACCGCTAGACCTAGAAGAAGCACTCGACCCGCTTAATAATATTCTATGAAGGATCGTAGTCACTGCGGCGATTGATTGATGTGTGACGTCACCGCTCAGACACCGAATCATTTTTTGTACACGTGCTGATGTAGGGTTGATACTTTGATTCTCAATGGATTGATTAGTTTGGTTCGTTAATTATTATTATTCGTTTGTTTATTATTATTGGTTATCTAGACGCATCTAGTAACGAATCCATCTATAATTTTTGATAATCATTCTGTATTTTTATATAGGAAAGAATTTGTGCATATCATTTTATCTTTTCGATAAAAAGGGAAGAATGTGGGTGATCTACATCTAAGAAGATATTAAAATGTATGCATTCTACAAAATTATATCAATGATTTAACTAGATTACGAAATAAATTGAATAGATCCCAATTTTTAGATCATAAATAATTCGCGTGATCACCGTTAGCCAAAATCCTATAAATTATACTACTAGCACACAACATAATAATATGCGGTTGTGTTTAATATTTAGTCAAATCATTTGTCAGGATTTGAACCCAACTTATGCATATTACAACTTCTTTATTGGTTTCTATACCGATTTTAGGCAACGTTCACAAAGGTCACCATCTCGACGGATATCCATTCATGTGCCATTTATATCTGTCCACTATCGTGCCTCGGAGGGCACTTAAAGCCGTCCGCTCTGGTTCCAGTTCCAAGACATGAACCGTTAGATCATGATTCATGTCGGATCATTCACTCATAAAAAAAAGAAATGTATCCCGACTTTAGGCACAGGATCTTAATTATCTGCGACGCCCATCAACATCCATCAAACTATAATAATAATAATAATAATAATCTTTATTGTACACCAAATTTAAATTTGACATAGGAATTACAACATATAAGTATATATTGCACAAACGGCGGCCTTATCGCTAAAAAGCAATCTCTTACAGGCAACCCATAAGGAAAAGAGAAGTAAGGAGCCAGATATAGGGCAGTTTAGGCGTAGTAATGAAATTATACCAAACAAAATACGAATACACACTATAGTATACAAATACACTAATATATATACTATAATATATATACATACATACATACAAACAATAATATAATAAATTAAGTAATGGGAGTAGACAATAGTAAAAAAAGGAGAGAAAGAAAGTGTGAGTTTGACAATATTATTGAAAGTTAAAGAGTTAAGTAGTGGTTTTTCACAAAGTTTTTGAAAGATGTGATATTTTGAGCCAGTTTGATGGATACAGGCAATGCATTCCACAACCGTGCCGCTTGTACAGTAAAGGATTTATCGTAAAAAGTAGTGGAATGCATTGGAATTTCCAATCTCAAATTTACCGATGACCTAAGACCCGATCTTGAATGAGAGTCACTAAGGAACTTGAAGCGTTCTTTCAAATAAGATGGAGTAGAAGGATTGAAAAGAATATTATAGAGTAAGGAAAGAATGTGAGTATTCCGCCGAAGGCGAATTGGCAGCCACTTGAGCTTATTGCGGAAATTAGAAACGTGATCATATTTACGTAATCCAAATATGAACCTAATACAGAAGTTTTGAAGACGCTCAAGCTTATCAAGTTGCTCCTCAGTGAGATCTAGATAGCTGACATCGGCATAGTCAAGGATAGGTAATAGAAGAGAGTTTGCAAGTGCAATCTTAGTGGCAATCGGCAGAAAGTTCCGCAGTTTTCGTAAAGTCTCCGTCGCAGCAAACAACTTGCGACTAACTTCAGTGATTTGTGGTCCCCAAGATAGAGTTTTGTCAATATAAACACCTAAGTCCTTCACACAGTCACTTATAGGTATTGGGATACCACCAAAAGTAATTTGGGGTAGCAGATTCCAGTCGATGCGAGAGATCATCCTGGGACTACCAACAACGATAATCTGTGTTTTCACAGGGTTGATCTGCAAACCAAATCTCAGGCTCCAAGCAGATATCCGTTCTAAATCAGAGTTCATGATGCGAAATGCTTCAAACAGCTCATGCGCCGGTGCCTGTGTGTAAATTTGAAGATCATCTGCATAAAGGTGGTAGGATGACTGAAGTTGATAGGAGATGGAATTTATGAAAATTGAGAAGAGTAATGGAGAGAGAACGCCACCCTGTGGAACACCGGCTGTCGTATTACACCACGAAGAGAAAGAGTCTTCGACCCGTATACGCTGCCGACGACCAAACAGGTAACTATGAAACCAATCAATCACTGGTGGAGATATGTTAATAGAGCGTAATATACGATTATGATCTTTCCACGCTTCCAACTCCAAATTATCCACATTTCGTCTTTAATCAAGTTTCTGAGTGTGATGTTAAAAGGTGCGTATTATCGATTTCTTCAAATGCTGTCGGTAATGATTGCGTCAGTCGTAAGATGATTCTTCCTATCTTAGACGAAATCCTTCCCATCCTTTGTCATATACTTAATTATTCCTTATCCTGGGGCGTATTTCCAACTCCTTGGAAAGATGCCCAAATTATTCCTTTGCCCAAAAAATCGAAACCTACTTCCTATTCTGATTATCGTCCTATTTCCGTGTTACCTTTCCTTTCTAAAGTGCTCGAGCGCCTAGTCCATGTCCAACTCACTACTTTCCTTAACAAAAACCTCCTATTCAATCCTCTACAATCCGAATTCCGTCCTGGTCACAGCACCGTTACGGCACTGACCAACATTACCGACGACATTAGGTTCGGTATGGAGAAAGGCAATTTAACGGTACTTTGTTTACTGGACTTTAGTAACGCCTTTAATACCGTTGATTTCCACATCTACTCGGTAGTACGCCTTTAATACCGTTGATTTCCACATCTACTCGGTAGTAGAGTGTGGAAATCAACGGTATTAAAGGCGTTACTAAAGTCCAGTAAACAAAGTACCGTTAAATTGCCTTTCTCCATACCGAACCTAATGTCGTCGGTAATGTTGGTCAGTGCCGTAACGGTGCTGTGACCAGGACGGAATCCGGATTGTAGAGGATTGAATAGGAGGTTTTTGTTAAGGAAAGTAGTGAGTTGGACATGGACTAGGCGCTCGAGCACTTTAGAAAGGAAAGGTAACACGGAAATAGGACGATAATCAGAATAGGAAGTAGGTTTCGATTTTTTGGGCAAAGGAATAATTTGGGCATCTTTCCAAGCAGTTGGAAATACGCCCCAGGATAAGGAATAATTAAGTATATGACAAAGGATGGGAAGGATTTCGTCTAAGATAGGAAGAATCATCTTACGACTGACGCAATCATTACCGACAGCATTTGAAGAAATCGATAATACGCACCTTTTAACATCACACTCAGAAACTTGATTAAAGACGAAATGTGGATAATTTGGAGTTGGAAGCGTGGAAAGATCGTGTAAAGTCTTAGCTTTAGTAGTCGCATCAAATTGCGACGAAGAAGTGAAATGCTGATTGACTTTCCAACTGCCAGTGATCTTAGAAATTTCCAGACTTTAGCTGGGTCTTCGTTCTCAACAGATTTATGGATGTGTTGGCGTTGTGCTTGCCTACACACCTTGCTGCAGTGATTTCTAATCGCAATATAGCTTTCCCTATTGCGAGAAGTCGGTTGACATTTATATTTGGTTTTAGCCATTGCTTTCTTTGATAGCAGATGTTTTATTTCTTCAGTTATCCACGGCGAAGGCAAGTGCTTGACTCTTATTGCACGGACAGGAGCATGAATATCGAATAGTCGAATAATTGCACTATTGAGTTTTTCAACTTTTTCGTCGATGGATTGAGCGCTTTCCACAGATTCCCAGTTAATGTTGCGAGCGTCACTACGGAGACTCTCCACATTCATGCCACCAAAATTACGTTGCAGAAGAATTTTAGTGTTAGGCTTAGGAGGACGAAGTTTATACGAGAGAAAAATTAAGTCGTGGTAGGAGAATGCATCAGCTGAAAATTGACCATGCTTGACGACAAGAGAAGGTGAAGAAACAAAGATAAGATCAAGAAGAGAAGTACTACTATCAATAAGTGATTATCGTTCTAATTCACCAAAACCATATTTAGTTTCACCATAACGCGACTCGACAAATAGTTTTATTGCCAATAAAACGTTACAGCGTCGTTAACTATTATCTGGTTAACTAACTGAACCGGGTTTAAATGTGACTTTGGATACTATATTGACTATTACAACTATATAAGGTCCCAATCCAACCGGATTGCTTTTTGGCAAAGGGCGGCTGAGTTTTCTTTATATTTGACCATTTGGATATTTATTACCTTTTCCCTCTCTTGAGGCACTAATTAAATAATGTAATAATATTCTACCACATAGAAATGGTCACCCACGTGCTATTCGGATGTACAAACCATATCAGTGCAAAATTTGATCAATACTGTTGTATAGTAGATTTTACGTGGAGGAGTAAAAACATTCAAATTGCTAGACCGATGCTGAAGTAATTTTCATAGGAAATTTATATTAGCACAGGTGATGGTAATGATTATCAAGCAGCGGTAAAATCAATTCAATTATCTATAATCGAAGCCTGTACAGCGCTTAATAAATATACTGATCTTATTCAGACTAAATATTTGAACAAGCTTTTACTGCACATTTTGGAAGAGTTTAGATAATGATATAACGTTGCAACCACTTTGCAACGAAGTAATAAACATTAAACCAAAAGCACGGCGCCCACTTTAATTTCACTGACAGCTGATGCAGTAGCTCTCCTATGGTAAAGCATATACAAGCATTTTTAATGCAAGTGGCATACAACAACATTAGAATATTAACAGTTTTGATGTGCACTTAAAAACTGACACGAGACAGCGTAACGCAAATATTTTATTGACGTCCCAAAAATATCACCACATTTTTTGACATTGAATGATGGATCGTTTTCTTGCTCATAAGTGATACGTTTTGGTTTAGATTGCATCAATATACTGATGGCTACATACAGCATATATTAAGCAAGTGTCATGACGTTTCTGTGTTATTAATGTTATCGGATAAATACAGCGATATGCTTGTTTATAATTGCAAAACTACGTTACAGAAATCGGCTACGAAAGCTCCTCAAAATAGATAAACGGAAAAATGCAGTATTAAGATTAACTAAAAAACGACTGGTCAGATCTTGGTCTAGAATAAATTTAACTGATGCACACGTGAACCAGCTTTCAAACAAAAAAGCAATAATCAAAATTGGTCCACTCAGGGAACACTAACAGAACTGAGGTACTGCGTACCTATTCCCTTTTGAAGCAGGTTAAAAAGTAAAAAAATGGCCTTTACCTAACCACTATAAAAAACAAGAGACGTAACCATCAGCTTACGGAAGATAGAGCTAATCAGTCTTGCCTTTTCATGGCTGGTAACTTATTCAAGCAATAAGACAAAATAGCATCAGAACCCTTTGAAAAATAAACATTGTATAATTCTATATTGGCTCAGCATCAGGCTGGCCACAATCTAGCCCGCCATTTTGGTCAAGCCACAAGAAACTTTGATGGCAGATACTGATAAAATTCTATAATTGCAAAGGATTTCGCAGAAGACTTCTCAGTTCGCCGTGTGGTTGACGGCATAGAATACAAGTGTCACCACCCCCTATCTTCCCGTGGGTGTCGTAAGAGGCGACTAAGGGGTAACACGATGCAAATACCATCTTTGCGTAGAGACGGAAAACTCGACATCAAACCCTATACGACTGCCTCGTTGGTCTCGCGGCATAAATGTGCGCGTGGGATCGGGAGGTCCCGGGTTCGATTCCTGGGTCGGGCAGTGTTATTGGGTTTTTCTGTCACGAAATTCTCAGTAGCAGCACGGAGTCTGGAAATGTGCCCGGTACGGCAATAGGCTCGCCCCTTATTACGTGGGACTAAAGTATATCTGGCGAAAAGTGGGTGTAGAAATACACCTCTGCCTACCCCTTCGGGGATAAAAGGCGTGACGATATGTATGTATGTATGTATGTACTTCTCAGAGTTCAAATACAGTCAAACCGAAAATGTCACCATAATGTGAACTTGCCCTACATTTGCACCGCATACAGTGCTATGTGTACAGTCAACTCCAAAAGTCGCTACGCACCTCAACATCTTTGCAGAGACTTTTATGAATTAAAACTCCTCGTTTATTATACTTAATTTATAAAATATGATTCAGGCAAGATTTTCTTGTGTAAAAATCCTGAAAAATAATAAAAATTATGACAATTTTGGGCAATATCACCTTATAAAATAACGTAAATGTATATATATTTTTGAAGCTGACTGTACCTTTCCAAAATCTTCGTATCCACTGGAGCTGAAAGGCAGTTAACCGATATGTGAGAAAAACTTTCACCTATAACAATTTCATATTAGTATATTAAGTGTCCTAATGCTGGGCATGAGAGCAACAGTCCATGGGCACACATGGCAAAGATGGACTGACCAATTGCAGAGAGTTGACAGTATTCATAATTATTATATTTCAGAACGTTACGCTGAAATCAAAGATGGTTTACGCGATACGTGCTTATCCATGCGATATAAAAAAATATATGCAGATTTTGTAAAGTGCAAGCCATGGGTTCAACCTGAGACTCTATGCGTAGCAGTCCGTTAGCCACTCCATTAGGCTATCGCTAATTACTCTAATACCATCATTTTATTTTTACGGGCGCTCACTCTTTTATGGCTCTATTTCAACACCGCTCAGCTCACACATATATCAAGAACACGCAGCTTTATAGTCGAGGAGCTTACCGCCAGCCAAACCCACCCACTTCAAACTATCGCAGCAATTGAGAGCCTAATTGTTCAATTATCCAAATCGACTACTTAATAATTACCTATTTGGGACATTTTAATTAGGTACCGCCCAAATTGAGCTAAATTAAGCGTTCAATTATGTAGATATAGAATTACTTTGAACCGTTTTATACGCAATTATAAAAACATCATTGGCAGACTTTGAAATTTACAGATGGGAAAATTTACTGAATGTCTTTTTGATTCATACGCACGTAATGTGCAATCTGACCGCTCTTATATATCAATCCTTGAAGTGAATCATTCTTGGTTACGTTAGTTTTATATATGATTGCCCATTTACAAATACATTTTTCAGACTTATGACTTAGATAGAAATATTTTATAAACCTATAATTGCTTGCTCCGACTATAAATTCTGCCAACACAGAGCCTTAATCGTTGGGCAACGCACTCGAGATTTTAGCGGTTGATGCCTTTAATGTTGTAAGCTTCTGTCTTACTAATAAAGAGCTTTTGAGAAATTTATCCCTAAGAAAGAAAAATTGAGATGAGCACTCGTATGGAAGGCCATCATTATCAAAGTATAAGGCACTTAATTTGTCCTGATTCTGGTTAAAAATAGATCTGCAGTTTTTACAGTATTTATTAAAATGATGACGATTCTACTGTCACGTTTTTGAAAACTTTATATGCGTAACAGGCATAGAGACTAGCTATCAAGTCAGCCCCCAATTTTATTTTGGTCCTGTAGTAGGTCTCTTTCCAAAACTCAAAGTTGAATTTAGAACCTGGTGGAGAAGCGTAAGGGATGGGGCTAGTAATGGCAGAAGGGGGCTTGTAGCCTTTCCTGGGATTGGGTCGGGTTGGACTACGCGCAGTGGGAGGAAGACCGATCTCCTGTAGCTCGTCTTCTCCCCGTAGGGCGTCTTTGATCGACAGTTGGGGTGGTTTTTATTGTTAACACCTCATAATCCGGTTCGAACTTTCCCTAGAGACGGAGATCGATAGGGATTTTTAACTCTGTTTTATTCGTAACAAATTAGTGTTTGGCTTTCGCTACTCTTAATTGGGCCCCTTCGAACCTGACAAGTTTTATTCAATCTACAATCATTTTTCATAGTCACCCGAAAAGTTTTGTGTTCCTATGTACCGAGTACAAATTTTGTCATTTCATAATTCTGCTGTAAATTGTGTTCATAATCTTTAATTACTTTCTTTCTACATATTTAAGTATTTCCCCGTATTTAATTTGTTTTGAGTACTCATAGTGTAATGGAAACTAATTTACCAGTACATTGCTTGCCTCGAAAAATAGAATTTTATAGACATGGCTGCTGCGTTAATGAAAATAGAGAAATGGTTTTCTCATTTTTATTCGTAAAAGATTGGATATCGATAGCCAATGCTTCAACACTTGCACTCCATTAATGAGTGATCGCTTGCGTTATTTACACCAGATCGTGTAACGATCCCGGTTCTTGTCTCAGACACAGACACTTCGTAAAATGTCTAATGCATGGGTGCATAACGTGATGGCTATCATTGGTTGTTAATATTACATGGTTTTTGCACTTGTAACACGACCAGAGGCCCTATTCTCTAATTTTTAGGGTTCCGTACCTCACAAGGTAAAAAAAAGGAACCCTTATAAGATCACTTTCTTGTCCGTCTGTCTGTCTGTCCGTGTGTCACCACCGATTTTCTCAGGAGCGGGTGGACCTAGTAAATCGAAATATATACCAGATACTGAGGTTCCTATTAGGTGTATAAAAATCAGGGTCCTGGGTCAACCCGATAAAAAGAAATAGTCAATATTAGATTTTTGCGAAAACTTGTAAGTACCAAAATTAACCTTAATTTTCAACTTTTTTTAATTTTCGGAATGTTTCCTTTACTTGTGCTGTAAGACTTTGGTTTTAATTAAAATTGACAATTCTAGGTCAACCGTAAGTACCCTATAGGTTTTGGGTCAAAAACCTATATGGTAGTTCCCGTTGAACTAGAATCACGAAATTAGGCCAAAAGCAGGATCTTACAACACAAATTAAGGAAAAAATAAAAAAAGTGAAAAATTTAAGGGTGTCCCCATACATACATAGTAGACTTCATTTAAGATAGTCCTCTAAGTTGTATAGGCGCTCATACAGATTTAGAGGACTAGCATAATTAGCACCAACCTCAAATAAGGTAAAATGCGTACGGAATCCTCGGTGCGCGGGTCAGATTCGCACTTGCCCGAATTTTTATTTGTTCAAAATGCAGTTTCGATTTATTTTAATGTCACTGTAATACTCATGACAAAAATGGTGTTCTCCTAAATTAACTGATATTTGAATGTTATTGTGACTAGATTGTAAAGGAGAATGACCAAAACTGGGCTATTTTGTGGCACGTTTGCTTCTAAACCATTCATATCTAGAAAATCTTCTTTTAATTTATAATTTTATATACATTAATTTTAATTTAAAGCAAAACGGGGAGTTTTAGTTCAAAATTAAAAGTATCTGCGTTGTTTCGGTCGTGACATCGCCATTTCATATTCAAAAATCATTTTGCATATTTAGGCAAATGTTTACAGCTTCTTGCAAACCCCTTTTAATAGGGAATAATTACATTCATAGTGACAACAGGGTGACATAACAAAAGTTCTAATAAGCATAATAACACCAAAATCTTATGATATTTTGAAAAATGTATTGTGGTGTAATATTTTCTGTAAATAATATGTTTATCCTTTTTGCAACATATTAGCCACGAAATAATGTTTTGTACTTATCGAAAATATGGAAACATATTTTTATTATACTGGCGTCTATAATGTCTTACGCTAAGAAATATAACCTTATTACTAGTCCAACCTCTCTGGTCTTACGTCAGTTATTTTGACATGAAAACAGTCAAATTGCTTTTTCACCTATGCTCATATCTCTTTATTGGAAAATAAGTAATTTACTGTCGTTTATATTGAATTGAACAATCCTTTGTAGACCAAACAGGTTTATTTCGTGTTATCAAGACTCGTGGGTTGATTAAAGTATGAGACAGTCTTTATTGGTAACATTAGTATGTCGTCTGGAGAACAACTAGCCGTGATGAGGATTGCAGTTATGTTAACTCTTCCTTTGCGGTACCTTGGCTGCAGCATGTCCGTTCTTTGGACAAGCTATCTGATTCGGAGCTCAATATTTTGACATCATGGATAGCGCCAGTCTGTGTAAGTGTTGTTTACTTCTCTTCTCAATTCCTACAATTCTCATGTGCTCTCCTCACCGAATATTCAAACTACTTTAATGGTTTGTTTCAGGAATTGAACGGAGTCTTATGTTTAGAATACTACACATAAATTGAAGCTGTTGTAACTTATGAGGTCATACCTGCACCACATTATGGTATACGATATACAAGCTCCTGCTTCATTTTGAGGTGATTTATTTGAAGAAGATTTAAGTATAATAACAAATAAAATGAAGAATAACATAAAAACTGTGTCTCATTTACCTTTTAAGCATATATAAGGTCCAATGGAATGAGCTTATCTTTTGCGAACTAGCCTCACTGAAATTCTCATTAATTGAACCACATGGTATTGAGAATTCTCAGTAAGAAATATATCAGACTGAAAAAACCACAAACTAATATAATCTACAAGCGTTTGTTTCGTAGCTCCACTTCTTATTACAACTATTTTCTATATTGTATAATATACATAGAGGCTTCTAATAAATTCCGGTAATATGATTAAATCATACCATCACCGTCCTAGAGTTATGTCGGTTGCATCCAAGACTTCAACGCCTAGGAGCCCTGGGTCCGCATACTAGTCTAACCAGATATGACAGAATATTAGCTTTTCCATAGTCTGACCGCCATAGCCCAAAGGGAAAGCGATATTGTATGGTTTAGACCAGTAAGTATCGGTTTATTTGAGGGTACTGACTCCCCGTAACGACGTGCTATGGTGAAAGATCTTCATGACAACTGGGACCGACGGCTTAACGTAAGTATACTCTTCGAAACACGGGCGATAATTAACTAATTTACTACTATTTATATGATTAAATCATGTAACTATCGCAATACTTAACCTCAAAATATTTGAAATATTTAATGTCCGATAGCTAAGAACTGCCGCCGAATATCGTATTCATTTTTTCCTAATTTAATTAGGAGTATATTTACTATATTTTACTGGTCAAATCATCGAGAAGCAAACTTAGCCCATCTTCCATACAAATTTGGTCATTCTCCTTTAACAATGAAAAATAAAGTCAAATTAGACGATAATGACACTCAATTAGCAGAATACCGATTCTGAGTCAATTCAAAATATAATCTCATTTCGTTCAAAATATAATTTTAATGTCATAATATAAAATACGAGAATGGAACTTCATAACATTCGATTTATTGATTTCCGCTTGACAATTTTTAAACTGGAAACGTACGTTTGGGGAAATGACGTCGATTGCGCTATAATCGATATTTTTTTTGTGTCATGAGCGACATACAAGCAGACGGGTCACCTGATGGTAAGCAATGACCGCCGCCCATGGACACAAGCAACACCACAGGAGTCACAAGTGCGTAGCCGCCCTTTGGGTTAGGAAAAGGGATTGGAGGAGGAGTGGGATGAGGGTGAAGGAATAGGGAATAGGGCGTCGGGTACTCTCACTCACCGAACGAAACGCAACAATGTAGGTACTGTTACTTTACGTCGATTTTATGTGAGAGGGTAGTACTTCCCCGATCGAGCCGGCATGCTGAAATCAACAAGGCTCTACTACCGATAAACATTATGAGACAAAAACACCTGTATTTTTTGAGAAAAGATCATCAAAGAGTCTGTAATGACCCTTTTCCATTAATTATAATAATAATAATAACCCCCTCTGGGGCTGTCGTTATCTCACCATGAGACTAACGCAAACTCAAAGGGCAGAGTAACAGCTTTCAAATATCACCACATCTTGTGATATAAACAAAAAATGTATTACACTTAGACAAATGATTGGTATAACTTCGCTATACTAGACTCCGCGATGCCTAAGAAAAATAGGTCCGTAAATGAGGCAACTCATTATGACAGTGTATGTCAAACAAAAGCATCAAGACGCATGCGTGAAGAATTGTGTTGTCAGCTTCTCAACAGTTACCCGAGTAAATGGGAAAGTATTTTATCCTGTGGTCTAGTGGATAAGTTATTGGTCTCAAAATCAGTTAAGAAAATTCTTAAAAATTACAATTCATTAAGAGCATTAATATATTTGTGTATAGGTTAGGCGTACCGCGTAAGTTCCTTTACGAGAAAAATGGTTGGTATATTATCCAATGATTAGGCCTCATTTTAGTATGATGGTTTGTTTTATGTAGGTACTTATAGTATTTTGCAAATTATTATTAGAAATAACCATAGAGGAAATAAGGTGTTTCCAAAACAGTGCTTTCTATTTCCATGCTATTAGTCCATATAAATTTAGTTAGACATTATTAATTTAACATGAATAGTCGTGAAAACTACTTTGAATAAAACAATAATCTTACACACTTAATTACACATATGATTAGGTAAACCATGTTTCTTGAGAAAGATGTTCAGCTTCTAACAACTAACATTTTCACCTTATTAGTAAAGGTATAAACATAAAATAATATAGAAAAAGGTAAAATATATAGATAATAAATAGGTTAGATAAAAGAAATAGTCAAATATAAGGAAGTACAATAACTATAGATTCACATAATTAAAATCGAAACTTTGGGGAAGTTGATACTTGTACTAGCAGCAACACTGAATGGCGTTTTCGGTTTTTTGTAATTTTATGTTGATATTTCATAATTATTCTTATTTTACAGGTAGTATGTTATACCAGAGTTCTTCTTATTTCTTGCTGAGTTATTTTTACTCAAGATAAAAGCGCAACTTGGCATTGTACAGCGAATTATTTCCGTAATTAATTTGGTGGATAGGTATAAGGCTGTCAGTGTGACAGGCTCAACCATGCCAGCTGACATGGTTTTTTCTGCCTCATCTTACAAGTATGAGGGCTCCGTCTAGTAGAGCAGAGCGAGACCAATTATTAGTCTATGGTATTACAAGATGAAAAGAAAGCTTACAAACCGCAGGGCAGCTTTGTGGCGAGCTGAATTTATGTGGCGACACTGCGGTCCCGAATGCTTCAGAGAGTCGGTCAGGGCCTCGTCTCTGACTTGCCTTTACTGGCTGGTTGGAGTGGATGCCCAAGAGCGCCCGCAGGACTCTCAACTCTGACTTGCCTTGGTCGGCCGGCCAGAGGGAAGCGGCAAGATCTATTAGCTCGGGGGTAGAAGTGTCATTTTCAAGGTTCTCTATATTTATTTCTACGATTTTATGTCATAATTTAACATTGCATAACGTTACTTGTCCTAACATTAGTTACGCATAATACTCATTTGCCATAACTTTTTAATCATATTTTTTTAAATCCTATTTACTGTAAGCATAATATTTAATAAGCATACTATCCCAAAGCATAATTTTACTTAAGCATAACGACGCATAACCATAACTATTAGAAGCATACAAACTATATTCCGAAAAATTAACTACAAAATTTTTTATAACAATATTACACTATTTTATACATTGCTCTCGTCAAACCAAACCAAATCGACGATCACCCAATAATAGTTTAGTAATAGTAAAGTTGAATTCTGGGTCATGTAAAGCCTTATAAAACCGTCCATGCAGCTCCTTGCCCTTCGATATTTCTCTTCGGTCTTCAGTACTAAGTACTGCAGGTTTGTGCCAGCTCTCTTTAGCCAGAGCGAGCGAAGTAAGTCCTGTATCCATGGCAACTACATCGCGGTGCACATCCATGCTCATGCCCAGAAAATATTCTCTGAGGTTGTACAGCTCGCGGTTGTGAAGGGTCTTAGCACATAAAAAGCCTCGACCCCCACATTTCCGCGGGATGTACAGCCTCATTACCGATGAGCGTGGATGATGCATGCGAAATGCAGTCAGCATTGAACGGACTTTTCTATCCAGGGCTTCTAGTTCAGTCTGGGTCCACCTGAGTTTGCCGAAGGAATACATTAGGACTGGCATGGCCCACCCGTTGCAGGCTCGCACCTTGTTGCCAGCTGATAAAAGACTATTAAGTACTTTTCTCAGGCGGCCAAAGATTATTATTATTGTTAATATTTGTTTCTCTATCACGGCTATTCTTTTAACCTTTGATGTTAGAAGACTAACCGGCCCTTTGGCATGCGTACACGGAGACATTAGTCCAACGCGCAGAGGCCCTTTGAGAGTGTTAATCTAGCATGTGATGGGATACCTGCTGAGGCGCCTCCATAACTGCACTATTAAGTGAAGTCACGGATTAGCCGCAGCAGGTGCAAGACTATTGCTACTTGTATGGAACCTAATTATTCTGGGCTATTTGGATGGGTGTGTAATGGATTGGTCTAGGTGAATACTATGGAAGAAAAACGGCACCTGCCCTATATACTCTTATAGTATGTCGAAAAGGGGCAGGCGGTGACTCACCAACTCACTGGATGGGCCCACTCTAGATAGCCGCCAAGGCAAACAAACTCTACCATAAAGGCAACAAGAGGGCAACACCGGTGTGAGCGGCTAGGGGTGTATAGTGGTGCGGCACCGGTTTCGCCATCGCGGGCCTCGTGACAACGGAGGCCCGGAGCGGGTTTCCCCGTAATTACGCCCTTGACAATTACACTTCAACCCCCGAGCAAATAGCTCTTGTGACTTCCCTCTGACCGGCCGACCAAGGCAAGCCAGAGTCGAGGGTCCTGCAGGCGCTCTTGGTAATCCACTCCAGCTAGCCAATAAAGGCAAGCCGGAGACGAGGCCTTGACCGACCCTCTGAAGCATTCAGGACCGCAGTGTCGCCACACACATTCAGCTCGCCACAAAGCTGCCCTGCGGATTGTAAGCTTTCTTTCTATCCTGTAATATATATATATATATCACAAGATAAAGGTGAGGTTTGAAAGCTGTTACTCTGCCCTCTGAGATTCCATTAGTCTCATGATGAAATTAACGACTGCCCCAGAGGGGTTATTATTATTATTATTATTATAAGACTTTAGTACGTTTCCTTTATGCTTTTTGATCTTTATCCCAATAAACAATATGCTTTACAACTTCATGCATATCAAAGTTATGAATAAAAATAATAGGATATACAATATTTATACTTAATAACACAGTATGCTAAAAACCAATGATAGCACACTTTTATTATGACAAAGAAAATTATGCCTAACTTATTATGACAATTTAAATTAGGACAAAAACCATTATGAGAAAAAGAGGGATCCCCATTTTCAAGGGGCGTAACTACGGGAAAACCCGCTCCGGGTCTCCGTTGTCACGAGACTGGTGACCGGTACCGCACCGCTCTTTTAATACCAAATGTTAGAAGAATAACCGTGTAAAGAGAAACATAATAATAATAATTTATTGTCTTAACAGTGTTATAATATTACAAATTAGTGTTAGGAGTCTCCTTTTAAGCAAAATATGTCTGTATTAGGACACTCCGCTCTTCCATGTCATGTTTACAATGTGTATATTTAAACACTATGAAATAAAAGCACTTTATATTTTTTTTTAAACATTATGATCTCTTTAAAGTTCCAATAAACTTATGAGGCATACTAACACACTCTTAGCCAATATAACTAGCCAAATTTCAATTCCTTTTTACTCCTTAATAGTTTTAATGGATTGGCTCCACCCAGTAGGCCGAACTTAGTGAGACAAATATATTTTTGTGCATCGCTCTACAATTTGTGGGAGTTAATTTTGTGCCCTACTACCGGGGTTTGAACCGGCGGCACCTGTCGTTGAAGTCGAGCGCCCTACCACCGCGCCACCGAGCTTAGTCAGCGAGCGGTGAAAGTTGTGACTGCTACGCGCACCCACTCCGCGCTCCCCGCACCCGCACTGCGCACCGCGACCACACGCCGCGCGCCCCGCGCACTCGCCGCGTGCGCCTACACAGCTACGTCACCGAGCTGCGCCCGCCGCACATAACCACACCGCTACGACTGCCTGTATTCTGTCGCCTCACTCGCCTCGCCAGCTTGCACTACGAGCTAATAAAACGTGCTACACCACCTAACAAAGGACTCAATCGTAATTATATATTTTTACAGTACAACCTTTGCTACATACTATTTATCTAAGCCTGAAGCTTCAATATGCAGCATACTCCACGTAAATCTACCTCAAAGACCGGAAAACAGGGCAACACACATGCCGAACCCGATCCTGCGTCATTGGTTTGTACCAGCAAGTCCGATAATACCACGGTTAGAAACAGACGACAGCGCGGGGAAAACCTGCCTAAAAGCTCAACCGTACAATCGCCGTGTGCTTGTAATGACTTGAGAACTGAGCTGCTACAGATGCTGACGTCATGGAAAGCTGATCAAGACCAAAGATTGTCGGCCTGGAAGGCGGATCAAGATGCTTTATTGTCAACACTTGTAAGAGACGTAGCTGATCTTAAGAAACAATGTACAGAAACGCAAAACAAATACACTGAGCTAGATAAAGGAATGTCCTTCATAAATAAAGATTACGAGGCAATAAAGAACCAGGTAACTGAGCTGGAAAAACATGGAAAAGAAAATACCTCATTTTCCTCTCCTACCGCCTGAAACCTCCTAAATCCCCACCTAAAGTTCTGCGCATGCGTTGTTTTAGTCGAATGGATGTAAACAAACTAAATAAGGATGCTGCCAAGTTAAACTGGAATAAAATGATGTCTGCCTCTACGGTGGACGAAAAGGTTAATATATTTAATGACACAATCAGTAATCTATGTTCATGCCCCAGTAAGACGAGTGAAGCTGAAACGTCCTCCTGCACCTTGGATTACTACAGGTGTACGGATGGCGATGCGTCGTAGAGACCGAGCTTTTAGGCGGTATAAAAAGGACCGTTGTGATGAGAACTGGGAGCTTTTTAGATCTGCAAGAAATCGGTGTAATCAAATGGTACGTAACGCCAAACGCCGACATATTCTCGATAATATAAATTTTTCATCACCTGCTAATACCTGTCGGTTCCTTAGAACACTAGGCATTGGCAAACAGCAGCACTTCGACAATTGTGGGACTCTTGATCTGGATGATATCAACCGATATTTCACCTCTTCCGTTTCGCTGAATCACCAGATCACGAGTCTCACACTTAGTTACTTAGCGGGCTTGCCTCAACCGAATGTTGAATTATTCCAGTTTTCTCCAGAGTCTTTAGGCGAGATCAAAAGTTCAACCCTCTCCATCACTTCCAATGCTGTGGGGTGTGATAACATCAGCCGTCGTATGATAACGACAATCTTAGACCACCTCCTGCCTGCAATATCCCATATCATTAACTTTTCCCTTACTTCCGGTACCTTCCCCTCCCTATGGCGTAAAGCCTACATAATTCCCCTGCCCAAAACTCAAAACCCTTCTATTCCTAACCACTTCCGTCCGATTTCTATCCTACCTTTTCTGTCCAAAGTGCTAGAGGCCTGTGTCCACAAACAATTGGCTCGGTTTGTTCACAATAACAGATTGTTGAGTCCTTTACAATCTGGATTCAGGCCTGGGCATAGCACTACCACCGCCCTCCTTAAAGTGACTGGCGATATTCGAGAGGCCATGGAAAACACCAAAATCACCGTACTGGTGTTGATTGATTTTTCAAACGCCTTCAATACCGTCAGTCACGATATCCTTTTATCTATCCTATCTCATCTTAGGGTCTCGGCTGGAGCTCTGGATTGGTTCTCTTCTTATCTTCGAGGGCGTCAGCAGTCTGTCCGCCTCAATGATTCATCATCGGGGTAGTCTGACACTACTTCTGGTGTTCCTCAAGGCGGTATCATTTCTCCCTTGTTGTTTTCTATCTTTATAAACCTCTTGACTCAAAATCTTCAGTGTGCTTACCATTTGTATGCCGACGACTTGCAGATCTATACACATGTTAATGTGGAATGCGTAGCTGAAGCCATAGACAAGATAAATAGCGATTTAGCAGCTATACTCACCTGGTCGGACAAGTTTGGATTAGCTGTCAATCCTAGTAAGACGCAAGCTATTATCTTAGGTAGTCAAAGGATTTTAAAGAGACTGGACTACACATCTTTTCCAGTCATTACATTTAGCGGCACTGTTAATCTGCATACAACAGTAAAAAATCTTGGCTTGCATATGGATAGCACGCTAAATTGGCAAACGCAAGTAAACCATGTGAGTCAGAAAGTCACTGGTACTCTACGCGCTCTCTACCGCCTAAAAAACTTTCTCCCGCCCGAGACTAAAACAATGCTTGTGCAAACTTTAATTTTCCCTCTAATCGACTATGGTGATGTATGTTACTTTGACCTGAATGCAGATCTCCTAAACAAACTTGACCGTCTTCTAAATAACTGCATTCGATTCATTTTCAATCTTCGTAAGTTTGACCATGTGTCCACTTATCGTTCTCAATTGAATTGGCTTCCCATTCGTCAACGCCGTAGCTTGCGTGCTCTCACAACTCTCTATAGTATTCTTACGTCTCCTACTCCCCCTGAGTATTTAACGCCCCTCTTCCAGTGCCTAGGGTCTAACCATGCTCGTAACCTTCGCTCTTCTAATAACCTGCTTCTCATGGTTCCCACTCACAGCTCTAATTTTCTTCACTCTTCTTTTACTGTACAATCAATCCTTCTCTGGAATGCCCTTCCTCTTGAGATCAGGATGGCCAGGACCAAGTGCACATTTAAGTTCAAAGTTAAGGAACTCTTGTTGGCCGAGACAGCCGGTGTATCATAATTCATTTATATTTCATTTTGTATTTTAATATGTATATATATGTATATATATATATATATATTTATATATATATATTATATGTAGATGTACTAGTATGTAGTAATAATATGTATTATTTGAAATTATGGTTTTATATATTATATATATTGCTTATATATCTTTTTACTCATCGCATGTTTGTATCTTATATGTATATATCATATCTAGTATACATATATATATATATATATATACTCTATATAGCTATGTAACTTCAAACTCAAGGTTCTTTTCATTATAGGTATTTATATTGCGCCTACTTCTTTTTTCTCTGCACCATTCAAAGGTAGACTGGGAGATAATGCCCATGGCATTAAGTCCGCCTGTATACGCTGCGTATATAAAGTTTTTAAATAAATAAAAAAATAAATAAATTAAATAAAGAATCAATTTCCTATATAGAGAATAGGATTCAAGATATAACATCACTATCACGATCGGCGGCCATTGAACTGCACAACGTTCCTTATAAAGAGAGTGAGAAACCTGTCGACTTGATCACCATTGTTGCGGATCTTGGCAAAGCTGTGAATCTAGAACTACAAGAGTCACACTTGCGAGACATATACCGTTTGCCCGGCAAACCAGGATCATCTCGGCCAATCGTAGCAGAATTTACATCAGTTACCCGCAGAAATGATCTCTTATCTAAAATAAGGCGCTTTAATAAGGAACGGAAAGTATGTGACAAGCTCAACTCTCACTCTATTGGACTGCCTGGAGAGAAAATTCCCATATATGCGGTTGAATACCAAACGCCGTCGGTAAGAAAATTATTTTATGAATGTCGTCAATTCGCAAAGGCACATAAAATGTCGTGTTGGTATCTCAATGGTAAAATTTTTATACGTAAAAACCCAGATGATAAACCTATACAAATCAAGTCTGAACGTAGTTTATCCGATTTAATTAATAACATATGACTACAATGTCGGCCATTATTAATGTTTAATTTCATCATAGTGCATGATATTTGTAGGCATTTATTTTATTTTATATTAAGTAATTACGATTGTACATTACATTTCTCAGTCTTGTTACATTTTTTATTTATGATTTACATACAGGACAATGGCTAACACAGCTAAACGTAATAGCTTAAAGTTAGGTTTAATAAATGTGCGATCGCTGAATACCGGACAGGATGAACTACAGGCCACTGTGCAACATCTTCAGCCAGATATTTTAGCTTTAAACGAGACTTGGCTCCAGGAAGGTGCTGAAAAATATGCGCCCTCTCTCGTAGGCTATAGTTTAAAACACAAGTGCCGCCCAGGCAACAGAATGGGCGGTGGAGTAGGCTTTTACGTGAGACGAGGCATTAGAGTACATGTACGCCCACACCCAGACTCAGCCCTAGAGCAACTATGGCTTGAGGTCGTCCTGCCTGGCTATAAAGTGGCAGTGGGGACCGCTTATAGGTCTGAATCATTCATTTCAGTAAAAGAGGCAATTGATTCTCTAGCAGAATCTATAGAATATTTCGTTTACTGTAAACGAATATTTTTACTTACTGATTTTAATATTAATTTGTTAGAGATACAAAATAGTCATACTAAGGAGTTTAACACATTTCTTGCTCAATATAACCTCATACAAATAGTTAAAGAACTGACTCGAGTGACTGAATCTTCACAATCACTTCTTGATTTAATTATAACAGATACACCGAGTCGATGTTTAGATGTGAGTGTGCACCACAATCCAAACATAAGCGATCACGCTATGGTAATGGCAACCTTTGACATAAAAAAGCCTAAACCAGTATCACAATTTAAATCAATACGTATTTTCAAAAGTATAGACCCTTCCAGTTTTAATTCAGACCTCGATAGAATACCTTGGCATGCAATTATGACACAAAATGATGTTAACAATATGATGCGCACATCAACCATCTATTCAATATCCATGCACCTTTTAAGCGGATAAAAATACATAAGGCTCCAACTCCCTGGATAACTGACGTTATTAAAATTATGATGACGCATCGTGACGAGGCACTAGCTAGGGCCAATATAACCAAGTTGGACTCACACAAAAACTATTACAAAGAACTAAAAAACCTAGTAACATCTAGTTTGAAACGAGAGAAAAGAGCTTATTTTACGTACTATGTCAACAACAACGCCAAAAAGCCCAAGGATATGTGGAGACACTTTAAAAATACATATGTGTTCGGTAATTCTTGTGAGCCTTCTATCCCTGACCATCTTAACAATGCTGATGTCATTAATGACTTTTTCTTGGACATTCCCGGCAACTCACACCCTGATTTAAACACATTAGATTACTTCAAAAATACATGTTTCAATCAAGAACAGTTCCATCTAAAAAATACTACGGAGGATGAGGTTATGAACATTTTAAGTAGTATAAATACAAAGGCTTACGGACATGATCTAGTCAATATAGAAATGCTTCGGCTTATTATACCCACAGCACTGCCGACTATTACTTGTATAATAAACAAATCTATAGAAACGAGAACATTTCCCGACTCCTGGAAACTTGCTTTAGTTAAACCTATTCCAAAGTCCTCAAGCATAAGTGAAATAAAAGACTTGCGCCCAATAAGTATACTGCCGGTTCTATCTAAGGTTACTGAGAGAGTAGTGGAAAAACAACTAAAGATTTACCTGGGATCTAACTCTATATTGCCGCTACACCAATCAGGGTTTCGATCAGGACACGGAACGGCGACTGCTCTTGCGCAAGTTACAGATGACATTATCTCCGATTCTGACGCTGGTAAATGCTCAATCCTGGTACTCCTCGATTACTCGAGGGCATTTGATTGCATAAATAGAGAATTGCTACTTGCCAAGCTAATTTATTATGGGATCTCTGAGGATAACTGTGTCTGGTTTAGGTCTTACCTCACAAATAGATTCCAGCAAGTTATTCTGGACGATAACAAGGGAAACACACATAAATCGAAACTGTTACCCATAAAAAGAGGAGTCCCCCAGGGGTCAATTTTAAGTCCTTTGTTGTTCATCATCTTCACAGCCGACCTGCCCAACGTTATTCATCACTGTAAAGCGCAATTGTATGCGGACGACACGCAAATATATAAATCTTTCAAGCCCGCCGATACTAGCCTGGCCATTCATGAAATATCGAATGACATGGAGCGAATACTCGAATGGTCTGAAAGAAACACTCTGGTGCTTAACGCTTCAAAAACAAAATGCATGCTAATGGGCACAAAGTATCAAATAAAGGCGGCTACTAAATTATATTCACCAATCATTGTGGGTGGCGAAACTCTGGAAAGAGTGACTATTGCGAGGAACTTGGGACTTCTAATGGACAACGAACTCCGGTTTTCTGACCACATTAGTGGTTTGATGCGAAATGCGTTTTATAGGTTGAAAGTCCTATATCAGATACGCGAATACCTTTCCGAGGATATAAGAAGGCTCCTGTCGGATTTGTTGGTTCTCTCTTCTTTCAACTACTGTGATACCGTGTATGGTCCCAGGCTCCTTCAAAGGACAAAAAAATGCATACAGAGGGTCCAAAATGCGTGTATCCGCTTCTGTTATAAAGTTCCAAGGAGGTCACACATTTCCCCTATCATAAATGAGAGGGGACTACTTAACATGGAGTCTCGACGACAGCAGCATTTGTTATGTTTTGTGCACAGAATTATTAAAAGTAAATGTCCATCATATTTGTACGATAAGTTGGCCTGGTGTGTTGATGCCCATCACTTAAACACTAGATCGCGAGGAATGCTAAAACTATTAATTCCAAAACATAAAACACAGGGTTTTAAAGGTACTTTTAAATACGCATCACAATAAATCTGGAACAATATACCACCACCATTCCGAACAATTAAAAGCGCGACGAATTTCAAAAATAAATGTAAACTTTTTGTGCTAGAACAACAGAGACAAAACATAAAAATATTGTAATTCAAAAGGTCAAAGTTTCGCATTTATGTACCGAGTCAAAAAGTGAGTAATGTATGCCCTGTTTGACGCACAATCTGGCTTTGAGTTTATTTAATTTTTTCCCCATTCCTCCCTGTTCTTAAAATGAAATGTAATGTATAATCAACAAGCGAACTACTCTATATGTTTTCCAATTTGTTTTTTTTTTGTTTGATTTTTTTTTTTTTAACTAGTTTCCATAATTAAGACATCAACTTTCTTTTCCCATTTTGTTGTAAACCGGAGTCAAGGGTTTAAGCTGAAAACCAGCGTTTGGGTAACCCTTTAGGGCCCCAAGCATAAGCTGACGCTTGATCCCATTGCTTTCGGTATTATATGCACTGTAAATACATTAAACTGCTGTAATACCGAAAACAATAAACCCATATTCTATTCTATTCTATTCTATTCTAAATATGGTAGAGTATAAGTAAGCAATATCGTTGACAGTGAGTCAGTTTGACGACGCAATATGCGAATGTCCCAATTTGCTATTTCATGGGATTGTTAAAATGTAATAGCTTCTGTCGTCTTATATTACTATGTGGCAAAATGAGATGATATTATTCGTATAACTTATAAGTAACAAAATTGTTTTGTAGTGTTGTAATTATAAGTGCCGCGCCAAGTCAAAATTTATGCACGCATTGTGACGCATATTATAAACGTCTCTAAAATGTAAGATACGTACTAGTAAGTATAATGATGGCTTTTTTAGCCAAATTTTATATTCTTAACATATATACATTTGGTTTGGATACTTATATTGTTGCCATACAAAATGATCAATAAAAAACCTTCATAGTTTCTTTAACTTCTTAAAATATAATAAAAGTAATAACTCTAACATTATTTGCCATCAAAGACAAAGTCATAGCTGGATGCCTATAATTATGTATATAGGTGGCACAATTCATTAGCTAAGATCTAAAAAAAGAAACATAGATTCTGTAGCACTAGGCAGTAGCCATTTATCTTTTAGTTTTATTAACATCTTTCCTAATTTGTCTAATCCGTTAATTCCATAAGCGCAACCACTTAAGCAGGAAAAATCCTATTCAAATGATAAACCGTAACTCCAGAGGTATTTTTTAAGGAAAAGATCCAGTTGTACTTGGCTTTGGGATTTAAATGTTATAACTATTAGTGCTTTGAAGTGGTCCTTGGACTATTAAGACGACTATTTAGACGTGTTTAATGACAGAAATTTCAGTTACAGTTATGTATTTCTTGTCCTTCCTTTGTCCTCCCTTCAGGCAAATCCTTGTAATCATAATACATAATTTATGTATGATAGGAACTTTTCTATGGTTTGAAATTACGTTGGTATTTCTAAATTAGACCGAGCATTATTTGATTCCTTAGTCACCAGTAGTGTGACCTATTTCAGCAGCCTAATGTACTTAACTGAAGTGTACTTAGTCAAGTGGTTTTGACTGTAAACGTACTATGCAAGATTTGGATAGAGATGGGTCAAGGATTGGATGGATGGGTGGTAACACTTGGATCTTTGCTAGTCTATTAGACTGTTGTTTGTTTCTCATCAAAAGTCATCGTCCTAGCGTTCCTCGGCAATAGCGACCTTGTCTTATTGAGTATCATCTCGAAGTCAGAAACCATTTCACACACGAGACAACCTTTTGTGTGATTCATAAATTGCTGTTTGTTGCGGGAGTTGTCTTTTTTAAAACAAAACAAAAACAAAGCTTTAAATTTCGTTTATACTTCAATGAGAAAGGTTTCCACGCAGATAAATCTCCTGCAGATGGTCTTGATAGCTGCTCTCTGAAATATTTGTATAACAGTTTGTGTGAAGTGCGTCTAATCCAAAGGCATGTTCGATGACCATCCTGTTGCTATACAAGATTTTAAAGTGCTGCCGAAAGCCTGGCTGTGATATACCGGCGCTCGTATTCACCAAAATGTAATTTTGACCATAGTATTAGTTTTTCTAAAAAACTCATTCATCTAAAATACTCAATAACGGTCTTAGTTGCGCATTCCGATAAAAAACTTGTCCAACTTTATCAGCCTAGTACCAGATAAATTTTAAACTACATTGAAAAAAAAAAAGCCGTGTGGTTGACGGCATAGAATACAAGTGTCACCACCCCCTATCTTCCCGTGGGTGTCGTAAGAGGCGACTAAGGGAAAACACGATGCAAATACCATCTTTGCGTAGAGACGGAAAACTCGACATCAAACCCTATACGACTGCCTCGTTTGTCTCGCGGCATAAATGTGCGCGTGGGATCGGGAGGTCCCGGGTTCGATTCCTGGGTCGGGCAGTGTTATTGGGTTTTTCTGTCACGAAATTCTCAGTAGCAGCACGGAGTCTGGAAATGAGCCCGGTACGGCAATAGGCTCGCCCCTTATTACGTGGGACTAAATTATATCTGGCGAAAAGTGGGTGTAGAAATACACCTCTGCCTACCCCTTCGGGGATAAAAGGCGTGACGATATGTATGTATGTATGTATGAAAAAAAATTATAAACATTATATTGTTTAGTGTCTCATTTTGCAGTTTATTTTGTCTCATAAACATAGGTGTAAAACAGTCCCCCCTGTGCGATCTCCACCTTGTCGTGGTGGGGGAATTAGTAACCGTTGATTGGACACCCGCGGTGTAACTAAGAGAGGTCCCGGGAGAGGACGCTCCGCGTGGGCTTAGAGGGGCCTGCACAGGATGCGTCCAACGGTGCGGGTGCGGCGGACAATTCTGTCTGTCCTCGCAGTCGGGTGCGGTCGCGGGAGGAGAGGCGTGTCGGTGTTGCGTTGCCGCGTGCCCTATCTCCCGCGACCAAATGGGGGCGCACCAGTCGATGCGTCGCGGTGGGGCGGCAGAGGAAGAGGAGATGCGGTGTTGCGTTGCCGCCCTCCCTATCCTCTGCGGCCGCTGGGTGTTTTGGCGGCGGAGCCCAACACCATAATCCGCCGCCAAGGGGGTTTTGTTCGGGGCCCGCCTGACCATCTGGCGGGGCAATACCTACCCGTCGGAGGGTAGCGACGAATGCTTCGGCGATACCCTACCCTCCGACACACGGTTACATGAGAAAGTCGAGGTGGTTTTTAGTGGTAACACCACATACTCTGGCTCTCATTTCCCCCAAGAGTAGGAGATCCGAAGGGATTTTCCAACTCGTAAAGAAAAAAAAAGGTGTAAAACATTGTTAATATATTTTATTAAACGTTGAATACATTTGA
Source organism: Euclidia mi (assembly GCA_944739405.2). Taxonomy (NCBI): domain Eukaryota; kingdom Metazoa; phylum Arthropoda; class Insecta; order Lepidoptera; family Erebidae; genus Euclidia; species Euclidia mi. Next base: position 77,495,738 of record OX123193.2, on the reverse strand, counting down.
ATAACTAGTCTTAATATCCTGCAGTGATAGCCAAAATAATTATCGTGTTCCCTTGTTCTTGCAAACATGCCTAGATGAAATACTGCTTAAACTTTACTCCGATAGTGCCTGCATTGTTTACCTTCGTTGTGTTTCTACCGTTAATTAACGCTAGGTTAATTATAAATATACATAGCTTCGCTAGTGTATACCTTCGAAGATGTTTTATTTTGCAAGCCACGTTCGACACAAATATTTCCGGCCACTTCTGCAGTTGACAGGAGCTATAGAGCAACCAAGTTCTTATTCAGAGTGTAATGTATGCCGATAGATTTTACTAATCGATAAAAATATATTTACATGTAACATTTTTGGTAATATGACAAACAATTGCCTGTAAATAAGTGCCCATTTATATTATAGTAATAAATAAGTTAACATGTAAATAAAATACTTTTTCGAAAAATAACAAAGGGACCATAAATTAATTTGCAAATTTATGACTATAATGCATTCAACTTGTACCGTAGTACTTTAAATAAGCTTTTCATGATTCCTGAAGTTACGCGTTATATTACACATAACATACCATACTGTAGTAGTTTAAAGTAAACCTATCACTTCGCGAAGTCGAGGACACCGCAGTGGTTTTAGTGACTAAGTTCGAATACCTTGAGAATAATTTCGCACACCTTCTCAAAGAAGGCGCTCTGCTAAACCTAACAATACTTTGGTGTGGAGATAAACGCACATAATGGTATGTACCATCAGTACAAAATAATCTATAATATAACAAGTACACCGAAAGACCCCTAATCAACTTCTTCAGAAACAAACTTTACAAACTAACTCAAACTCGTAAGATTTATTCGACACATTCATACAGGCGAATTTAATAAAAGCTTGTAAAACACAACTTCATGACTCGTGAACTTAAATAGAATAAAATGAAAGCTCTGTGTTTTTGTAGAACCACTTCAACTCATTTCGTTTGGAGAGAGAGCTCGCAATGAGATTATTTCAGACCTTGAATTTGGCTGGAACTGTGCGTAGTTAGAGTAACTCTAAACTTTAGTAGTTATAAAACTAATAATATACTTAAATAATATGTACATTGTTATGAAATAAATTCCAAAAACTAAAAAAAATATGGACTGAAATGATTTCGGACACATCATACAGTAATTGTTTGATTGAAAATAATTGCTGCCACTGGATATTTTAGTATTTAAACTTCCGTGATTATTATTAAAATGTAATAAGGTAAAGGTATGTTTATCATCATATTATTATACTACTATACTCAACGTTACTAGATATACTGGCTAGTTTTTGACTAGTTTTGCAACCTTTTAATTAATGGTAATAAATATTTTGTTTATTGTCATGGCTGTAACTATAAAGGATTCATATCCATCTTCACGAAAAAATCAACTGAAAATATGGTCATATAAACACAATTGCATTGCATTATCCATAAGTGTATGATAAAAAAAATTGTAAAATATTCTTCAAACCCTTTCCATACATCTTGCCTCATTACAACCGTTATGGCGCGTAACACGATGTTTTATTACAAAACATACTCAAAGTATAATCCACAGGGAAGGGATTACCCTTAACAAAAATCACGCAGTAAAAGACATCACCTAACACATCGTCACATAACAATTTACAAGCAAACTTTAGTTAGCAGCTGTCTTATTCACCAGAAGTGAGATCCATGTGAACTACACACCCATACAAATACACTTCACGCACAAATACACACACAGTTCACGCACACATACACGCACTTCACGCATATACACAAACTTTTCACCCACTGACTCTAAGCCCAGTGTGTGTGTGTAAACGTCGTGCCCAAACTTCATTTACATATTAACATACTTCCGTACCTGAAACTTTAATAACATAAATGTGTTTATTAAAGAACTCTGCAAAAACTTGGTTCCAACTTGGTTTCAGGTTTGGCATATGACTTGTGATGTGTTGTTAACTTGAAGTTACTGTCTTATTCTACAGGTGCTTTACATAATAATAACATTTTTAGGTACGTATATTTTACTTACCACCCAACAACACTTTTGACGTAAATTATTTACGCCCTCGCCTTAATAATTCATTATCCGTTTGACCACCATTGTCATGTATTCTGTGACAAGCCAAAATGAACCCAACACTCAACGCGTTTGTTACATTTTGATTTGTCACAATTATTATCATAATAACAGAGGTGTTCAAACATGATAATCGAGCGTCACAAGATGTGAATAGCCGGCATTCAAACCGGTCACGAAGGTATGCAGATAATGATAGATCACACTAGACATTTAGGCATAGCGTAGCTGCGTAGGGGTACCGCCAAGTCGAATTGCCAAATCGCTGGCATAACGAACACGCATACAAACGTGCAATATGGTTGCTTGGGTACATAAAGTAAACACAGTAGGCAGGAAGTATAAGATCTTTGACGTTAATAGGAGAATACGTAGAAAAGCTAGAGCTCGCCCGCGCCTCTGCCCACGTGTATACCTACACCTGTCTCAGGAATCACACTATCTAAAGGTCAAAACCCTACAAAATCCGTAAAATGCAAAATACATCCCTGCAAAATGCTAGAAGAAAAGAGGACTTAAATTTGTAATATGATTAAATCGCAATTCAATTTAAAAGTATAATACTATGTAAGTGTCACAGTGCTTGCCAAACGAGGCTATAGCCTAAAGTACAGTTTAACGTGAATTCAGTACTAAACACATTTGAAACAACAGACAGAAGAAATATACAGCGCGATTAGACAAGGCGGAATTAATGTGATGCCAGTTTTAGCACGAGTTGGGGTTCGAGTGTACGTGGATAGCGGTTAGGTATTTTTTCTTTAGTTTAGCTATACCTTGAATCTTGAAAACGAAAATAAAATAATTTAAAATTGGAATTACTTTTTGACGTGAAATGTTTTAAAAATAATAGTGTTTTTTACCCGACTACGGCGAAGCCAAAAGCAAGGGTAATGTTTTTGGCAGTCTATGTATGTATGTTTGTATCGTCTAAACTACTCAACCGATTTTATTGAATGGGGTGTCAAAAGATTTGTAATAATAGCGCGGATGACATAGGCTATAAATTTTTTATCAAAATTTTCTATTACAGAATTAATACCTCAGATGCCAACCTTAAAAGAATATTTTTTTTAAGGTTGGCATCAGTTTAATTAAACTAAGATAATTATTACGTATTTGGTATCAAAAGAAAGGTATTGGTGAGCACATTACAAATATGTACATATATTTTACTGTTTGAGTCAAAATATAAGTTTAAAACGTGGTTGTACTTACAATTCAGACCCTTTGAGATTGGTATCTATTTATCTTTCTTTCTTCAAATGTGACAATGTAAATACTGCATGGTTAGTTTACATACACTATCGGGATACGGAAAAGATTTAAATTTAAAAAATAAGTTTAGAAACTATAACCCGACTACGTAAAAAAGGGTTCTAAAATTAACAAAACAAGAAATAGCTCATTCAGATATAAATCCAGGAAAGTATAAGTACAGAAATGCTCAAGCAAGCACCGTGGTCGCACCTATTTAATGCAGTGTTTGTTTAATGCAGGTAAGTGTCCCTGGCGCCGACTTTTGATATGCAATAGGTGTGACAACGGCTCTAGCTTGAGCATTTCTGAATAAGCTATTTCTTGTTTCGTCCTTTTTCTAGGCCTCTTTTTTACGTAGTCGGGTTATAGTTTTAAAATTCTCTTTCTGCATTATGTTACATGAAAGAATCTCAATATCCTCAATAATCTTCATAGGTATAATTAATACATTACTGTGCTGTAATATACCCATACAATTTTCATGCAGCCTACATTCTATTAATTTTACAGACTGTCGCTGTCCGGCGCTGGAGATAAAGTTCTCCAAATTTGCGTCATAATAATATTGTATTTTTTTAGAAGCGATTGGTATAATAAGACGTCGCCATTCTGGTTGGTATATAATTTGATGTTGAGCTTTCCGTCTCTTGCAAAAGATACTATTTGCTTCGTGTGTATTCCCTAGTCGCCTGTACCAACAGAATAAAATAGGAAAGTAACACTTTGTATTTTTAATCTGCCTGAATACTACAAATTCTTCAAAAATACTACATTACACATTAACATAATTTCCAAGAACTTTTATCTGAATGAATACCCGCTGTCAATGAAGCCCCACCCGACGCAGCTCAGAGTTACAGGATCGCTGAGACGTCACGCCAGCGCTCCTACGTTCAACTTTTACCTGAACCACTAAAGTAAACAGTCTTACAGTACAAGTTTGACCTGCAGATATATTTCAATGAATACGTTTTGTGTATAGTAATACTACTATGGAGCTAAATACAAAAATAAGTATTATTGTATGATTGTAGTAATACTAAAAAGCCGTGATAGTGGCAAGGTTGACGCTTTTGAGATGTGGTGTTGGCGGAGATTACTCCGTATACCTTAGAATGCCATGAGAACGAACGAGTCCATATTAAAAGAGCTGAACATAACCACAAGGCTCGTCGCAATATGCCAAAATCAGGCCCTCAGCTTTTTCGGACATATCATGCGGTCTCCAATACACTGTATGGAGAAGCAAATAATATTGGGTCACATAAATGGAATATGTACTCAAGGCAGGGCACCTACAAGATGGTCAGACTCGATCAAGAAGGCGGTGGGCGGCAGCATGCAACGAACCTTACATACGGCGTACAACCGCTCCTACTGGAAACAAATATGTGGTCGCGATCCTCAGCAGTGAGGGACCGAGGAAGAAGAAAAAGTAATACTGAGTTCGGCTGCAAATATGACGTAGTTGTTTGACACGCCATCTTGCCTTTTACGGCTGGTTTCAATAGTCGATCTATCAATCGATTTGAAAATTCGAGATAAATGTTTGACAAATTTTGTATGGTTTGACATATTTTGTATGGAACTATTGTTAAATATGTCAATCTTATACTATATCTTATACTAGTATATAAAGCTGAAGAGTTTGTTTGTTTGGTTGAACGCGCTAATCTCAGGAACTACTGGTCCGATTTGAAAAATTATTTCAGTAATAGATTTATCGAGGAAGGCTATAGGCTATATAACATCACGTTATGAGCGACAGGAGCAGAGCAGTCGCCTTAAATAACGCGGGTGTATCCGCGGGCATCGTCTAGTAATATATAAAGCTGAAGAGTTTGTTTGTTTGTTTGGTAGAACGCGCTAATATCAGGAACTACAAGACCGATTTCAAAAATTCTTTCAGTGTTAGATAGCCCATTTATTGAGGAAGGCTATAGGCTATAACATCACGCTATGCGCCACGGGAGCGGAGCAGTAGCCTTAAATAAAGCGGTTGTAACCGCGGGCTCATCTAGTAAATTATAAATCGAGTAATGAATTCAGCGGTTAGAAGTGCCTTCTGTTATGTTATGGGTTCGAGCTCTACACGAGACAATTCTTTGTGTATCCCAAAAATTTTTGTTTCGAGTCTGGGTGTAATTTTTGTCCGTTGACTGAATATTTTGTTAAGTTATCCGCAACACCAGATCCTAAGACGAGAGATGGCTTTTTAAAGTTTTACTTAATTAAAACTTAATTTGCGATTTTAGTAGTGCCAATATTCTTTTTTTTAATATTTAAAATAATTTTAAACCTTATCTTAATTACTAAATTATATAAAATCGCTTGATAGCTTACAAACCGTGCGGCGGCGAGCGGTGCAGTGAACAGTCGTGGCCCGAACGTGGGATTATACAAACGATTTTACGTTTTAGATTAAAGAAAATACGGTTTAAAACTGTGTGAATAGAAGCTTGTAGGATTGCTGACACCTCACGGTGCTCGCTCTTACAAACTTTTCTCCTAAACACGCTCAAGTAAACACTGTTACAAGACATGTTTGTTCCGAAGCTGAATTGAAATTTATCGTGAATGCGGATATAAGTTCAGTTGTGCATTATTGTAATATATGTATGTCCTCTTATAGTATTATTCACTTGTTGTTATAAAGACGGACGTTCGTTTAATCGATGAAGCATTTTCATGACTGTATTTTGGGAAAACACTTGAGACATAAACCGCCGGGACACGGCATTTTTTTTCATATGAGTTTCAGATCCTTAATATACTTTCTAAGCTACCTTAATCTATGTAACGTGTAGGGGTTTGTTTGCTAGCTAATGTTCCTTTGAGTCTAGGTGTGCTTTACTTATTTACTTTCTATGAAAGTAAGTAAAGGTAACAGGGTCAATTTCTAGCTCAAGTATAAATTATTTAACCACTCGTAGCCCAGTTTACTAGAGACAATTTTAAACTGATTGTATCTCGTGTTGATCAGCACTTTAGTATACAGGGTTAGTCGAATATTTTTTTATTTACTCACGCCTGTATGCCCGAAGGCACAGGTGTAATATTACACCCACTTTCCGTCATTTTAGGAATTTGAAGGGCATACGTAATAGGGGGCGAGCCTATTAGAACCCAGTAACACTTATGCCCGACCCAGGAATTGAACCCGGGACCTTCCGACCAGCAGACGCATACGCTATCCACTGAACGACAGAAGCAAAGAAATATGTTTTAAAAGTTAGTATATTTTCTTAGAAATGTTCATAAAGTACCACAATTTGCGTAGCAGGATAAACTCGTTATCAGTGGGACCACACTTGGTAAACCGGAGTTACAGGATTGCTGACAGCTCACGAAGCGATGCTACGATCAACTTTTCACCTGCAGCAGCTAACGGAAACACCGTTACTAGACGTGCTTGTTTTACAGCTCAGTTTCAATTATTGTTTTAATATTTTCATGTATGATAGATAATAGTAGTATTAATAGCGCAATGTATGCATGATATAAATAACTAATAGTTAAATAGCGTAAAATATGTATGTTGTATGTATTTGTGCATTATAGCTGTTTAAGCTACTGTATAAGTTTAAAAAATAGTACCAGCTCTTTTCGAGGTTCGGATATTATTTTATTGTCAATCTGGGAATGCAAAAGTGGCTCCGCCAAGTCGACTAAATAACATCCTTTCCTCGAAGCCATTCGGATAATTTTGAAACTTCTTTGTACTATCTTTCGGCGTGAGTTTCAAAAACCAAATTCATAAAATCTAATGTGTATTTGTCATTTGAATGCTCTATGGCATTGTGGTATAACTAGCTGTTTAGGTAGTTATAGTGGTGAATGACCCTATAACCAAGTGTTGTAGGTTCGATCGACACAAGTCAAAACTTTGTATGTTCCACAAACAGTTTCTGCAATTTGATCAATTTTTTGTCCGTTGTCGAATAGCTTATAAAGTCTAATTTGAAGCGAGATTTATGTTTGGAAAGCAAATAAAATATATAGTCACGGGCATGTCATTTACACGGCCAAACAGATTTAGGTAAATTAGGCACCCAAATAGTTCACACACAGAATGCATTATCGACATATCACGCAGACGAGCTTACATAATTCGCAAAACTAGTACAATACAATACGCTTTATCATTACGTAGCATGTCGAAATCGCGAAATTAAAGATAAAATATCTTATATTTGCCTCGGAGTTTCCACTACAATATATTTTTAAAATCTCAGTCACTATCTTTAAAACATAATATTGGCAATGCAACGTAAAAAAAGACATTTCGCACTTACACTGCCGAACGTGATATAGTGGTACTTTAGTGACTGTCTAGTGGCACTACATGAGGTCATCTGTTACCGATATAACAAGCGATCCGCAACCACGGACGTAACACGGTAAGACTACGTGTTAAAGAAAGATGAGCCAGGAAGATGAGATAGGGAGGAGGATGATCGATGTGTGACAACTTTCTAGGTTAGCTCAGCTCGAGTGGTGATACTGGTTGTTTGCCACAGATTAACGAACCAAGATACATATATATAGCTTATATTTATTGGGCATCCTTTTTGGCTATTCTTCAAGTTAACTTGCGTTTTGTTAACGCCTTAAGGCGATATAGGCGACACATAGAATGTTCTTATTGTCAACCAGAAAAAATATAAAAATAAATAACAACTAGTGATACAAGGGCGGATTAATCGCAAAATGCGATATCTTCCAGACAACCAAGGTGACATAATATGTACATTTGCGAATTGATCTTTTATATTTTGCTCGCACACTGCTCAGTTCGTTCATCTCTTGTGTATACACAGCCTCTAAAGTATAAAATGTATCACAATTCACGACAGATTTATGTCCTGCAATGTTCTGCGATTGTTTGATTAATTGTGTACGAAATACGCGAACATACATTATATTGTGTGAACTCACATAAATCAACTACTCTAAAAACGTATCGATGAAATTGTAAAGAACATTTCTCGTGAACATAAATAAAGATTTGGCAAATGTATCAATAAAGGATTAGTTTAGTATAATAGCATTTAGTAGACTAATAACGTAGATTCTAATTTGTTTTTAGCCTACGATAGGATGTAAATTGTCGTCATTTAATATTGTAAATATGTTACAAATTATTATAAATAGTTATAATAATTTGTATAGAGAGAGAGACGTAATAAATAATCGAACAGCCTTTGGTCTTACACTGCTGGCCATAGGTCTCTCCTATTTTGAATGACTATTGCATTATGATTCAAAGAATTTGGCCTACTATACCATGCTGGCCAGATGGGTTGGTACCTATATGGTTTGATATCGAGTTTTCCCTAACTTCGCAAAAATACTTTTTGCTTCGAGTAATTTCCTGAGTCACCTTTTACGATACTCACGGGTAATGACAATATGTAGGTAAGCTTAATCCTACATGATACTATACGGATTCGTAATGAATAAGAAAATAATAATGATTCATACATTTCAGTAGCCTAGCCTCGTTGGTTTCACGGCATAAATGTGCGCGTTGGATTGGCAGGTCTCGGGTTCGATCCGATAGGAAATTCTCTGTAGCAGCACGGAGTCTGGAAATGTGGCCGGTACAGCAATAGGCTCGAATCTAATAAATCGAAAATAAATCTGGCGAAAAGTGGGTGTAGCAATATACTTCTGCCTACCTCTTCGGAGATATAGGCGTGAGACTATGTATGTATGTATGTATAAAAAATAGAAACACTCTAAGCTCTTTGATGTAAACTATTTTTATTAACTCAGACATGCCGCCTTTGAGCCAGTTTTGTCCGGTTTACTCTATCCATAATGCAATTATGTCTACGCTGTTCAATTAATAATTTCATGTTTTATAGAAAATGTGCTATTTGTATAAAAGAAAACTATGACCGCAACCGTCTCTTTAGGAAGCTAAAAAAAAGCAACGACGTGGACTAAACAGAGTGAAAAACTCGTAGCTGTTTGAATTGAGCTTAAAAGAGAAGCAAATCAACCCGGTAGACGCAATAGTATTTCAAAGAGCGGACTCAAGATAGATTGCATCTCACACCGTTTTAATCGACGCAATAAAACTATACAAAGAATAGCCTCATTTGCGCTTCATATTAAAGTTATTACAGCCCTATTACCAATTCTGACACCAAAAGAATCCGAATGATGAAACGTAAAAAATGTACCGACTTGGTGCCTCTACTCCCGTCATATTTGATAAGGCAAATTTTATTATTCGAGATAGAATGCAATAAAAAATGGCATTCATCCTGTTCGAGCGGCAATATTTTGTAAACATCATATAACACAAACTATCTGTATTCCTGGCGGCGATGCCCTAAAATCGGCCAGGGCCCAAAAAGTGACGAGGGTGTGCTAACGAAATTATTTTTGAAGTCTAATTTATTATCTGCAAAATGGATTTCATTCAATCTTTTTCTGAAAGGAGTATGGTGCTGAAATATTTACTTAGATAATGTTTACGAACGGACTTACGTAATGCGATTAATACGTTTTATCTGCGACAAATTGTCACGCGAGATTTATGCGTTGGGTAACATTTTATATTCTTTGTTGTAGTATAGGAACACAAGCGAGAATGTTTCGGCGTTTACCGTGCTACGAATATTTGATGCATTAAGTAAATACCGTTGCTCGTACTGAAGAAAATGCTTGAGCAGCGGGTGTTTCGGTATTTTTCTTGATAAAATTAGTGTTCGAATAAGCTGTAGGTACAAAGGAATATACATGAAGCTAAAAGGATGGTAGGTAGTGATGAAAAGTAATTGAGGCACATGAATTAATGATTAACTAGTCTACTCTTGAGACCGAGCTCTTGACGGCTGAGATATTTTAGTGCTGGCTTCAGAATGTCGAGATAGATTAAAGTGCAAAGGCGGCACTTTCGCGACAAATATTTTGATCTTACATCTTTGCTTTATGAATGGTAGTAAGATTCGGTAAGCGTCTATGTATATTATGAAGGCGATGGAAGGTGTCAGCTGTTAGCACAGAAGTCACGGCAAAGTAATGAACTATATTCTGGGGCCTTTTTTTGGGTTGTGATTCCGGGAAGTACCTTTCTTGCAATTTCTTTTTGTTTATTTTAGCTGTGTATGTTGACTTTATCAAGAAGCTTTGAAGCTGATATTTTTTACACGTTTCATTATATTGTTTTTATTTTACAGTAGTTTCTGTTTGTCACAAAATTCGATCTCTAAAAATAAAGTAAGTAATGTATTATATTATAACGAATACAGTAGTGTCAATCTGCCTTTCATTAAAATGTTGAAATAGATAAGTACATTTAAATTTATTGTACTGTAGTGTGCCGTAATAATTTACGGTATTAACACATCTTACACCTGTTCCTTAAAATGCTAGGCATATTCTTAAGTATAGACACAAATTTAGTACAACATTTCCACTTGCTTTGATACTGACAAAATAATTATATGTGAGAGTGTTTATTATTCACTATTTAACATTTTTACTACAGACCTTAAAGGGGTAATCAGACACTACATTTTTCAGTCTTTGAAATACGGATAATGTATGATTACATCGGAGTAAGGATGAGACTCAAACAGATGTGAATTTCCAAAAAAATATTAATACTGTAATATTTTTGACTAAGGCGGAAATTGAACCCATGACACGTAACAGCAAGCCTATCTCCGAAATAATACATGCAGCTAAAGGCAACATTCCAAATATCGCCCTATTTCAATTGATCCTACTATAAATTCCAGTCGACTTTGGCCAAAGAAGTGCCTTTCTCCTATACTTAAAATTGCAATTTCAAAGCAGTGGTATTTTTAATATAAAATTTAATTTGAAGGTTCTACGAAAAGCATCGGTCAACGCTATTTTTAATATAAATGAATGTTTTCCTTATATAAAATATTTTGTATACACGATCGGTGGCCGCTACACATCCGCACTAAATGTAATTCATATATTTCATAATGAATTATTACTTTGTGTTACATTCAAATGTACGCCAGCAATGCCAGCATCGTATATCACTTGGAATAAAAAATGTGCCAATCTTGTTAATATTTTTCGAGGTATGATGATTCCTTGTATTCGAACAATATTTTGCTGACATTAGATAACAGTCTTTTATTTCAAAACGAATGCAATTATTTAATGTTGAATTATGTGTATTTTAGACTAATATTGTATTATGTAGATATTTTGTCGTCTGTCTAATGTAAAAACGACTAAACGAAAAGATTTTAATGAATATATGTTTATGTTTTGCATGCAGATGATAAGCAACATTCAAGAACCAAATATAAGAAACCCATATTTTTATCTCTTTCCTGTTTATAAATAGAAGTTCAGAAGACAGCAAAAAATATTTATTCTATAGATTAGACCATTTAAAACATTTAGAAGGGATTAAAATCATAAGATCATATGCTGGTCCCTCTAACTTAATAAAGGTTCACATACAACTAGATTAGACACTGGCTGTTCGGCGAACTGGCGATCTGGTAATGGCGGTCATGATCAGTTTAATTCCCAGATGTAATTTAAAGTGCTGTTTCATTATCTTGTCATGTGATTCTCGTTGGCAATAGAGATTCGACTATTATTTGTGTTGACAGTTGCATAATGGGCATTTGAGTGAATGAATTCATGGAAAAATAATAAATATTACTGTGTCTTCTCCTCTCGACCGACCTTTCTTTTGACGACTGGGTGGCGTAACGGGAGTGTAACCGACTGACACGCGGGTTTGATTCCCGTTCAAGGCAAACACTTGTGTGCGTGAATATGGATATTTGTCTTGGTCCGGGTGTTTCTCTGTATAATAATTTTATTTTACATCTGAGTCATTATTATTTAAATAACATTTATTTAATTTACAAGTGAGAATATTCACTGCGTTAAAATAATCATGTTTTCAGCAACATTTCATCGGTATTTACTCCGTTGGATGGAGTTCTGCATCTACACGACATTATGAAAAGCTTTATTACCGACATAAATTCCGAATATAGTCCAGAAAAATAAAGAATGAATGTTATATTTTATTTATCGACTGTTCTTTGTGCGAAAACAGAAAATCATTTTTACGCATACATACTACATTAATGTGGCTAATTTTGTAATATATTTTTTTTCATCATGGGAGATTAGCTAAACGATAACTATATTTCTGAACGCAAATCACAGCATCATTCTTCACCTCGTGGGGCAGACGGGAGGTGTCTTTGACTACCTGAGTGGCTTTCGAGGCCTACCCACTAAACCCACGCGACCAGACGCGATGTCCCGGCGGGTCCACAAGAGTCATAATATCTTTATACATACACATACATACATATCGTCACGCCTTTAATCCCCGAAGGGGTAGGCAGAGGTGTATTTCTACACCCACTTTTCGCCAGATATACTTTAGTCCCACGTAATAAGGGGCGAGCCTATTGCCGTACCGGGCACATTTCCAGACTCCGTGCTGCTAATGAGAATTTCCTGACAGAAAAACCCAATAACACTGCCCGACCCAGGAATCGAACCCGGGACCTCCCGATCCCACGCGCACATTTATGCCGTGAGACCAACGAGGCAGTCGTATAGGGTTTGATGTCGAGTTTTCCGTCTCTACGCAAAGATGGTATTTGCATCGTGTTATCCCTTAGTCGCCTCTTACGACACCCACGGGAAAATAGGGGGTGGTGACACTTGTATTCTATGCCGTCAACCACACTACACCACAATATCTTTATACAGTTGTATAATTACTTATCAATATTATAAAAATACAGATGTTGCAATTCTTCGACTTTTGTATTAGTTATCTCATGTCAAAAAGCATCTTTGCATATATACATAGCAGAGAAGCATATTTCTTTGCTTTGTAGCCTTTCGCAATCCACTGCTGGACTTGAGCCTTACCATGTTCACATCGCAGTAATACTGAGTAGTACTCATCCCACTCCTAATCCTATTCCTTTTCCCAAATCCAAGGGGCGGCAACGCACTTGTGACTCCTGTGGTGCTGCTTGTGTCCATGGGCGGCGGTAATTGCTTACCATAAGGCGATCCGTCTGCTCGTTTGCCGCCTATTACTATAAAAATAAATAGGAGGATTTGGCCTGCTTTACCATGCTGACTAGACGAACAAGGATAGGATGGGATGTCAAGATTTCCGCCTCTTCGCAAATATACTATTTGCTTCGTGAATTTTTCTTAGTCGCCTAAGAACAACACCCACGGTAATAAATGTGGTAGTGACAGTTTGTATTCTTATTCCGACACCACATGGACAACAAGCATAGTTCTCATTAATAATGTCTTCTGACCGGAATACGACCACGGCGGCCAGTCCCATATGAGACGAGCTGATTTCTATTGGATAATTTTTAACTGAAAAACCCGATATCACTTTATGTTTGATCCTGGAATCGAAATTGAGACGCTTACACCAACGCAGGACAACAGAGGCAGTTGACATTATAATATTGACAAAACAAAAATAACGCTTGAGTTCATTATCATGTAACTGCATATTTTATCCGATATCCAGGGATTATACGATGCTGTCGTGTAGCTGACTGCGCTATATAACCGTCATAAAATGACATCCGCTGGCCATAATATAGTGTACCAGAATGTTATTATTAACGTATGGTATTCCAATTATAGTCTGGTTATTAGGATGTGCTCTCGACTTACCATAAGAAGGAAGACTTAGAATTTTGTGCTGTTTATATCTTAGGCGTGCCTCAAACCTCACTTAGAATAATTAGTTTTTATAGCTTGAAGCTTTCGAAAATGTGAGCTTGTTAGTAACTGAATATTCTAAACATGTAGGTGAGCTACGTTATACTTACGTCCAGCAGTGGACTGATACAGGCCGATTATTATGATGATAATTATGTTATAGCATGAATAGCACAGCTCAACCGGGGAAGTAGTTACATACCTACTGTTGATGTAATAACAAGATAAGTGGTAGCACAATTAGTGATCACGATTAAGTAGTACCTATGTCTTACAAGTTAAAGAGTACGAATTATGGGGGCTATTAAGTCCGTATTTTCGTTCTGTTTACTAGACTAGTCGCATTCCTTGCTAGATAAGGGTTGCTACGTTATCCTTCTTCATTCATGAGCCGAAACACACTTGCCCGCTATTTCTGCAAATATAAAACATACCGAAATCACAAAGCAGTGATATTTACTTATATGGTAAATCACAACACCGAATGAACAGCATAATCAGCATATTCGCAATAAGTTATTCAATAAAATATCGATGTCAGCCATGTAATATCATAGATACAGGATATTGTTTTAAGTACGACGCACCAAAAATTGGCGAACAATTTAATTTTCTGCCCGTAAACATTTTGAGTAAACTGAACAGTCCTAGTTAATCAAATTAGACATTTCTTTTCGATTTTAGCATCCATAATTTATTTTACTTTTACATAAATTTAAATATATTTTTATTTTGAATAGTGAATAAATCAATTTATGTTAAAGTACCAATCAATTTATTCTCAATTTTAAGGTATCAGTAGGCAAATATTTGTAAATATACCTACACCTTTATTCCGCTACGCAACGGTAATATAATCTAACAGTATTGTAACTCGGCCGTCTTCGTGAGTTATATACCTACAGACGCGCCGTATGCGAGCTGAGGCACGATCGCGGCTGTGTGTACTTTAGGCAGTTTAGGCACAGTCGTCTAATGTATACTTTGCTCGAGGCGCGTAGGTGTAACTCGAGTTTCGTGCGTTTGTATGGAGTTACAATACTGTTAGATATTATTACCGTGGCTACGCTGCTCAAAATGAATAAGCTTAAGTGGCTGGTCATATCTAGAGAAGGACCACGAAAGTTTAACATCATATATTAAAGAATCTGCGTTTAAAAATTAACTTATTTCTGCTCGTAAGTATCATTTAAGAACAAAAAAATAAATATAATCCCAAACAATATTCAAGAACTAAATTAAATATAGACCTAAACTAAATTATATATAGGTATGTGTCTAAATTAAATATAACCCGAGGGCTTACGATAGCGTTTCTCAGTCGGGTACTTAAAAAACCGTATAATTCAAGAGCGCAAATGTAGAAATATTTTTCTGAAAATGTTGTCCAAGGTTAGGCCGGGTATCCGGGACGGTTACCCGGATCAAACTGGGCCGTATTAGAACCGTTTGCGGCCACCCAAAACATTCTTAAACCGCATTAATCAATAATTTCCTTCCCTCATTTAAAACGTACCACCTATTATATAAACTACAGATGTATACTTTATTAGGTCTGGCCGCGTATAAATTAATGTTCGGCAATCGTTCGGCACGTTTCATGAGTAAAAGGCTCTGTATACTTAAATGGTCTATATAGGATTGGGAAGAGGTGCCTAATTAGCGTAAATTTTGAATAAGAAAATGAACAATTTGATATAATTTTATGACTGAAGTTTGAAAGAACCGATTCCGGCTAAAGGTCAACTTCTTCTTCGTCTTCTTTACATATATGTATTACTTGGGGTCGGCGCAGAATGTCTTTCTCTTCCATTCTCTCTTACCAGATGTCATCTCTTTATTCACTCCCTTTTCATTCATATTACCCTCCACACAATCCATCCATCTTTTCTTTGGTCTTCCTCTTGCCCTATATCCCTCAACTCTCATCTTCATCACCTTTCTAGTCACATGATTTTCATCCCTCCTCATCACATGCCATACCACGATAGACGATTTCCTTTTAGCTTTTCTTGCACCTTATAGAAAGTATATCATCACCTTATGAAAAGGAATAGTATATATCATGGGCAATGAGTCACAGGTTTTGAGTCATAGTTTGTCTCTCTTGGTGCCAATATTCTTTTAAAATTCGTTCTCTTATAATTTGCCCGTTCTCTCACGGTAAACACCAGTTGGATAATAATGTGTTTCTTAAGTATTAAGACGAAAAGCTTGAAATAAGATACAACTAGTCTTAACACAGGGTGCATAGGGTTCCCAGGGTGCATAGGGTTCCCACCAAGAACTTAGGGTCCCAAGCCAACCTCACCTGCAAGTGGTGCACCTGCCGATCAACGGACGAGGCTCTGGCAAACAAAATATCCCGATAAGCGGCAATAGGCTCGCCACCTATTACGTGGGATCAAAACACTGGCGAAAAGTGGGCGTTTAATATGCCTCTGCCTACCCCTTCGGGGAAACAGGCGTGAGTCTATGTATGTATGTAGTCTTAACACGTTTTACTAACCTCATTTATTACTTTAATTATTTGCCTTCTACTTAGTAAAGGATTTCATAACAACAGAAGGGGCGAAGGGGTTATTATATACTTAAGCATGTATTTCGTACATACGTCGTTTGTCGTGAAAGCTATGGCATTACGTCGGTGCTGCATAAAACAGCTGTATTACTTACGTCAGTCAAAGTTACTGGTCACCTTGTAGCGCTCATAGCCTGACTTGACTTGCCATTCGTAAAAGATCGGCAAAGTTAAGCAACGTTCACAGAGGTCACTACTTAGGTGGGTGACCGCCTGGGTGGCATTTATATCAGAGCGCTTCCATGTCTCAGAGAGCTCGATCGCAAAACCGTTGGTTTTGGTTCTTGTAAACAAACAATAATCGTTAGGCCATGCCCTTCGGGCAATCTAAAAACTCCCCCACCAGAGGTGAAACTTAATGTAGCAAAAATAATGGTGTTCTATTTGTACCTACTGCCGAGGACAGCAATAGTGGAATCCTTATAATCTACATTTCAAACAATAAATTTATATCCAGTCAAGGTTTGGAATTGTTGAAGTCGTTCAAAAGCTTAATTTATTCCTAATGTATTCGTATTTCCTTCATAAATTATCAAAAGGCAATTTTTTTTTTAATAGGAGATTTGCTTGGTTGCTCTCTCAAAGATCATTTAATCCTATGGAAATAATTATTTTTTTCTTTACACTACCATACAGAACATGGTTCAAAAGATTTGCTTTGTACGTAACCTATATGAATAAATTAAATTAATTTGCATATAATAATATAATACCTCTACATACTTATTAACATCTAAAACGATATCCCAGATTGGGCCAAAAAGTAAACTGTAATTTCTGAAAAAGATTTGGCTTACCACATATTGATCAAAAATTGTTTACCAATATACTATTATAATTGTGTATTTGTATTTACATGTCGTATATCAATTAATCTTTGTTGCCACGTTTCACAGTATTACGGAGACTGGGGAATTGATATCCACCCACTGATTTAGAAGATCTGTCTTTTTTAGGAATTGAACTTGCGTCATCGACCGCATTGGTCCTTAGTCTACTTGTAAATTGTATTATTCTTTTCCGTTAGGTAAGTGAGGATCCTAGAGATCTACTTTACTTTTTTTTACTGCACTGCCTAATTTTGTGCCGATTCTTGTGGGTTCGTGTGAAACAACAATCGACCAGTCACGGAATAAACTATAATAAAAATCTTTTTCATTCATGTGACTGCCTGGCCTTCTCTGGAGTTCGAGTTTAATAACAATTAAAATAATAGCATATTATTATTGTAGAATACTTAGTACAAAATTAGCTCATAATTCCCCACAAATTATTTTCCTAGAATAAATAGCAACAAGAAACCTGGTCCAGAGTTATCTGCGGTATGGACAAAGCTAGTATTAGAAGAAACCTTACTATGTACATAGCTATATATGTGTATCCTCTAACCAGACTTAATTAAACCCAAATTCTATCGCCTGCCCATAGACCACGACATCAAATTAATGGTGTACGGTATTTTATAGTCTACTCCGTAAAATTAGACATTAATGGATTGTAAAAGGAAAATGAAAATAGAACTAAGTATTTTTCACATTAAATGTTAAAAGCAGTTGCGATATCGCTATACTTTAATAAAAAAGATTTAGTTTAACGAATACATTTTTGTTGCTATATATTTTATAAGCAACACTAGAGGACGCCAGCAGCTACGCCTGCATTTTTTTTACCCGTTTTGGCCAATCCCGTGGGAATTTCGGGAAATCCCTTCTTAGTGCACCCCTACGATCCCCAAGGAAAATACATGCCAAATTTTAGCTTCCTGCGCCCAATAGTTTCGGCTGCAGCGTGTCTGTCAGTCAGTCAGTAACGCAAGGATTTTATATATTAAGAAGATAATGGCGCTGATACACATGAGCATTCATTTGTAACAGAACAAGGAGTTTTGTTTGAACGTTTTTTCGTTGTCGAACTGAACAACGAACAGAGCCGAACATTGCTACGAACATATGCACGATCTTTCTAGTGAACGCTCAAATCAGATCGAAGCAGATTTACTGTCTATTCGCTAGAATGCTCGCCAAAACGCTCGATAACATGCTCATTACAAGTGAATGCTCAAGTGTACCAGCACCATAAGAGTATAAAAAACAGATCCGTACTTGCCAACGCATACATTTTACTATAGCACATATTAAGACAAAAAGTGAATAAAACTTAAAATAAATTGCATTTTTTTTATTTCGCAAGCTAAAATATGTTATAGAGAATGATTGCATCCCAACGCATTTTTATGCAATTTTTATCCACTGAAGTCATGAATACAAATAACTACGTTGACGTGGAACATGAAAAGTTTATTCTAAATAACAAACAGATTTTCACAAAAGTTTTGGCGCTTGTTCAGCACTGCGAACAACATACGTTTTAACACTCTCCTGAACATAGAACCACATTAATCAGGATATCCAATAAACTGGTTAGTTACCTAAATAAAATTGAAATTTTGTTATTTAACTTCGGTTGGGCAACCTCGCAAATTTATACAATACTAATAATAATAATTGATATGTCTATTTTTATATTTAAAATATACAAATAGACATATTGCCTGACATATCGCCGCAGAGCCTTCGTTACTGGTCAACTTAAAAGGTCACATTTGGATAATGCTTTGCTTTTGTGACAAAAGCAATTAAAGCCCCCTCTTCCTCTATGGACTCCAATGAGCCCCGGAGTTCATAGTTTGGTGAAAAATCCGCAGATTTAAAGCATTCACTATAAAAATGACGACAATCGCTAATTTTCAATATGATATATCTGATGGAAGGCGTTTGTCATTTTTCAAAGGAAATATCACCATAAGTATAGGCCTCTGGCCAACTCACTTATGAAATGAAGTTACAGTAGTTACAATATGTACAAAGTTCATACTTTGTAGTCAAGTAGGTTATATTATACACCTAGCAACGCTCCGCGAGCTTTAAATTTTATAACGTACAAAGGCTAACGTGTACCTAATAATTTTAGATGTCTACACGTGCTTAGTTATACTTCAGTGATTTTCCTAGATATATTAAAGAAAACACATGTCAATTAAAATTGTATTTATGTTTATTCACTTCCATTACATCACGACATAAATTGGGCTCAGTGGCGTGCTATTGGAGAGGATTATATCCAGTAGTAGACTATGGCACGCTGATGATGTTGTTGATTATATAACAACAGAGAATTTGACTGTCAATAAGAAACTAAATTATTCTGCAAGGTTAAGCTTCGGATAGTCCAATTCTTTCTGAATACCTTTAATATAGGACATTGCCCATAAGCTAATAGCCCATAAAACTATAAACTTGACAAAACAGCTGAAATATTTTTCGCATTATTATCATTTATATAAAAATAAATTTGTCATGTGCTTTCATGATACATTTATTTTTACTTCTAGTCATAAAATAAATTTTATTTGTGAATTAATGAAGTTTATTGTATCAATGATATTGCGATAACCTAGTCTGAGTAAGATCCCAAGCACTGGCGCTTAATCCCTTACCCGACCACTGAATGATCGTAGTTTATATTAAAATGGCAATACAAAAATACTTCTAAAACAAACTCAAACGTTACATACAACAAAACGCGAGCATATTTACCCCTAAATACTTTGGTATCCACAAAAAAAAACCGCAAAGATCGGAATGGGAATGGGAATGTTGAATGAATGAACCTTTGTTCGAACGTGACCGAATATTTTGTGAAACACCACTTTTAACGTGGCTTTACTTTTGGTGTAGACTAAAAACTATGCTTTGTATCTGAAACTATCTCTTAGATCCGACGTCCAATGGATTCATGAAAATACTTTAAATGTAACACAAACTTTTTTGGTGGAGCTACATAAAGTATAAAATATAATTATACTAGCTTCTGCTGGAGGGTTCGCTCGCGAAAAATCGGGTATTGGGCAATAAGGTAGCCCACGTGAATTTAATGTATAAGCTATAATACTGCAAAGTTACATCAAAGTATATACAGGAGTTTTGTCGTGAAATAATAATAAGCATTCTTATGCCATCTATCATTACAAACTTTCACGTTTATAATCGTAGTAAGACGATTTGACAGTGCGACGGCCGTCTGATGTCCGCAACCCAAAGGTATAGCGCTATTCCCTGGCTCACACCAGTGTCAATAGACTCCCCATTACGGCTGTCAAAAATCTTCAAACTCTACCTATAATAAATACCGCGATGATTTCAATAAAGGAGCGTTTCTTTTACAGAAAAGTCTGTATGGCTTACTTGACTTATGACACCTAATGACACCTATGGACATCGCGCGTAATTTTGCTCCAAGTCTGTCAAACAGTCTTTATTTCTCCAATAAACGTCAACCACCAGGACTATTTTAGATGCCTACATTATTGTTTTCCTTGAGGTTTCCAAACTAGGGCTTGCCTCGGGATTTGGTTGGAGCTGGATGGGCGACACTCTCCGAGTGTCGCCCATCCAGCTCCATTTGCGCCGTTTGATCTGCTTGTGTATATGGATTTCATCGCAGCGTATCCAGAGTTGGAGATTTTTTCGGGCCAGTAAATATTCAGGATTTTTGAAGGTAACGGTTCACAAAGACTTGCTGGCGAGAAGAATCGAGAAAGAAAAACGAGAAAAGTTGCCATTTTACGATAAATAAAAATATCATAAAACAATATCTTGAAAATTTAACGAGCAATTCATTCGTGAAAAGGTAATTATCATTCTGGTAAAAGTATCGTGGAAATGCACCGAGATGAATTCACTTGAAATCACAGACATAATATGTATAACATGCGCTACACTATAAAATAAAATATCAAATATCTTTATACGTTCTCAGAAATATGAATAAGTAAAATCATGCGATCTCAAATTCCAGTTAAACATGAATGTAAAGTAATTTTGCTTTTGCTTAAATTATTAATTCTATTGCGTGTGTGTATGTTGCAGAACTTCTCCAAATGGCTTGACTGATTTAGGCTGCCCTCACATTGGCGTCAGCGTCAAAGCAGCGGCATATCAGCGTTGACGCAGCGTCGACACGGTGTCGACGCCATCGCGTCAGCCGAGCGTTCTCTAAGAACGCTCGGCTGTAGTCTTTTAAAGAACGCTCGGCTGACGCGATGTAGACGCGGCGTCGACGCCGCGTCGTCGCCTTGGTTCTGCCTTAGATGTTTTTCTTGTTAGTATTTGAGTCAGAGTCAGAGTCGGAAATCAGTTGAACAGCTCTCATTACCTGCTTTTCCTTTAATCATTACCAGTGCTTATTAACGAGCCCATATCTCATCTACAAAATTCCAGTAGCTTTCTCTGGCCCCATATTTACAGAGCTGAAATCCCAGTTCTGGTACTTTACCACCAGTTGAATTGGCCACTAAAATCGCTTATCATTTTTTTTTGTTTTTTTTTATTCAAGTAAACAATTACAAATTTTGTTTGAATATGTGTAGTTTGTACATAGTATGAACATAGCACTTAAACATCTTAAAAGTTTACAACTAAATATTTAAAATATTTGACAAAAATATCTTTCTTCACTTTATACTATCTAAGCCAATATAATTTCACATAAAAAATTCACCACATAGCACACATGAAAAATATTTACCTTCTATTCTTAATTGATAAATTACAATATTAATACATATTCATTATAAATTTTATAGTATACCAAACCTGTAATCGAAGAATAAACGCAATGTCAAGAAATAAATAAAAAAGTAATTAAATAAAAGAAAATGTCAAAGAAAGCATTAAATGTCAAATTAATATTAAATTATAAAAAAATAAATTATAATGAATAATTAAGCGGGCGGTGTCTGTGTAGCTCAGCTCTGCCTAAATGTTCTAAGCCTTGGGTGATTATCTTGTTCTGTCTGTATCAGTTTCCCTAGCAAATATGTGCGTTGTGGCTCATTGAAATTTGAAGCAACTCCGGCAATAGGTGTGTATGCCATGTCGCAGCGGACTTCATAATTGCGCAAATAAGAGCGTGAAGGCACTGACTACACCTATGCGATGCGCTGCATTGTAGCCAGCAGGCTGATACGAACACAATTAACACCTATATTTGGAGAGCAATCATATGCGGATCGAACAATTTTAACTGCGTTTTATGTCAAAGGATTCGTTCGACAATTATTCAAAAATAAATCTGAAATGCTTTGTATGCATCCAGCTTACTTTTTAATGGGTATGATATGACAATAATTTGAGTGTATTAATATTCTTAATAAATTTCTTAATAAATTCCGCCCCTGAATTTTAAGGCACCTACTACAGAAAACAGGCGAGGAAGACAGTAATGCTCTAAATTTAATATTATAAGATTTAAAAATTCAATCGTAACTTCAAGTACCTATAAAATGATTTTTTAACAAGACGTGTCTGGATTCTAACAAATTTTGTAATAAAATATGCTGTTTTAATTACCTAAATGTAGACATGGGTACTTGCAGAGTATTAAGAATTAACTGACTTACACTCGATTACGGTGGTTTTAAATAACGGATTTTAGTGGGTGTCTACTCTGTTGGCACGAGGTTGGAGCAAAATCAATGTTCCTTCGCTTCAGAATCTGATCTCGTTAAATGAGATGCAGTAGATATGGCCAGAGTAGATGGAAAAAAAAGACCTCACGTAAATAGACGTTCTCATACTCGGACCAAAAAAAGAAAGGTAAAAGACTATCTGTGAATAAAAGATACATAAAAAGAGAAAAGTTATCTAAGTAAAGGAAGTATTGGTGAACCATGCACAGTTGTATGGGCACGTGTATCTACTTTTTTTTTACTTTTTAACACGAAAATCGGGCTCAGTAGCTTGCCAGTGGAAAGGCCTATATCCAGCAGTGGACTGTGGCAGGCTGATGATGATGATGAAGTGTATCAACTTTTTACTTAATCTGAAGTGCCTAATGGAAGCTCAAGTATATCACAGCTTAGTAAATACGACACGTGACAGGATCAATGCAGGCTGAATGAAAGCTAAAATACAGGTTTTCCTGATTTGGATAAAATGTTAGTTATTCGTGCCAGTGGTCTAGATTGTGGTAATCTGTACCCGAACTTAGACCCTGAAACAAAGTTTAACAAAACTTGACTTATAAAGATGGTTGTTCTTGTTGAGGTATTAAAACAATGATACGAAAGTAAATATACCCCGTAAAGGAGAATGTATTGAAATTAAGTAAGCAAAAGACGATAAAGGAGCAATTGTCTTACTGTACAGCAAAGGGTCTCCAGTGCTTTCACACACTGCAAAGCAACCTGCAACTTCACGTAGCAATTTTCCCAGAAATCAGCTTTTTGAGCAAATTAACTCATCTGTGCGGCAACTAGTTAGAATCTAGTCATTTAAAACGCTGTTTTGCTTTACACCAAGAGGTAAGTTATAGATACCCAACACTTTATATCATTCAGATCTAAGTAATAATATTATTTAGATCATCTTAAAAAAATAGGACGATGCATGATTCGAAATTCTTACCGCTATGGATGCTATTGGGTTAAAATAACACTTCTATTTCTACGAAAATAAAATGTACCATCGTTAAATAATTTGTAAGACCACGGTCATGGAGAACGCTGTGAAAGTCGAAACAGCAGTAGCGGTGCTCCGTCAGTTTTGTTTTCATTTGGCAATCTATTTGCTGCTGTGCTGAAAAGATTTTCTGTGTGTTTGAACGCGCTAAACTCAGGATCTGCCAGGCGGAATAAACATTATTTTTGTATCTTAAATCCACATTCACGAGGCAGGCTACATGGTATGTAGCATCACGTTATGACGGTTGTGGTGTGTGAAACAGCGAAGCACATTGAGTATACATGTATGTGTATGTAATTATCACCCCGCTCTCGCTATCGCTTCCGCTCCGCTTACCGCTGTATTTGAGAATACAGTCCAAAACTTGGCAATCTAAAGCGTTTTGTAGTCGTTTTAATAACGTCTACCAAATTATAATTCACAAGAGAGGTCATTCAAGCATAAAAAGTAAATAGATGTAATTAAGATTAAAATTATAATCAAAAGCGTTGTACAATTTCATATTATATTTGGTGCCGCAGAAATAAATGATTAAATTACACAGTCAGAAAATATCTTGAGACACTCTGTATCTTGTGATTATGGCACACAAGTGGCAATAACGAATAGTAAAACTATATTCTCTTTGGTCTCGCGGCATAAATGTGCGCGTGGGATTGGGAGGTCTCGGGTTCGATTACCGGGTCGGGCAAAGTGTTATTGGGTTTTTCCATTAGGAAATTCTCAGTAACAGCACGGAGTCTGGTAATGTGCCCGGTACGGCAATAGGCTCGCCCCCTATTACGTGAGACCTAAAAATTCATGGCGAAATGTGGGTGTAATATTACACCTCTGCCTACCCCTCGGGGATACAAGCGTGAATCTATAAAAAAAAAGCAGCGCCACAGCGGCGGTCACTTAAAAGTACGCTATCCGAGCACGTTTCTATACAAATAAATATAATAAAACTTATTTTTGTGTGATCTATCTCGCTCTGACATTTTGTTATCTGTCTGTAAACTTATATTATTATCTAAAAGTGCTAGATCGATTTTGATGGCACTATATTTGACAATACACTTTATTCAGGGGCCCCGGACCCTTTAATCGAACTCTTGGATCATATCCGGGACAATGCTAGGATGATGATGATGATGTTGACTATCTGACAATAGTTGAGAATTATTATAAAGAGAAATTACATAAATTACCTTTGACTACCAAATAGATGGAGACTAAATAAACTATATAATTACTAATTATAATAGTATTTACGCGGAAGCCAAGCTAGTGAAACATAACACTTGAAGCCGACTCATTAATTCCATCGCCAAGAATGTCGTTATATAAAGTAATAAACTCAACACAATCTTTTACATTTGATGTTCGTATGGAATATTTAATATTCTTTAATTTATATGAACGAAAATCCGACTTACAATTGCCTTAATAATTCACAAAATGATAAAACTGAAAAAATGAATGAATGTGACGAAAACAAAACCATATTTTTTATAATGAAACCAACTAAAAACAATGTGTGAACCATGCAGTGAAATTAAAACGAGTTTGGTGCGATAAATTTGTCACCAAATGGAAATGCATGCGATTCTCATACCAAACTAGTGCGGCGGTGAAATATTGCCATCGGCACCTAAACTGCTGCAAATTTGATTCATACGTTTAATACATACCGACAATAATGGTGACTACATATTGCTTTAATACGACTTCGGAAAGTAATGAAGTGGCATTTAGTGATTTAATTATTTTCTGTTTAGTACGCTTTAGGTGATATAATAAAGGTACAAATGTTGAGAGTGGAAGTTAATAGAAAATGTTCATTAGACTTTCTAGTCAAACTTGGTATCCCACAAGGTTCTAATGAGTATTCTTGATATTTTTTAGGGTTCCGAAGCCAAAACTGGCACAAAAAGGAAACCTTTAAGGTTCGCTATGTCTGTCGGTCTGTCCATCCGTATTGCACAGCCATTTTATTCTGAAACTATTGAGATTTGAAAATTGGTATGTATATATGTATTCTGTCTTTTGAAATTGTGAAGCGGTTCGCTTCACGATTTCAATATAAAAATAAAAAATAAATTAAAGTAAGGCGGCCTCGATTTAATGATAGTGAGGTTTTTAAAACCATTGTTTCTCAAAGTGAATGGTTCAAAATATATACGCTTCCAAAGTGGAAGAAGGAGTGTCCCTCTAACTCCCCTCTCTCTAACATTTAAAGTAACAGAGTGACTATTCTAAAAAATATGCTATACATCGTAATAAAACCTTCCAATGATATGTGGTCAGCAGATTTTAAGATAAAGCACTTATTCAAAAACCACAAATATAACTTTGTTGCTCATACAAACACTATAGAAAACAAGGTTACTTGTGCTGGTGAAAAAGTGATTGTCACTTTTTCACCAAATCTATATCTTCATCATGGGTATGATTAGTGGATAACTACTACGGAACCGTGCATAGACTCACGCCTGTATCACCGAAGGGGTAGGCAGAGGTGAAATATTACACCCACATAATTATTATTTTAATGTTAGTGCTTACAAATTCATAGTGCAGATGTTAATGTTGTTATCTTAAAATGATAGTCTTGAGTTCACATATATTATTATGTTAAATTTAGAATTGGTTCAGATTTTTAAAGTCCGTTAGTTTACACTTGTTTGACATTCAAAAAGGTGAAAACTACATTACAAAATTAAGAGTGTTATGTAGGCTTAAGTACACATTTTCTGAATTGCATTCAACAGAAAAGCATAAGTATGCTATGCGACTAATTTATAATTTAAAATGCAAAGAGTCGTTGAGGAATAAATTTAAAGAAATAAATATTCAAACGACAGTAGCCAGACAGTTACCAAGTTTAAAAAGTGATATCCACCATTTGAATAAGTGATATTGGTAGGAATAAATTAGTACAGAGCTAATACATAAAACGCTTCCCAGCTTCATACATTAAAGAAATCTTTCAAATATCAATGTGCGCGTTTTTAAATGAATTCCTAAAAAATATCCAAAGTTTAAGTTGTAATCGATTTCCTAAAACTCTAAATATTTTTTTTTATATTAGATATATTATTACAGGCCAGTTTCACCACCTTTGCATAAGCCATATCTTCCAGATGAATCCAAAATTGGAATAAAATTTGTATCAGTTATCTGACTGATCATTTATCTGGCAGTTATAAGACAGCGGTAAAACTGGCCATAAGTATTATCTAAACGTCAGTTGCTAAGGATTGGATTTAAGATTGAAAAATGATTTTATGACATAAGTAAAAGTCCGTGAATTCTGCAACAACAGAATCGGTGCAAAAGCTAAGAGCTTGCTGTAGAAGTGTAGACCGTCAAGCACAAACCGGAAAGAAACGTGACCCAGGTCATAAATATCGGCATTTGCATTGGTTTTACTTTTATTTTCACGCTAAAAGCTTTTGAACCGAGTATAAGGATTATATTTTTGATCTAGAACGTGCAAATGAAAGGTAAGATCACGTGTTCTGAATTGCGGCCAACAGAAATGCACAAGGTTGCGGAAAATTGACAATTGGGCCAAAATATAATTATATTTATATATTCTCGTAAGTATATTTTATTTTGAGTCTGATGTGATTTTAAGGAAACATTTTCATTTCATTTACCAAATTCAGATTTTATATAAAATATTTGGGATTGGGAGTTACAGAAATTAGGGTTGTAAATTACTGGTAAAAACGGGTAAAAAGGCGGTAGGTGCTAAAAAAGTGAACACATTTCGAATTTTGCAAAGTTATTATTTAATTATTTAAAGTATAATTTTTTACATTTATTTGCCTACTTTGAGTATCTTAGTTGACAATTAGCCTGTACTCACGTTAGTCACAGTATTACATTACTGTATGTAAAGCCAAGACTGCAAATTACACCACCTGCCAGCACTTCACACACTTCTCAAGTTTACAATAAGGGAAGCACAACTTGAAAACACAACACAACAAAATGTCTGAACTAGACAACATCAAGACTGCCCAGAACAACCTCGAGCAGATGTTCTCTAAAAGGATGGCGGAGCTTGAGGCGCAGCTGCACAGCGGGTCTGCAAAGGACACTGTCGCAAAAGTGGCAGAGGAGTTCCGCACTTTTAAGGAGCTGATGTACACAATGCTTGGGCTTTTGCGCAAGCAAGTAAATGAATGTACACAGGCAATTGATGCTATGGAGACCAGGCACAGGCGGAAGGCCCTTATATTCCTTGGGGTGCCTGAGGTTGACAAAGAAGACTGTAAGGCGTCTCTATTGAAGGTGGTTCGCAAGATGGATCTTCCAGGTATCTCAGCTGACAGCTTTACTGCATGCCACAGAATCGGCGCGTCCACCAATGATCATCATCGTCCAGTCCTGGCCTGGTTTTCCGGAATAGACTCGAGGTCTGCAGTTTGGAGAGCCAAGACTAAATTGAAGGGCACATCTGTGACGGTTAAGGAGTTCCTGACAAGGTCCAGGCAGGCTATCTTTAGCAAGGCTCGCCAACACTTCGGCATCCGTTCCTGTTGGTCACAAGACGGTGTCATCATGGTAAAGGCGTCGGATGGCACTCGGCATAAGGTGACAACTTCGGACGGCCTGGACAGTCTGCTACAGAAATATCCCAGACAGGCAAGCGGATCTGCGAGCAAGAGCGGCGTCGGGGCTGTCGTATCATCGAACACAACCTCTAAGCCGCGTAAATAAGTAACAACTCACTACTATCTCTGTTTATAACTCTTTTACTTTCTATATTCTGTTTTTCCAACTATACTCTAGCCTCAATGTTTATGCATGATTACTTAATAGCCTATTAGTTTGTTTATTTCTTTTGTCACAATCTTATTGTGGGGTATGTACGTTTGACATTTGACAGTTCGTGATTAGCGGTGATTAGTCTATGGATGGATAGTTACGTTCAGAAATCTTATTTGCAATGTTTTCTTTGTGTTCTCAGATGAAATTAATTATTTTTGTTTCGTCTATGTTTGTGTTGTTTATTGTGTTTTGTATTACGTTTTGTTATCTTTCTAAATGATTTTTTTTTTTGTTACTGATATTTGTTTTTCATGTTTGTGTTTGCTGGCGGGTGGTGCAGAGAGCACAGTAACTTTTCACTAATCGTGTATAATTAATAATTTATATATTTTTATATTGCTTATATATTATATTATTTTGAATTATTTACATATTATTAGTACGTTTATTATATATTATTATTTATGTCTATTTCCGACGATAATTCTTTTCATTCTGCGAATGATTCAGTTATTTTGTCTGCCGATGACAGTTTCTGCTCCATTAATGACAGTCAGTCTCTAAGTGATATTCTACACGAGCAGTTCAATCTAACAACCAATAATTACCTAAATGTGTGTCATATAAATGCACAAAGCGTTCCAAGTCATTTTAGCGAACTTGTAGAAACATTTACTGACACCAACGTTCATGCCATCCTGATCTCCGAGAGCTGGCTCAAACCTCAGCTTCATTCTACCTCATACCCTCTTTCAGGATTCGTTTTAATCCGGAATGACCGACTTGACAAACGAGGCGGAGGTGTTGCTATTTATCTCCGTAGCAATTTATCTTATAAAATGTTATCTTCCTCCTCCCAACACTCTACTTCTGCGGAGTATCTTTTTCTAGAGGTTTGGGTCAGGGGAACCAAATTGGTTCTTGGAGTAGTATACTGCCCTCCTTCGGTCAACTACTTCACTGATTTGGAATCGGTTTTAGAATCGTTGGGTTCTGAGTATGCACATCATATCATCATGGGCGATTTTAACACTGACCTTTTATCCCATCATTCACCTCGCTCCCTCAAACTTATCCATATCACCGAGTCTGCCAGCCTTCACGTTTTGCCTCTTAATGCCACTCACCACAACCCTAACGGGGAGGACACCTGGTTAGACTTAATCCTCACCTCTAATCCTACCTTGGTCCGCTCTCATGGTCAGCATCCTGCTCCTGGCTTCTCCCGTCATGACCTTGTCTTCCTCTCGTATTTCCTGAAGCCTCCTAAACCAAGTCCTAAAGTACTGTACTTGCGTTGTTATGGGCGAATGGACGTTGAAAGGTTGAGGATAGATGCTGCGAATATCGACTGGGAACCGCTGATGTCAGCCATCACTATAGACGACAAAGTCGATTTTTTTAACAACACGGTTACGAAGTTGTTCGACGTGCATGCACCCATCAGAAAAATAAAATTGAAACGTCCACCTGCTCCTTGGATGACTGAGGGGATTCGGATGGCGATGCGACGGAGGGACCGAGCTTTCCGCAAATATAAAAAGGATCGGTGTGACGACAATTGGTCTCTTTTCAAGATAGCTAGGAACAGGTGCAACCAGATGGTACGCAACGCTAAACGCCGACATATCTCCGAAAATGTTACCAACTCATCCCCTGCTAATGTATGGCAGTTTTTAAGGACACTAGGCATTGGGAAACCTCATGGGCAAGTGGTTCTACCGGTGACTATTAGTTTGGATGACATTAATCGTCATTTTACAACTACTGTCACTTTGGACGACCAAACTAAAAGTCAAACCATAGCCTACTTGGCTAGCTTACCTCGTTTGAATATTAATTCTTTCTCTTTTTCTCCTTTATCATCAGGTGAGATTAAAAAGATTATCCTGTCAATTAAGTCCAAAGCCGTGGGATGCGATGACATTAGTCGTCGCATGATCACGGTTATCCTTGAACAAATTTTACCTGTAATTACCCATATCCTAAACTTTTCCCTTGACACTGGTCAATTTCCCTACATATGGCGTAAAGCCTATGTGCGTCCTTTGCCCAAAATGTCGAATCCCACTCTCCTGACACATTACCGTCCCATATCCATTCTTCCCTTTCTATCCAAGGTACTTGAGTCATGCGTTCAGAGACAGTTGTCTGGGTTTGTTTACGAAAACAACATCCTGTCACCCTTTCAATCTGGATTCAGACCTGGACATAGTACTGTCACCGCATTGCTCAAGGTGACTGGCGATGTGAGGGCGGGGGTGGAGGACACCAGGCTTACTCTTTTGATCTTGGTGGACTTCTCAAACGCCTTTAACAACGTCAGTCACGACCTTCTCCTTCCAGTCCTATCCTATCTAATGATCTCACCTATGGCACTGGAATGGTTCTCCTGTTATCTTCGAGGACGCCAGCAGTTAGTACGCGTCGATGAAACTTCATCAACATGGCGTACTCTGGACTCTGGTGTTCCTCAAGGCGGAATACTTTCTCCTCTTCTATTTGCATTATTTATCAATCTTCTTACTCATGAACTTCATTGTGCGTATCATCTGTATGCTGATGACCTACAACTTTATACACAGTCCTCTTCAGAAAATTTAGATTCAGCCATAGCAGCTATAAACCAAGATTTGAATGCTATAAAGGTCTGGTCGGAACGGTTTGGCCTGGCAGTGAACCCTGCTAAATGTCAGGCTATTCTCGTTGGTAGTTCCCGTATTTTAAGCAGGGTTGACTTGCAGTCACTACCTGCTGTCATTTTTGATGGATCTATAATCCCGTTTAGTTCAAGCGTCAAGGATCTTGGCTTACATATTGATGCCAACCTTAACTGGCGGACTCAGGTAGCGAATGTGAGTCGTAAAGTCACTGGTGCCTTGCGGTCGCTTTACCGACTGAAGAACTTTCTGCCATTCAGGACTAAGACAATGCTAGTACAGACTTTAATATTTCCCATCATCGACTATGGTGACGTGTGCTATCTCGACCTTAATGCAGATCTCCTCAATAAGCTCGATCGCCTTCTCAATAATTGCATTAGATTCGTTTTTAATCTCCGCAAATTTGACCACATTTCTGAGTACCGATCAAAGTTACGATGGTTACCTATTCGTCAACGGCGTAGCCTGCGTACTTTGTGTACTCTTCATTCTTTACTGCACTCTCCTTGTGCACCCATCTATTTAACTTCACATCTTCAATTTCTGTGTAATACACATGAGAAAAATCTTCGTTCCTCCAATAATCTTCTGCTTCTTTGTCCTTCTCACAATTCCACCCTAGTACATTCATCCTTTATCATACAATCTATCCTTCTGTGGAATGCTCTCCCTCTTGATATCAGGATGTCCACTAACCGTTTTACGTTTAAAACTAGAGTTCGGCAGAATTATCTAAATGCTTTAACTGAATCGTCATAAGTTATTTATCGTTTAATTATTTTATATACTTATGTATATATTTATTAGAATTATAGAATATATATTTATGCGTTTATTTATATGTATATATATATATATATAGTTATGGTATGTATGTAAGTACGTATATTAGTTCTATGTATATTATTTTATATTTTATATTAATGAGTAGGTTTGTCTTTTGTTTTTCATTTTAATTTAAAAACTGCACCTATTACATATTTCTCTGCATCACCCAAAGGTTGACTGGTAGAAAATGCCTTCGGCATTAAGTCCGCCTTTGTACTATTATGTGCATAAAGTTTTAAAATAAAAAAATAAAAATAAAAATAAAAAACGAACCGTTTATTGGCATCCCTAATAATTTGTACGTTTACTATAAGATACGTTTAAAATGCATGATCGGGTATTTTTCAACGTGGCAGAGTGTAGAAATAATAATAATAATTGTTTATTTCAGACCATTTTTAAGTCCATACAGTTGAGGTTACATAGGTCATTACAAATTATGTAGGCGCGACCAGGCCATGGAGAACGGACAATCCGTTTCCATTCGGTCAGAAAAATTTTTAGGTAGCTGTTGAAGCTACCACGAACCCACCGCGCCAGGGACGCTGCTCTCTTTCTTAATATAGCGGCAAAGCCGCCCACACGGGCCTCAGCGAACATCCCTCACGCACTACAGAAGCGCGGCAGCCCCATCAGAGCCCTAAACCCATTATTATACTGGACTCGCAAGACATTGTAAGCCATTTGCGTATGCTTGACTGCACGTATAAAAAGATTGGCAAAAAAAAAGCTAACAAGTTTAAAACTTCTATCACAAATCTTATGTTTAATTTAATTGATCTTGTCACTAATTAGTACTTGGCATTGCTGAGATGTAGCACTCATAGCGTGGTTTAAGTATGTGATTGGTTGATAAAGTAAAGCTGCATTTGCCGAGTTATCATAATATCAGATAGAGATCTGATCAGCCATCAGCCTCAGGAGAAGTATTCTTAGGCCAATTTGGAGGCCTTCGTAGGTTTAGTAAACCCTCGAATGTGTGGCCTCAGAATAACAAGAAAAACTAAATAATAAATTACCTTTCACAAAAACAAAGAACTGATTTAGTTTTGATTTAATCTAAACAATGAATATTGACAACTATTATCCCTAAGCAAATCAAAGTATTTATAATCTCGACGATTCGCAATACAGAAAATAAATAAGTTTTCACAAACAGCAGCTGCTATGAATTAACTAATAAACCAGGGTAGGATGATAGAACGTGCGGATTTGTTGGGACATCGCATTGCCGAGTAATAAATGACTTTTTAATGACAATACCAATTTTTATGCCGCAATGTCTGCAGTGGTAGATGGCAACATAATATATTTAAAATAAAAATATGAGTTGGATTTACATATGTTCAATTTATAGTGCATATTCTTTGTTATTGGTACAATATAACTTGGTTATATTGTCGGTTCAGGATTGGTTTATTAATTAAATATTAAAGTTTATTTAGCGTATACATACTACTTAATGACATTTAAACACATTGTTTTATAAGAACCATTTTGATTCTATCGCCTATCAAAGAAAGAAAACCACGTTGTCATATGAGAGATATTCGGTCAGGAGCTATGAAGCCACAAACAGCATTATTATATACAAGCTTCACATATACACAGACACATCAAACTTATAATAATATTAACACCTCTCTGTTTGCATCTGTTTAAAAAGAATATTTAAGTGTGCCCAAAACAAATAACTGTATACTTTTAACAATGACGATCGTTACACACAGAACAATAAACGACAGAAATGTGTAGTAACCATATCTAAACAGAGCTTGAGACGAAAGCCAGTCAAGAAAGATTAAATTTTTACGATGAAACATGAAGTTTTACAACAGAGAGACAGTTATTGTCCTCCCAAGAGTAGGCTTTCATCAAATAATGAGAGACATATTTTTTTTATCTCAAAACTTGTCCCTATAAAAGCACGAGTCACGCTAAGTGCTATTTTAGCACCAATTAAAAGTTACTCAGAATTACTAATCAATAGAGAGCAACGAGTTTTGGGTCCACGACTACACTAAAGATGATAGAGTACAGTTGAAAAGTTAGAAAAGCCGTTATTAATGTATTGACTTTTGGTAGATTTATTGTAGAACCGACGAAAATATTCACCCAAAATCCCAGTTTAAGGGTGAATGCGACGGTTCCCTCGGTGTGAGTAATTTTTATACTTTCGTATTCACTTTCATTACAACTTTTATTCAATATTTTTTGGATCCTGTCATAATTTTTATTTGGAGACCGAATTGCTATAGCCAATAAAGAATTTTGATGGCTTGCTTTTTAAATATTTTGTTGATTTACGATGAAAATATTAATGTTTAAATTTTACTAGCGCATCATAATTTTTCACGAGTTTCGTTCATTTTCTTCATCAAAAAATGGTAATTTTACCAGAGCTCATCTAAATCCGTAGCGAGTTTTTAGAGACATTTGAAGAAAGACTTCTTTTATAAACTGAAATTCGTATTATAATAGAGAACGCCAGTTTGTTTGGCTCCTCGTTTAATCTTACTATCCGACGTAAATGTAATTCTACCAAGGAGGTTGTAAGAAAATGTTGAAAATTTGCTTTACTTGCACAAGTACTCCTTAGGAAGTACAATGATATTTTCATATGATATGAGGAATTTAAGTCAAGAATATTTGGTTTAGGTTATATGAATGCAAAATATTTTCCGTATAACCATAACGTAGTATTTGTCATAAAATCATAGTAATTATCTTTGTGTCTGCTTGTTTATTCATATACTAGAAAACTTACCTAGCAAGAACCCTGTCAGTGGTTTGCAACTAGAAAGACGTTGAGTGATATGTAACTTTAATAGGTCTCGTCATGCCTTCACGTCAAACGCGTCTAGAACAATTTCTTGAATATTAAATTATGTACACACTCGCATACGATAACCTGGCGGTCTAAGGTTTTCATTTAGATAGCACCACTAAGATTAATATTCCGTATTTAATCATGACTGAACATTTGTCAAAGTCGCGTAGGCATTATGAGTACTTTAAACCGAGTGAAATATTAAGGGGTTCTCAACTTACTTGTAATTTTTTGCAAATATTTGTTACCTTAGAACTAAGTCACTTATAAAACTATTTCGTAAATTATTATTTTGTTTGGAAAGATATACCTCACTATATACGTTTTGTTCCAGCTAAATTTGAGTAGTTATATTTGAAATTGATTTTTAGTTAAACAATTATTGAAAATTAGTTTTAAATTATTTTTGTTTGTTTAGTTAAAAACTTATTCACGCTCTTATAATAGTTATAGATTTTATATAATAATCTAGT
This sequence comes from Euclidia mi, assembly GCA_944739405.2. NCBI lineage: Eukaryota > Metazoa > Arthropoda > Insecta > Lepidoptera > Erebidae > Euclidia > Euclidia mi. The sequence goes on along the minus strand of OX123193.2, from coordinate 77,459,974 downwards.
TTTATTATAAAATCTCATTTGAATCACTTTTACTTAGATACAATTTACAATCTCCTAAAATATTCAAATGTTATATAAACAAAATGTGTGCAAAAAATAATGTATGCAAACTGATATTATTCATGTTTAATAAGCTTCCAGGAAACCTGAATATACTACCAGGGCCTCTATAATCATATTTCTTCCTCCAAAAGGAAAATTGAATCGTATTAAACAAAAATGGTGGACGGATCCGGAGCCACGGCTCACAAAATTTGTTCACTATTAAAGTTTATGTGACACCGTAGTCCAGTTATTTAGGTATATCTGCAATTATCACTTGTTTGTGTACCGATGCTGGTTCAAGTTCTCCATTTGGAGTTAATATTATATAATTTAATGTTATAATATTAACTACACCATACATCAACTACACCCTAGTGGGTGCATAGGGTTCCCAACAAGAACTTAGGGTCCTAAGCCAACCTCACCTGCAAGTGGTGCACCTGCCGATCAACGGACGAGGCTTTGGCAAACAAAATATCCCGATAGGCGGCAATAGGCTCGCCACCTATTTCGTGGGATCAAAACACTGGCGAAAAGTGGGCGTTTAATATGCCTCTACCTACGCCTTCGGGGAAACAGGCGTGAGTCTATGTATGTATGTATGTAATATACTGGATTTTATAAGATAATGTAATAACGGATTGTAATATTTTAGATGGTGGCCGTGGCGTTTGCTTTAAAGGTTATGTAAAATAAAATAAATAATTAATGAATGATGATTGAATGTGAGTGTTTATAAGACTGTCTTTGAGTGATGTCTATTATTTGACTAATTAAAAGAAGTAGGTAGAAAATGAATTCATAACATAAATATATTCACATTTTATTTATGCGTAAGACATAAACAAACAATAAAAGAGATTTATTATATTGTGTTTCTAAATATGATGCATAATATTAAATACGTTACATGATTAAGAAATACGAAACATGATTAAGAATATCCTCTAATCAGTTACTTTAATAATACATAAGGAAAATTATTTATTTATTTCACTAAGCCCACTCTCATTTGATTAAAGTGAAGTTAAGAATACATCTTATTAAACCTTTGCAAAAATAACAATGTAACGTTAAATAATATTCCTTACAGTTTCTAAAAATATCTTCCTTAAAACGGAAATATACAAAGAAACAAGCCATTTCGCACACAACCCAGAAATAATGTTATTAGAAGGCAAAGTTTCGCCCTTTCTTTAAGATACCTTTTTGTAGTAAAGTTAACAGTGTTGTTGTAGTGCTTACAGAGAAAACTTATTTATTTTAATTTTCACCAAATCTTGGATAAGGAGGTTCCAATATCGAAGTATTATTAGACTGTTAACGTTACCGTGATACGGAATATTATCCAATTTGTGGAACACGCTTTTCAATGGAACTATATTATAGTCCATAGAAAATCTGAAGACGAAATCCTATTACCATAAGTGGGAAATAGAGAGGAACATGGGAATATCGATCTATATATATGTACGTCTTGGCTGTATAATATGTTAACCGAGAATTCTGAGTTGTAGAACAGTAGGTAACTGAAATATTTTTGCTAAAATTACATATACATATAGATAATATCGCTATCCCTTCGGGTTGCGGAGGTCAGACAGGCAGTCGCTCCGTGGAAAAGCTAATATTCAGCCAAATACGGTTAGACTAGAAAGCGGACCCCAGATTGAAACTGGGATAACGCTAAGAGGATGATGATGATGATAATAGATGACACTGTAACAGACGCAAAGATTAAAAAAATGTGTCGTTTACATTGTGCCGAATAAACTAAAGGATAATATTTATAACAATTATAATACTTTTCTTACTCTACTATTGCATTTTAATAAGCTTAAACAAGAAAACAAAGACGAATCAAAATTTCGGACAAAATTTTAATCTTCTACAATAATAAGTCATATCTAAGTCATAAATAATTTATTTCTTGACACATATACATTGGTGTTGAAAATGTTATCATATTATATACCTACTAGAGGACGCCAGTAGCTAAGCCTGCACATTGTTTTAAATTTATCTTATTTGACCGATCCCGTGGGTATTTTGAAAAATCCCATCTTAGTGCACCCCTACGGTCCCCAAGGATCACACATGCCAAATTTCAGCTTCCTGCGCCCAATAATTTTGGCTGTAGCTTGTCTGTCATTCAGTCAGTAACGCAAGGATATGATTATCGTGTCTTTGTTTATATTGTAAATATTATTCAAAATGTTACCAAATCATTTTACTGACGTAGCAACCACAACATTAGATACACGATATCTTCGATAGATTAATAATTAATTTCGACATGTATATTGTTCGTTCATAATACCTAGAATACATAATTTACATACCCTTCGAGAGCAAGCGTTGATCGTGAGATGTATGTGTAGTTTACTCAGTGTATGCAGGTGTACGCTTATATAATGGCGCACACCTGCATACTCTGAGTATTATACACTTGAGTATTCACCTGTAATGAGCATTCGTGCGAATGTTACAAAACAGAAAAACAAATGAGTATGTTTTAACGAGCATTTTTACGAACATTCTGGCGAGCCTTAGAATATAGAAATTAAATACATAGAAACCGCGCTACAACAGTGGCTAAACCCATTACGTTTAATTCACTTTAACTTTTGATTTTTATTTAATGTAAGATAATGATAAATAATAATCATACAAATGACGTTTCGAATCTTCGTAGTTTGTCACTAATTTTAACTTGCCCACTGATGGGCGTACTCAGAATGAATGTCGATAAAATATCGATTATGTTTACAATAAATGCTTATTTTTGGTTTACTCAGAATTAATTTCAATATAATGTTGATAAATCCTCGATATCGATCAATTTGAACGCAGGAATAGAGACTTGTGTGATTTATTAAACCTGTTCAAATTAAAATCTGCATTTTATTATTTAGATAGAAGTTCGTGAGATTGTTCGTAGCAATGTTCGGCTCTGTTCGTTGTTCGGTTTGACAAAACAAAAAACGGCGAATGTACGCTGTTCTGTTACAAGTGGATGCTAAGCTGTCTCAGCGTCATAAGTATATCTTAAATATTTTATTGAGCCTAAGTTTAGTAATACTGCATTCCATGTTTTACTTACCTCCGGTTTTTAGTACCAAATTGTTATCGATAGGCAAGTGTCCTGATACATTTATTATTAGCAGACAATCAGCATAGTGTCAATTTTACTTGTGGTACTACATCAACATTGATAAAACCCCAACAAATTCAAAACTCGCGGTCACAGAGGCAGGATGAAGAATGATGAACGATGATATATGTCGGATGACAACCTATTTAGTAGAATTTTATTTTTAATTTGTTTTCTTCTCAAATTCTATGACGGATGTCTGTCAGAAAAATGTTTGAGTTTGTTTGTTTGTTTGTTTGAAGTCGTAAAAAATGTGATAAGAATTGTTAATAAAATAAAAGACTTAAATATTAAAAGGCGCTCTTCTAATTATTGCTCTCCATTCCCACATATATATGTCCAAAAGTAATGGAACTGAAGGTAATTTTAAATTGCAATCAAACTTCAGAATCGAGCTGAGAAGCATTTTTACAGAAGATCTGAGTCAGAAACAATGGTGTAAAATCTTTAACATATTATTGTTTTAAAGCTTTATAAAGTATTCATTCAATATCATACACAAACATAAAATAAAGTCTCTTAATAAACTATAAAAAAACAGTCAAAGGTTAAAGCGAGTCACACTAAAAACAGTAGCAACAACTTACATGCAAAAACTACGTGAATATCTATTGAGGCTTTGGACCCAAACCCAAGCGTAACCCTGAGGCAGTCCCGGATCCTCTCAGCACGTCAAAGTTATCCTAAAATCCGCATGATATATAAAAAAATAAAATAAAAGATAATGTACTAAGTCAGAATTCACTTCTGAAACAAGGGTTTTGGTGCGAAAGCTAAGAACTTGCTGTAGAAGTGTAGACCGTCAAGCACAAACCGGAACGAAACGTGACCCAGGTCATAAATATCGGCATTTACATTCTTCTTCTTCTTTTTGTGTCAATAGTTCCTAAAAATAATTTCCGTCCGGCATTTGCATTGAGCTTTACTTTTATTTTCACACGAAAAGCTTTTGAATCGAGTATAAGGATTTTATTTTTTATCTAGAACGTGGCACTGAAAGGTAGAACCACGTGTTCTGAATTGCGTTCAACAGAAATTTGTGAAATTGGGCCAAAATATATATCCTCGTAAATATATTTTATTTTTAGTTTAAGTTTAAATTTTTAAGAAACATTTTTATTTCATACATACATACATCCATATACTCACGCATTTTTTCCGTCGGGGTAGGCAGAGACAACAGAACACCACTTGCTCCTATCCTTACAAACCTCACGCGCTTCCTCTACACTCATTACTCTTTTCATACATGCTCGCCGGTTTTGGGTACTTCGGACGTTTCCGTTTCTTAGGATGTCTCCAATTTGGTCGACAAATGTGCGCCGAGGTCTGCCGCGACTGACTCGCCCACACACATTTGCCTTATATATCTGATTCGTCATTCTTTCTTCACTCATTCGCTACATGTGTCCAAACCATTTTTATTTCAAATAGGAAATTCAGATTTTATACGAAATATGTGGGATTAGGAGTAGCTAAAATTAGGATTGTAAATTAGTCGTAAAACATACCGATCATTTGCAACCCTAGTCCCGCGTACGTCTACTATACGATACGTTTAAAATGCATGATCGAGTTTATGTCAACGTGGCTGAGCGTAGAACTAACAAATCTAAGAACATCTATCGCAAGTCTAATCGTTAATTTATTATAGCATGGCCGCTATTTTTTTTTTAAAGACTACTCCCGCACTAGGAATAAATCCTGTGTCGCGGGGGACTTTACAAACATACAACCAACGGACACAATGAAAACCCAGACTCGAAACTACAATTTATAAATCACACAAAGTGCTGTCTCGTGTGGGACAGCACTCGGCGCAGTGTCAAGCGACGAGGCGATCGCTTAAACGACTACGCCAACCGTGCAGTCAACAAATTGGTTGGCAAAATAAAGCAACATTTGCAGAGGTAACCTATCCGGTCAGTCATCAACCTCAGGAGAAGCATTGTTATGCCATGGAGGCCTTCAGTGGGTTAATAAACGCCGTCACCAGAGATGGCCTCAGAATCACAAGAAAAAGAAAATAATAAATTACCTTATATAAAAACAAAGATCTGGTTTGGTATTGATTTACTCTAAACAATGAATATTGACAACTATCATCCCTAAGCAAATCAAAATATTTATTATTTCGACGATTCACAATACAGACAATAAATAACTTGTCACAAACAGCAGCTGCTATGAATTAACTAATAAACCAGGGGAGGATAATAGAACGTGCGCAATTGTTGGGACATCGCAATGCCGAGTCATAAATAACTTTTTAATGACAATACCATTTTTATGCCGCAATGTCTAAAGGGGTAGATGGCGACATAATATACTTAAAATAAAAATATGAGTTGGATTTATGTTCAATTTATAGTGCATATTCTTTTTATTGGTACAACATAACTTGGTTATATTGTCGGTTCGGGATTGGTTAATTAATTAATTATTTATGTTTATTTAGCGTATGCATACTACTTAATAACATTTAAACACATTTTTTTTATAAGAACCATTTCAATTCTATCGCCTTTGAAAGAAAGAAAACCACGTTGTCATATGAGAGATATTCGGTCAGGAGCTACGAAGCCACAAACAGCAATATTATATACAAGCTTCACATAATACACATCAAACTTATAATAATATTACCAACCCTCTGTTTGCATCTGGTTAAAAAGAATATTGAAGTGTGCACAAAACAAAATAACTGTATACTATTAACAATGACGATCGTTACACACAGAACAATAAACGATAGAAATGTGTAGTAACCATAAACAGAGCTTGATACGAAAGCTAGTCAAGTAAGATTACATTTTTACGATGAAACATGAAGTTTTACAACAGAGAGACAGTAATTGTCCTCCCAAGAGTAGGCTTTAATCAAATAATGAGAGAAAATCTTAAGTTTTTATCTCAAAAATGATATATAAAGAGTACGAGTCAAGCCAAGTGCCATTTTAGCACCAATCAAAAGTTACTCAGAATAACTAATCAATAGAGAGCAACGAGTTTTGGGTCCACGACTACACTAAATATGATAGAGTACAGTTGAAAAGTAAGAGCCGTTATTAATGTGTTGGCTTTTGGTAGATTTATTGTAGAACCGGGGAAAAATATTCACCCAAAATCCCAGTTTTAGGGTGAATGCCACGATTCTCTCGGTGTGAGTAATTTTTATTATTTCGTATTCACTTTCATTACACATTTTATTTGATATATTTTTTTGGCTCCAGCCATTATTTTACTTGAAGACCAATTGTTATAGCCATTAAAGAATTCTAATGGCTTGATTTTTGAATATTTCGTTGAAGTATGCTTAGAAAATATTAATGTTTAAATTTTACAAGCGCATAATAATATTTTATGCTTTTTTTTCATCAAAACATGGTAATTTCACCAGAGCTCATCTAAATCTGCGGAGAGTTTTTGGAGATATTTGAAGAATGAATCTTTTTATAAACTGAAATTCGTGTTATAATAGAGAACGCCAGTTTGTTTGGCTCCTCGTTTAATCTTACTAACCGATGTAAATGAAATTCTGCCAAGGAGGTTGTAAGAAAATGTAAAACAACTTCTCTACTTAAACAAGTACTCCTTAGAAAGTACAATAACATTTTCATATGATATGAGAAATTAAAGTCAAAAATATTTGGTTTAGGTTACATAGATGCATAATGTCTTCCGTATACTTATAACGCAGAGTCATCTAAAATCATAGTAAATTTCTTTGTGTGTCTGGTAGTTTATTCATATACTAGAAAAGCTTAGCAAGAACCCTGTCAACGGTTTCCAGCTAGAAAAACGTTGAATAATAAATAACTTTAATAGGTCTCGTCATGTCGTCACGTCAAACGCGTGTAGAACAATTTCTTGGATATTCAATTTATAAATTATGTACACACCTCGCATAGGTAATCTGGCGGTAGAAGGTTTTCATTTAAATAGCACCAGTAAGATTAATATTCCGTATTTAATCATGAATGAATATTTAGTCAAAGTCGATTAGGCATTATGAGTACTTTAAACCGAGTGAAAAAATAAGGGGTTCTCAATTTACTTGTGATTTTTTGCAAATATTTCTTACCTCAGAACTAATTAGTCACTTATAAACTTATTTCGTAAATTATTATTTTGTATGGAAGGATATACCTTACTATATACGTTTTGTTACAACTAAATTTAAGTAGTAATATTTGAAATTGATTTTTAGTTTAACATTTTATTGAATATCGGTTTTAAATCAATTTTGTCTGTTTAGTCAAACTTATTCACGAACTTATAATAGTTATAGATCTGGTTTCATTATATAAAATCTTATTTGAATCACTTTAACCTAGATACAATTTACAATCTCCAAAAGTATTCAAACACTTCATTCAGAAACGTTTTATGACTGATATTATGCATATTTAATAAGCTTCAAGTAAACTTGAATATACCGTCAGGGCCAGTATAATCATATTTCTTCCTCCAAAAGGAAAATTGAATCGTATTAAACAAAAATGGTGGACTCATCTGGAGCCACGGCTCACAACATTTGTTCACTAATAAAGTTTATGTGACACTGTAGTCCAGTTATTTATATCTGTAATTATCACTTGTTTGTGAACCGATGCTTTTTCAAGTTCTCCATTTGGACTGTAATAGTAAATAATTTAATTTTCGAGACTGCCCATATCGTTTACTTTAAAGGTTATGTAAAATAAATAATGAACAATGATTCAATGTGAGTGTTTAGAAGACTGTCTTTGAGTGATGTCTATTATTTGAATAATTAAAAGAAGTAGGTAGGAAACGAATTCATAATATCATTATATATACACATTTTATTTATGCGTTAGACATAAAACAAGCAATATTAAAGAAATTTATTATATTGTGTTTCTAAATACGAGGGTCAAACTGAAAGTTCTTAGAAAATCAAAAACTGATTACATTAGCCAGTTATTAGTTTTATTATATCTTTTCAAAATATTGTCCATTGACGTCAATACACCGCTGCATGCGATGGAACCACTGGGAAAAGCACTTTGCCCACTCGTCCTTAGGGGTCTCTTCAATGGCATCGCGATACGCAGCCACCGCTTCTTCAGCATTCATAAACCGCTTTCCTTTAAGTTTTCTTTAATTTTTGGAAATAAATAAAAATCACAAGGCGCGAGGTCGGGGCTATACGGCGGGTGACCCAGTAATTCAACGTTTGATGTCGCCAAATAGTCGATCGTTCGCTTGGCGGTGTGCGACGAGGCGTTGTCGTGGTGAAGGAGGATCCTACTGCGAGGTCGTTTCTCTTGAACTTTTTCCAAGACAAGTGGCAAACAATTGGTAGTGTACCATTCTGCAGAAACTGTTTTTTGATCCTCTAACACTGGGGCATGTAAACAAACTCACTGTGCAATATTAACATTGTCATATTTATAAGAAGAAAGAAAGAAAAATATGTAACGCAAAGCTTCTGAACCGCGTGAATCGTAAGTACAACTGCGTTTTAAAGTTATATTTTGACTGAAACAGTATAATATATGTACATATTTGTAATGTGCTCACCAATACCTTTCTTTTGATACCAAACACGTAATGATTATCGCAGTTTAATTTTTGTTGACGTTGGAATCTGAGCTATTAATTCCGTAAGAGAAAATTTTGATTAAATTTATATAGCCTTTGTTACCTGGGCCATTATTAGGAATCTATTGACACCCCATTTATTAAAATCGGTTCAGTAATTTAGGCGCTACGGTGGAACATACAAACATATATACATAGACTGCCAAAAACATAACCCTTCCTTTTGGCTTTGCCGTAGTCGGGTAAAAAGAAATGATGTGGGAATTGTTTTAGATAGTAATTTGAAAGAATAAGTGATGGAAGTTAATAGGGTGAATGATATACTGATAGTTGTGAAAGTTATGTTAGAAAATGTGATACTGAACGTTACAAGTGTATATACACAGGCAGGATGTGATGAAATGGTGAAAGTGAAGTTTTGGGAGGACTTTGACTGTGTTTTGATGAATATTCCAGTGCATGAGGAAATGTATATTGGTGGCGATTTTAATGGGCATGTAGGAAGAGTGAATAGTGGGTATGAAAGAGTACACGGAGGATGGGCATTTGGTAATCGCAATAATGAGGGTGAAGGCCTGCTACAATCGGCAATTGCTTTCGACCTGGCGATTGCCAACACATGGTTCCAGAAGAAGAGAGACCACTTAATCACATATAAAAGTGGCAATCACATGACTCAAATTGATTACTTTCTCGTCAGACGCAGCAACCTCAAACACGTCAAAGACTGCAAAATAATACCCGGGGAAGATCTAACATCGCAGCACAGGCTCCTCATAATGGAAGTTGCTACAGAAGTAATATGCAACAGAAACAAAGAGCGACCACCTCCTAAAATTAAGTGGCACTTCTTAGAAAGGCCAGAATATGAAAGGAAATTTAGAGAGCGAGTTGTAAATAAAATGATAGCGATGGATGACATGGAATGTAGAAGTATAAATGAATGCTGGAGTGAAATGGCAGGGTGTATCAGGAGTGCAGCGAAAGATATTTTAGGAGAATCAAAAGGAAAAGGAACGATAGATAGAGATACATGGTGGTGGTCGACAGAAGTACAAAAGATTTTGAAAGATAAGAAGAGGAAATTTAAGGAATGGCAGGGTGTGGATGAAATGAATGTCAGCCTGAAACAAGAAAAGAAGGTAGAGAATAATGATCTAAAGAAGAAAGCTAAGAAAGTCATTGCTTTGGCAAAAGCAGCGGCCCAGGAGAGCTTATATAATAACTTGGAGAACCCGGCGGGCCAAAAACAACTATACCGGCTAGCTAAAGCTAGAACGAGGAAATCAAGGGATGTATGTAACATAAAGTGTATAAAAGATGAAAATGGAACGGTACTTTGCGCGAATGACAAAATTAAGGATAGATGGAGGAATTACTTTACGAGTCTGATGAATAAAGAAAATGATTGGAGTGGTGTGCTTGAGAATATACCTGTGAATGAAGGGCTAATAAGAAAGATAAGTGCGGATGAAGTGAGAGTAGCAGTAAATGGAATGAAGAATGGAAAAGCTGCGGGGCCGGATGGAATACCAGTTGAAGTGTGGAAGACACTGCAAGTAGACGGCTGGATGTGGTTAGCTTTATTCTTCAATAAGTTGTTGGTGGAAGATGCCATACCTGATGAATGGTGTAGCAGTTCGCTGGTGCCCATCTATAAAAGCAAAGGTGATGTGCTGGAGTGTAATAACTATAGAGGAATAAAGCTTATTTCACATAGTATGAAAGCTTGGGAGAAAGTGGTTGAACGACGATTGAGAGATGAGAGTGTAATTTCACAAAACCAATTCAGTTTTATGCCTGGTCGAGGTACAACGGATGCCATTTTCGCGATCCGCCAACTATGCGAAAAGTACAGAAGTGCACACAAGAACTTGCACATGGTTTTTGTGGATCTCGAAAAGGCATGTGATCGAGTACCGCGTGAGGTTTTGTGGTGGGCCCTTAAGAAGAAAACAGTGCCTGGGAAGTATGTACAGTTGATCCGGGCGATGTACAGTAGATGTACAACCCATGTCCGGTCCTCAGCGGGCAATACCGGCAACTTCAATGTGGCTGTAGGCTTGCACCAGGGGTCGGCTCTTAGCCCTTATCTCTTCCTGATAATAATGGACGCCCTTGCGGCGGACATACAGGAAGAGGCGCCCTGGTGTATGCTATTCGCCGACGACATTGTGTTGATTGCCGAGAGTGGCCTTGAGGTCCAGACCAGACTGACAAATTGGTGGCAAAGGCTGGAGAGTGTAGGCCTGAAAGTCAGCAAAAGCAAATCTGAGTACATGTTTTGCGACTTCGGCGGTCTCTCCAGTCCTGCGTCCATATCCCTTGCTGGAGAACCCACATCAGTCTGCTCCGACTTCCGGCACCTCGGGTTACTTATTCAAGGGGACGGTGAAATAGACCGCGATGTTACGCACCGGATCAACTCAGGTTGGATGAAATAGCGACAGGTCACAGGAACAACTTGCGACTCACGGATGCCTCTTAAACTAAAGGGAAAAATCTACAATGGATCGGAATGCTGGGCCGTGAAAAAGACGGATGAAAGAAGATTACATGTAGCAGAGATGAGTATGTTGAGATGGATGTGTGGGGTCACAAGGATGGATAAAATTAGAAATGAGTATATTAGGGGAAGTTTGAAAGTTGCACCGGTGCAAGAAAAGCTGAAAGGATATCGTCTAGCGTTGTATGGGCATGTTATGAGTAGGGATGAAAAGCATGTGACTAGAAAGGTGATGAAGATAAGAGTTGAGGGATATAAGGCAAGAGGAAGACCAAAGAAAAGATGGATGGATTGTGTGAAGGATGACATGAGTGATAAGAGAGTGAATAATCAGATGACGGCTGATACGAGAGAATGGAAGTGAAAGACATTCTGTGCCGACCCCAAGTAATATGGGAATAGGGCAGGCAAAAGAAGAAGAAGAAGAAGATTTAAATTGGAAAACAAGGAGAGAATACATAATTACAAACTGTTCATCTTATAATGTTTATATATCATACACTAGCTGACCCGGCAAACGTTGTTTTGCAAATTTTTTTTTTTTTGAAAAATGGATGTTGGCCGATTCTCATAGATACCGGATAAGCACAAAAAATTTCATCAAAATCGGTCAAGCAGTTTTGGAGGAGTATGGGAACGAAAACTGTGACACGAGAATTTTATACATTAGATTATCTATCACTATCTTCTTAATATATAAAATCCTTGCGTTACTGACTGACTGACAGACACGCTACAGCCAAAACTATTGGGCGCAGGAAGCTGAAATTTGGCATGTATCTTCCTTGGAGACCATAGGGGTGCACTAAGAAGGGATTTCCCGAAATTCCCACGGGATCGGCCAAACGGGTAAATTTAAAAAAAATGCAGGCGTAGCTGCTGGCGTCCTCTAGTATTTATATAACTACTAACTAATATTTACTCCGTAAACCTACCACTTTATCATCTGCACTTTGGTCGGCTTAATTTCGATTCCGCCCCTTCCTTTCAAATTTATTTCCTTGTCTGATCTGTTCTTGTTAGACCTCCAGACAGTTACTGCCTTTGTGGACCATTCTCTCGATGTTTCCCTCCAATCAAGAGCACCGTGATTTGCTGACCTTACCAAACTTGATCACAGAGTTCAATCAACTGCATTACGATGTTGAGCGAAAACTTTGCTATGAGTTTTGAAATATAATTTGATCAAAATAATGCTGAACCTATTCAAATATATAAATCGATCAATACATACTTTAATATCCTAGATTCGATGTCTTGATATATTGGTGTGTCAAAATTAATTCATAAAATTATTTTTGACGCTGACTTTGTTCAAAGCGCAGTAATTTTCATTACCCTCATTTTTCTATTTGAAGGTATCTTTAATAATCTTTGTTCGTTGGCAATAATCTATAATTTACTTCTGAGTAATAAAGTTTAATTTACGGCATATAGTTTGTTCAAAGTTCTACCTGGTAGGAGAAATGGTTTGACAGGGGATTTGATCTTTAAAAACATTTGTTTCTTGCTTTTCTAAATCGAATTTGTTACGTTTCAGACAACTATAATGTCATCAAAGTATCGGCGAAGGCCAGGCAGTCGCTAATATGCCGATTAATATACTGAGGCAGAACTAAAGGAGTGCTTGAATGTTGTGAGCTCTAAAGCAATGCCTTAGCGGGAAGCTGCAGTAAAATACAACATTCCCATTTACATTATTTTATCGGTAAAAAGACTGTTAGGAGGTGATAGATTATTTTGTAAGCATTAATCTGTATTTCCATATAGTAAAACAGCAATTTAGCCATGCTCATTCTCCGACTGCCTCCGTGGTTTAGTGGATAGCGTATGCGACTGCAAATCGGAGGTCCCGGGTACGATTCCCGGGACTTCTCAGTAGCAGCACGGAGTCTGGTGATGTGCCCGGTAACGGCAATACGCTCGCCCCCTATTACGTGGGGCCTAAAAATTCATGGCGTAATGTGGGAGTAGTATAACACCTCTGCTTACCCCTTCGAGGATTACAGGCGTGAGTCTATAAATAAAATAAAAAACTAAGTTTAGTCATAAGTAAAACCCATTTTTTTAAATATCTCGTTAAACTTAAGAAACTATATAAAAGTACATTTAAGTTATTTTTCTTTCCAGAACTAAAGGATTTGATATGTCTAAAACGTTTATTGTTGTTACCTTCCAATTTAACGTCTTACTTTGGCTTTGGGCTTGGTTCAGTATAAGTTTTGTACCAGGAAAACTCTGCGAGCCAAAGTAACCCTCCCTAAGTAAAAAAGTCGGCTCAAATGATAAAAGAATATATATATATATTGAAAATGTAAATGTTATAATCAAAATAATATGTTTATAAATAACTACTATTATTTATCAAAGTAAACCATTGTCACCGTTAGAAGACCAGATAGGTTTCAACAAATATGCGGCAAAAGGAGCCAAAGTAACCAGATTTTACCGGTACCCTATTGGAGAGACAATACATTTTTAAACTATCATCCAATTTGGGAATTATCATAATCATTAATTGAAAAAGTTTAATTCACAAATGCTCCAATAAGCGGTTAAAAATTTGCAGCGCTCCATCGTCATTAGAACAGTGTAATAATAAAATTATATTGTGAAATACACCAATCGCATCTAAAGGCTTCTCGTAGCAAAATGCACTGTAAATTATTTTCCTAAACACATATCGAGCGGTTATTCAGCGCACTATTGAAATTGAAGTGATACCTTTAAAATGTATTGCCGAGTCTCGCAGCAATTGAAATGACGTATGCAGTTAATAACTAAATTACGTAACCCGTTATATAGACTTCAGATCTATAATACAGCAAGATTGATTTTTTTTACTAAGCGGATATGATAATTAAGGGTACGTTAGACCCTACTCAATGCACAAATTGTAGTGAACTGGGTTATATGATAGTTGGAATTAATAAAGATATCTCATGAATATTATTATAGAAATTGAATCCCTAAAAAGGTTTTTCCAGTAGAAAAAAAATTGTAAGAGAAACTTTTCTAAATATATAAAAAGTATATTTTTTATATTTTCATAAAAGTATTCTTGTATAATTCAACACTATGGTACTATTTCTTAAGATCTCAAAGCGAAGCAAGGTTTAATATGCACTGTAACAACAACACCAACAGCTCTCTTATGAAATGATAATAATAAAGTTATTTCTCTTCCACAAATGCATCAAATGTTGAATTCATGACATGCTAATTGACCTATTTCATGGAATTTGCTACTGGTACTTAGACGTCACACATCATCATTGGATAAATTGTTCATGCCATCATAGGTAGCAACAGAATCACGAGTTTACGCATTGAACCCGTATTCTAAATGCTCTTAGTGTCGTATGCAACGTTTAATCCAAATACAAGTACAATTGGCATATCAGGCTTCAGACGCAACCTTATTCTCTTTCTTAGCAACGTGCAGTAGTTTATTTACTACAAAAACTACAGTTTAGCATACGTAAACTGGACTAAATTTTGCCTACTCAACTCGGGCTGGTGCCAGACAATTCGCAATTTTTTTACTCTGTAGGTTTAAGGGATGCACGAATTTACAGAGCAGTTAGTGGGGCTAGCTTTTATATTTGTTTGCTCTTTGTATCTTTCTTTTTTCTTAATATTGGTAATAATCTTTGTATCTTTATTTTTTCAATTTTAGTTACAACAAATTCAAGAAGTTTATAAAACGAAAACTATGTCAAAAAGGCTACTATTCAATACTAGATTATATTGAAGACAAAAATGCTTGGGATTAACTTGTTTAGTCCCACGGGCTATTTCCTTCGTAACATTTTAAGCTTTTTGTAAAGTGAGCGGTTGTGTCTGTATTGTGATAGTCTAGTTTATTTTTTTAATTTATTTATGGACTCCCGCCTGAATCCTCGAAGGGGTAGGCAGAGGTGTAATATTACACCCACATTTCGCCATGATATTTTTAGGTCCCACGTAATAGGGGGCGAGCCTATTGCCGTACCGGGCACATTAACAGACTCCGTGCTGCTACTGAGAATTTCCTAACGGAAAAACCCAATAACAGTTTGCCCGACCCGGGAATCGAACCCGAGACCTCCCAATCCCACACGCATATTTATGCCGCGAGACCAACGAGGCAGTCTAGTTTAGTACTTTTATATTATATTTTTTAAATAACCATAGTAATCAACGACAACATTATGAACAATCCAGCTCATAATTATATAAAAAATGCATTGTAGTTACTTAGTTATTTAATTGTATAAACGACGATGAAAAGAGTGGCCCTTAGTTTCTTACCTGATTCTTCTCAGAGGCTCTAATTTTTGAATAGGCATTTTTTTCAATTATCAATAAATATACATTTATACTTTCTTTTTTCTTATACTATTATCTATGACTTTCTGACGTGTCAAAAATTATTTTGACGTTTGAGTGAGTTTGAGTTTCTCCTTTGCACTAGATCTCAATATGGTACTGTAGCATATTATTATAAAGATAAATTTATTTATTATTTTGCTAATGTGAATTTGGATGTTCATGTTTTTTGAATATTCAATGGCTTTATATTGAAGTAAGTTTAGCTAAAATAGTCACAAAAGGTAAGGTGAAGTTAACTTAAGTAAATTTACTAACAAAAGTTAACTTGTAAATTTCCATTTTAGGATAAAACTAAAATTTAATAGCTTTGATAAACGTGTTCATATTCGATAAAATTGTTTTACTATCAACGAAAATGACATTGAATACCCGCGTAATATATCTTCGAAAACCTGGCAAAATTAAACAAAAACCCAAAGATTAAGGGCAGCGCCCGAAGGGCTACTAAAGTATGAGCTTACCCCACGAAGCGGCGGAAAGGTCCACAAAAAATGTCTAAAGGGTCGATACGATAACTTAAGCAGGTGCCACTGTTTGGATAGTAGAGGTAAAAATTTGCGGGACTACGGAAAAATCCTATGAATAATCTGATAACTTGGCAACCCTAAATTTTCTATGAGCTCTTCAGACTTGTGTGACATGTATTGTAAGGGAAAATACTCAGCGATATGTATAAGTATTTAATAGTTTTACATAAATATACTCACGTCTTTTTCCCGTCGGGTTAGGCAGAGACAACGGATCGCCACTTGCCTCTATCCCTTCAGACTCACGCGCTTCCTCCACACTCATTACTCTTTTCATACATACTCGCCGGTTCGACCTTTTAATACTTTTATAATGAAAATTAGTAAAAATACTAATTTTATGCAAAGAGAATTTTAAAATCTCCATTATGAAGTTGACAAAAATAAAACAAAATCAAACGTACAAATCAAAAAGTTCTGAGAAGACAAACATGAACTCCCAGAATCAGTGCATTGTTTGTCGATTATTTATGTTTCATGCGAGGATTAAGGGCTTAAGTACCAACCTAAGCTATTGGCTTATTGGTAATTGATCTAGTACCCACTTAACTAATACATCACTTACGCTGTCTGCTGGGATAATGGCCATCACCATGGGACTTCACTGACTGCTTAACATCAGGCAGCATGGAGTCAATTTGTTCGGCAGAAATAAAAAAAATAACAAAAAAAAAAACTTACGCAATCGTATATCACAATTAAAATTGATTTATAGGCAATTTTCATGTACTGGAAATCAATAATGGCAATTGCATACATAACATGGGCGTTATTTATACCTTATTAGCTTGGTGACTCTCAAAAACAATTTACATTATAGATATAAAATATTTGAAAGCTTACGGATTGAGCAGTGTCATGTAACAGAGATCTCACAATTATATTGACTATCGTAATACGAAATACAACACAATATTTCATAAATTTGTCGAATAAATGTTTGACCGGTATCATCTATAGTTTAAAAGCACTTTTTCAGCTAGCCCGTCAAGGACCCAGACCCATCCTTTTAAATTCAATATCTTTCGCGAAAATAGAAACTGTCTTATGAAGATAAAAGTTTTCGATAACTTATACAAATATATAGGTATTTATTAGTCTGCATTCAATATGACTGGTCAATTTTATACAACAGTATAGCTTTCAAAAAATGATCTTCAGCATGTGCCACTATTATGCTATTACGGTAAAGGCCAAAGAAATTTATTCACTGTTGATAAATGTGCAGGAGGTATAATATGAAACAGTTCTCTGCAGTTCTCGGGAAATACAAGCGTGCTGTCATGTTATATTCTTGTCATGTACGCAGTGGGGTGTCAAGCATGTCTTTACAAAAAGCCATGGTGAAATTACAACAACTTTTGTACCAGTGTGCAATTTTCGGTATTTTTTTTAAGTGATGAAAGCACACTCGCAATTTTAAAACGCAAGAGGCTTCTTTCACAATAAAACTCTGACAAGGTATAGAAATTGAATTTCTATTGAAGAGACACTTGAAAAGCTTTATGGCTGCAAATTGAAAGGATAAAAGAGACCAAATCTTTCAATTATAGTTTTTTTCGAAATAGGTCGCAGACATACAAAACAATGAACTACATAATATTTGTCAAACTTTCGATAGCAAGTCCAATTATTTGATTTATTAATCGTTTAGGTAGGAAAACTCAAGGGTCAGAAGGTTGTGGCTCCGAACCAATATTTTTGCGTCTCCGTTTAGATTTTACTCCGGGTGGGCTCTTAAATTTTCTTAGGAGCCCTTTTTAATAGTTCCATATTTTTCAAGACGGTGGGGAATGCAGTGATGTAATGGAATCTTTTTATATATGCTTTGGGAGGTGAAATAGGTTTTTTTTGTCATAAATGAACTGGACTTTTATTTTTTGAATATTCATATCCAAATTATTCAATTCATTATTTGGAAATATTTATAGCCCACTGCAAAATATATTCCGCTAAAGTCACTATCGCAGCGACTGCTCATTGAATCACTTAATTCATGCAAGATTCGTAGAACTATCGTTTTAATAGGTATAGAATTAATGCTAGTTCGAAGCTTAAGCTTAATGTTGTGAGAAACTTTGAAAATTCCAGCTATTAAAAGTGTATTGAACATATTTAGTAAGTAGGTAGACTTGTGGTAGGTTTGTGCGATGATTGTTTTATATTAAAAAACGTTCTGTCTTATGCGGTTTTCCCTAAAATTTTCTGTATCTCTACTACAGCGCCATTTTTCATCACAGTCTGTCCATACATTTAACAGAAATTCCCTGGTACACACTCATAGAATCTAAACATGGAAAGTCACCGAAATATCTTCTTAATTTTATTTATTTACTTGTAATAGCCGTACAAAATTTTCCTTTGACCTTTTTTACAATTTTGCGATAGGTTTGTGTTGAGATTGACTTTCAAAAAGGGTCGCGAGCGGAAGCTAATCCAGAAATATTTCTAGAAAAATTTAATATCAGCAGTAAATTTATTCTTATAGCTATATCAAATATGTGAGGTATTTCGTTTTCATTTTGTCGACAATGTCTGAACTACTTTCATACGTAATCTAAAATATTGTTTACTTCTAAAGTTGCACCTTATAAGCTTGGGTCTGTAATATGAAGTTGCACTTGGGCGTACACAATTTGAACGCAGAAGGTTTGATTTATTTGACATTTTCGGATGTTGTACGCGAATGCTGAAATGTATCATATTGCAACCAAATTTAAGTCAGAGTATGTCGCCGATGTGTAATTATCGATACGTTTATATCTGTTATAACACTGTTATGCAATTAATTGCGGATATATGTAATTCTTATCAATTTTGCGTAAGTAAACAAAATATTGAATGCATGTTTTAAATCAATGGTGTTATTAAATTTAGAAATATATCATCAGTAGTTGTAAGACGTTCAAGGTTTTTAGACGTTTCCTCAAACTTTCTTCGTTCTTAAATGCATTTTTTATTGTATTAAACCGTTATCCCACATTGTCTGAATGCTGAGGTTCTGGTTGCAAGCAGGTCCCTACACAAAAACACCCCGCTGTGGGTGCCAAAATCACACAAGATAATTTTTAATCAGGTGGCCCATCAGCAAGAGCCAATAGTTCAGACGTGACAATAACATCAATTATTGTAACTTTAAATATAAAATAATAAGAAGAAAATAAATACAGCCACATTGACCATATTATCTTTAAAAATGTGTTATTCTGTTAATTTTTCACGATTTCTAAACATAATTCAAGTACACATCAAAAAAACAACAAAAAAAAAAAACAACACATAGTTGAAACGACTCTTCTTATATAAAAGACATTCAAATATGTGTATCAACTTTTCTCATGCAAGTACTACCTGAAAATAAAGGTAATAAAATAAAAGAACAAAACTTTGAAGATAATTATATTATTAGCACCTACACTTAAGTAACTTTTGGGCAACTTTTATATATTATTGTCAGTCTTGAATTTCCGAAAGGAGTTCCTCGAGGAGGTAAACAAAGGTTCCTACATATTACAACAGGTACAATTTTTGAGACTAGATTTATAAAAATGCCACTCAAAGGATAGTTAATCTATTTGTCTGGGTTAACCTAATAGGTATATCTGTCATGCAGTGAAAACGTGGATCCTAATGTATGATCATTTGTGAGAATGAGAGAAAAAATATACAAGTACTAGCTGTCCCGCCGAACCCTGTATCGCCTTTTAAAGGTCCCTTTGCTTATTCCTTTTTTTTCAAACCACTTTTCCAGGAAATTCTGAACAAAGTTACCAAATCATGCTTAATCTAAAATTTCAGAGTTTACAAAGGTATACAAACAAACGAAGATTGAATTTTGGCTATATGTATAGATAGATGACCCAGCAAAAACCGTCCGCCATCCTCGATTTCCCATTTGCCATTTTTGATCACGAAATAGATGTTGTATTTGCATTCCTCATAGGTTATAACATCAGAGAAGATACCCATATCGACTTAATTTTTTTTTCATCTGCCATGTTTGATTTCCCATCCGCCATCTTTAATCACGAAATAGATGTTGGATTTTAATTCCCTAAGTATCCCTTTAAATATTGGAGACGATACCCATATTGATTTATAAAAAAATCCCATCCGCCATCTTTGTTCACGAAATAGATGGTGTTTTTGAATTCCCCATTCCTTAAAATATTAGAGACGATATCCATATCGACTTTAAAAAAAACCCCTTCCGCCATCTTTGCTTTCCTCTCCGCCATCTTTGACCACGAAATACATGTTGTATTTGGATTCACCATCCATTAAATCATCAGAGACGATACCCATATTGATTTTTTAAATTTTTCCCATCCGCCATCTTTGATTTCCCATCCGCCATATTGAATCACGAAATAGATGTTTTATTTGGATTCCCCATCCCTTTAAACATAGGAGACGATACCAATATTGTTTTTTTTTTAATTTCCCATCCGCCATCTTTGATCACGAAAAAGATGGTGTTTTTGAATTACCCATTCCTTAAAATATTGTAGACGATACCCATATCGACTTTAAAAAACCTCCCGTCCGCCATCTTTGATTTACTATCCGCCATCTTTGATCACGAAATAGATGTTGTATTTAGATTCTCCATCCCTAAAATCATCAGAGACGATACCCATATTAATTTTTTAAATTTTTCCCATCCGCCATCTTTGATTTCCCATCCACCATCTTGAATCAAGAAACAGATGATGTATTTGGATTCCCCATCCCTTTTAACATCGAAGACGATACCAAAATTGACTTTTTAAAAATTTTCCCATCCGCCATCTTTGATTTCCCATCCGCCATCTTTGATCACGAAATAGATGTTGTATTTTGATTTCCCACCCCTTAAAATATCGAAAGCGATACCCATATTGATTTTTAAAATTTTCTCATCCGCCATCTTTGATTTCCCGTCCGCCATCTTTGATTTCCCGTCCGCCATCTTGGATCACTAAATAAATTTCATATTATTAATCAGCGTCCCGAAAATCTCGAAAACAATACACATATAGATTGTATCCTATTCGTTTAGCCTTTTTTTGCCTTTGACCCAACCCTCCCACTTCTCGTTTGACCATTTTATTATTTTTGTCATGCCCCTAAAAGTTGTGGCGTAATTTTATATAGCCTTTAGGAATAATTGGGCTATCATAGGCAATAACAATTTTTAAAATCCGACTGCCCGGCCTTTTGCTCGGCCCCAAAGGGTCGAAGCGTTATGTTATATAGCTTATAGCCAAAACTAATTTTTCAGATCCGACCGGTAGTTTCTGAGATTAGCGCGTTCAAACAAACAAAAAAAACAAACTCTTCTGCTTTATTATATTATACGTAAAGATATTTTAATATATTTTTTTATATTTGATAAAAATCTCCTTTATTGGGCGGATACTTCCATAGTTGTCGTTTTAACTGTTTAAGAAATATAACTGCAAAAAGTATTTACACATACAAACTACTTAGTAAAGACTGTGTTATCCGATATTTGTGCTTTAGTTATTCTTCTGTGGGTATCTGTGACTTTTCGCTAGATCGGCCAATATGGCGACTGTGATTTGTCTGTCAGAACCATTAGAATTTAACAAAATACTCGACAACCCAAATTTTGCGGATATATGTTGTCGACTCGATATCTTTATTTTTAATGTTTTATTATTCAGGTAAGGTTTCGATGTAATCCTTGACGAAATAATTATTATAAGATTTGACACTGCGATAGCAGTGCAGTCCGTCGGTTCCAATGTGAAACATTCCAAAATCCACAATTACTTACAAATTAAAAATTAAGAAAAAAAACATTTTCCAGTGGACTAAATTGTGAATCTTAACCATTCTCTAGTCCCCTTGAACACACACAAAAAATTTCATCAAGATCGGTCCAGTCGTTTAGGACGAGTTCAGTGACATACACACGCACACAAGAAATATATATATAAAGATATTACTACAATTTTAAGATAATTTGGTTCCTATGTTGGACAAAACCTTATTGATTTTTGTCTGAAAATGTCTGTAAGCGGTGTAAGAAGTGAATGAATATAAGTGATATCATTATTGGACAATCCAGCAATGTGGTTATTGGACTATGTATAAAAAATTGCAAAAAATTCACCATATTCTGCTATACACACACAGCAGCTAAAATTAGAGTAATTTACTTGTCAAGAAAACTCGTTCCAGAAATGTATAGCAACGTTCATGAACTACCCGAAGTTACTACAAGTCGACAAAACTACCTAATAACCATCATAATAATATCGAAGTTACTGTGAACGCAGCCTAGAAAAGCCCTCAACGATAAGTACAGACATAATGTATTTTCTAACCATTACACAACAACGTATTCTTCGCTCTAACTATTACCTCACAGGTCAAAACGACCCTAGTGGTCGTATACGACTAGTCGTATTTACGAGTAGTAGATTTACGATAACTCGATACAGATAGCCACGATACTTGAGAGGCTGATGGTATCGGTCGCCACCCACCTGATTTATAAGGCTTAGCCATTCTCAATAGTCTGAGCAAATACTATTACAAACTGACAAATAATACTGTGGGAGTTCTGTTGGTGTGAAGCGCTTTTATGCTTTGTACGGTGAGTTTTCCTGTCTGACGTAATATTGTGTAGATTGCTCGTCTAGATTCATGTAGTAAGTTCGTGTAGACGCTACTTTTGGTGGTGCAAGGAGATAATAAAGTAGAGAGGTGTACCGCTAAGAGTTGTTACTAAGAATTTACATAGTGTAACTTGACTTGTGATACATAGGTTGAATTTGCCATAAAGCTACCTGTTATGACTTCTGAGAATAAAATTTAAGGAATACACCTTTTTGTTATTTAAAACATCATTTATTCAACTTTTTAGGGACACATAATAGAATGGTACAAAGGCAGTGTTTTTAATCTATACTTGTTGTCTTTATGGAAATGGATACGATATAGTTCACGACGCTGGCCAAGCGCAGGTTGGCAGTGTACACCGTTTAGCAAGCGACAATCAATTATTTAATGTGCCCTTTATTTCGAAAATTCATTGCTCCCGTAGGTTTGAACCTAAGACCCTCTGCATAATAAGTCAGTAATTGTTTTCTCCACTGAGATATTGCTGCGTGCTATGTCAACATTTAGAGAATTAAACATGTTAAGATGTTGATATAAAAAAGTAACAAACGTATAGATAAAGGACCGTTCCATTAATTCTAGTTGAGTTTGGATTCCCTTTTTCTCTTACATACAAGTTTAAGTACTGTGGAATAGCGGTTTGCTAATGGTGTTTTCTTCACATTTATTTTGTTTGTCGTCCTTCTGATAAACATTAAAACTAATCTCGTAAGATGAGGTGGTAAACCTTGGACGAAATTCAAAGACGAGTGAATTTTTCAGACTCGTTTACAAAACATACGATTATTTTTTATAACTTACCTTTTTATCTATTTGCTGTGTATTTTTAATTGTGGTTCAAATAATGTCATGAAAGGCGTGAGTATATTTTAAATATATATCTTAGAATTATGTATCCGTTTCTTTCATGCTTCAGGTTTTTGTCATATCATATATACACATTTATAGAATCTAACTACAATTGCTATGCTTGCATGTGTTGAAAGGTTTGTATAAGAAAAATAAATGAGTAAGAGATATTTAACACCCTATCTATTGCTGCCTATAAAATTTTAGCGTATGTGATTATGTGGTCGTATATCCATATTTTTTATTTTAATAAAATATCATTATAATTGTGACAAACATTAATACGTTAACATTTACTTTCAATGATACCTATACCTAGATTTATGTACAACACAAATATAACAATACAGATGTAAAAAATACAGACATCTTCAAAGGCTCGTCTCGATTGCTATCCGATTACAGGCGTTTGAATAATTAATATTACTGATAGCGATCAATGTTATGAAGATCAATGTGTGTAGATTGAGCAGTTTTCCATTGGGACGATTGAGATGTCTCAGACAGCACTACATTAAAACAATTTTATGACCGCTCCATGAGATGTAAAATATGATGAGTAATTTTAGTAGGTACGCCTAATAACAGAGTACTTTCTCAAGTTACCAGTCAGCCAATATTATTCTCATTACTTGTGATATACATAGAGAATTAAAGTTTCGATTGAAGCCTGACCTTTGATCGCAATGTAGGTTTATTTGTATGAGCCTATTGCCGTTAAGCCTAAAGTGTCTTAATTTTACCCGATTCCGCGCTGCTACTGAGAATTCGGACATACTCAGTTATACTTTTGCCCAACCCAGGAATTGAACCCGCGACCTCCCACTTAGCAGACGAGGTGGCAGTCACGTAAGTGGTTGTTTTTACCCGACGACGGTGGAGCCAATAGGAAGGGTTATGTTTTTGGCAGTCTATGTATATATGTTTGTATGTTCCACCGTAGCGCCTAAATTACTGAACCGATTTTAATAAATGGGGTGTCAAAAGATTCGTAATAATGGCCCCGGTGACATAGGCTATATAAAGTTTTACGTAGTCGGGTTATAGTTTTGAAACTTATTATATAATGGCGCTGATACACCAGAGCATTCACTTGTAACAGAACAGCGAGCATTCGTTTTCTGTTTTGTCGAACCGAACATTTTCACGATCATTCTAGCAAACACTCTAAATTCAAATAATGCGTAGAATATAGAAAAATATAGAAATCGCACTACAACAGCAGTTTTACCCAATATGTTAACTTTAGTTTCACTAATGAATTATTTCTAGAGTAAGAGTAAGATACATAAAAAATGACGTTTCTAAATAATAAAATGCAGATTTTAATTTGAACAGGTTTAATAAACACACAAGTGTCTGTTCCCACGTTCAAATTTATTTATCGATGTCGAGAGTTTATCAACATTCTATTGAAATAATATATGTATGTATGTAAGCCCATCACTAGTCAATTTAAAATTAGTGACAAACTACGAAGATTCTTCCCTAGATTAAAATCATAAGTCAAAGTGTTGTTATATTGGGTTTAACCGCCATTGTAGCGTGAATTCTATGTATTATTTATTTTCTAAGGCTCGCCCGAATGTTCGTGAGAATGCTCGCTAAAACACATTCATTTGTTTTGTAACATTCGCGAGAATGCTCATTACAGGTGAATGCTCAAGTGCCATAACATTTCTTGCATAGCATATTATTGGAATTCTCTTGTATTATTTTTAAATTGTATGATGTGTGAAATTTGTTAACTTTTATGTGTCTAGTTACCTGAAATAAATAAATAATTATTATAGCATAAACGCTTTTATTAATAAGTGCTTTCAAAGTTCAGTAACAGATAACTTTCATTACTAAAGGTGAGCATTCATTTACAATTTCATAGTAGTTGCCAATCTTCAAATCATTTTAAAATAAACGCCTCAGAGGACTGCGTGTTAGCATTCTTTATACCAAATTCAATAAAAGAAACTGGGCACCGAAAATATTTATCTTTTCACAAAGTGTAGTAAAATTTCCAAATAATTTTGTAAGCCAATAAATAACCAATCACCTGGCAAACATCGGACCTATAAATTCAACCGCTTCTAAATTCGATGGCACGACTGGCAATGATCCAGGATGCAAGACACCAGCAGCTATCGAGGAATGCTTATCTGTCTTAACTTGAAATATATCATGGCTTTGATCTGCCCAATGTTTTAGAATGCAGGAAACATTGTTACGTAATTAAAAGGACGTTAGGGAATGTGCTAATGAAACTGCTACTTACTGGTATTGTAGCATTCTAAAATACGGTTACTGTAACAAGTTTCCACTGGGTTTTCTTTGTCGCAAACGAAATGTGGAATAATTCTGTACATGCAAAGTTGATTCCGAGTGCAGTTTATAATAGCGGCGGCTTCATTATGGGTAAGTTCAAGTAGCATTAAAATGGTTGATATTTGTGTTTTATAAGGTATCCATTACTGCTTAAAATGCTGCTCTCATGACTTCTTTTGTTTCGGTGTAGGTAACAGCTGTCCTTTAAGGACATAAAAAAGTCACATCATCATCATCATCAGCCTTTAACAGTCCACCGCTGGACTAGGCCTCTCCTTTGAAAGGAGGAATTGGTCTAGTATACCACGCTGGCCAAACGGGTTGGTATAGGGTTTGTATCAATCGTTTTCCTTCTCTTCCAAAATGTCACATAATTAAATCAAAAGTATACAGCATATTCTTAAAATCAAATTTCAAGACATTTTAATTGATATAAAACTAATAATCATAAAAAAAATCACTAATCAATATTACGTTTTCATGCAAATTTTATATTACACCTAAAAAACATAGCGAGAAAGAAACTGTATCATTAGAATTGGCACCAAGGGTTTACAATATAGACCTGCCCCAAGAAAAAGAAAATCTTAGTAAAGCTCCAATAGGGATCCCAAATCTAAACATTCAGCTGAATCAGAATATTTACCAAGGATTTGTATATCTATATATATGATGCCGTTGTCAATCTTTGAAAAGCGAGCCCGAACACAGATTAAGATAATTCAATAGATAAATGTTGGATCAGTTTTCATCAAGTTTTTGTATCACAAGAGCGCTTGAGATTATCTTCATCTACATTTATATGGACGTGGTTTACACTTTTTTGTGTTTCTTGTGAAGCTATAAGTTTTGCATACAATAAACTTGAGTACATTGTGCGGGTGCTGGCTGTCTCAGACTATCAGTTTGGTCGTCTATGGCGATATGCGGTTGAATTCAAGAGGCATGTGATCTTTTTGGTTATTAGTTTGCCGTGTGGTTGACGGCATAGAATACAAGTGTCACCACCCCCATCTTCCCGTGGGTGTCGTAAGAGGCGACTAAGGGATAACACGATGCAAATACCATCTTTGCGTAGAGACGGAAAACTCGACATCAAACCCTATACGAACTGCCTCGTTGGTCTCGCGGCATAAATGTGCGCGTGGGATCGGGAGGTCCCGGGTTCGTTTCCTGGGTCGGGCAGTGTTATTGGGTTTTTCTGTCACGAAATTCTCAGTAGCAGCACGGAGTCTGGAAATGTGCCCGGTACGGCAATAGGCTCGCCCCTTATTACGTGGGACTAAAGTATATCTGGCGAAAAGGGGGTGTAGAAATACACCTCTGCCTACCCCTTCGGGGATAAAAGGCGTGACGATATGTATGTATGTAGTTTGCTGTATGTTTGTTATAAAAGGCCGATATGTCGTTATAATGCGTAGATGGACATAGCACGCTTTCATAATAATTTACCAGTCTGAGACATAGTACTTATTTAGAGTAAGACCTTAATAGATAGAAGCGTAGCCGATTTTGACCGCATACCCTAAAAGAAGTAATAGGGGGTGAGCCTATTACCGTTACCGGGCACATCACCAGACTCCGTGCTGCTACTGAGAATTCGGAAAAACCCAGTAACACTTTTGTCCGACCAAGGAATCGAACCCGGAACCGCCGATCAGCAGTCGTATACGCTATCCACTGGACCACGGAGGCTGTCTGACCATGTAATCGTTTCAAGAATATTTTAGGCCTTGTAACATATTTGCGTATACGACGTAAGATATTTAATTTCTGAGACTATGCTAATATTAATTTACATCTGTACAAAAAATACATTATATTAATTTAATTCAGAATATCTGAAAATCGTATTTTTTGTCTTTCTCTTTACTATCTAATTACCTTCAATACCGGCAATTGATGTCATTTTAAACGTATCCATATTGTATTTTGAACAACAAGCATGATTCTATGCTCTGTGTGTGAGTGAAGTTTATCTTAAAAATGTATCTAATTATATAACAGTTATATAATTAGATACATTTTTAGCCTGTACAATGGTGTCAAAGCATAGTTGCTATGCTTTGACACCATTGTACAGGCTCTGCCTGCTTAGCTTGGGATCAGACTTCTGTGTTAGTTTTCCCAGGATATTCGATTTGTTTTATTATATTGGAAATCTTATTGAATAAACTCAACTAACAGAAAAGTAACCTATAGATTTAGAATACCCCGATTACCTTATCCCGACTAAAGGACTCATAACGGAGGTTAGGTCTCAAGCGAAAAGTCTAAATATAAAAACATTTCCCAAAAACAAAGGTTGTAAGTAAGGCAGATTTTCAGATAAAATAATAAAATCAAATATGATAAAAGGTCTTGTGTTAACGTACTTATTTCCATTATAAAGAATAGCATTTCTCGTATTACGATATAGAAATGTGCGTTAAAATCGCGTATAACACCTACACACTGGAATAATCAGCTCGGCTTTGCCAATATACTGGTAAAAAGTATTAGTATTCTAGAGGCATTCGTTTCTTCCATAATAGATAGGTACTTTTGAGGAGACGGCCCCACTTGAGGCGTTTATTGAAATCATTATTAGTTCCTTCGATACAGTCGCTGCGTATTTTATTGTACTTTATTATAGTAATAAAGAGGTACTTTTTGTGTGTATGTACTAATGGTCTGGTTTGTAATATGGCCTAGGTGCCAAACATTAGGGAGTATTCAAACTGATGATGCTGATTATGGTTTGCTAATCTGGTTGTTGCCATGCGATCTAAGTTTATAGCGTCTTGGCTCTGTGTCTGTATTTAATTATAAAAAAAACATTCTTTTTTTTATTTCATCTTACAATTGGCAACGAATCTTGTTCACAGATCACAGTTACAGATCCCAGAAGAAAGAAAAACCAGCCACAGTAGAAAGACAACCTGCTGTCCTCCCATACATCAAGGGCGTGACCGACAAAATTGCCTACATCTTGAAGCGAGCTTCTATCAAAACTTACTACAAGCCGCCAACGAAGATCAGTCAATTATTACCATCTGTCAAGTGTCAGTTACCCTTGCAAGAGGCCGGTGTCTACAAAATTGACTGTGAATGTGGGCTCTCATACATTGGACAAACCAAGAGAAGCATAGGCATTCGACTCAAAGAACATATAGCTGACATAAAACATAAACGCTCAACAAAGTCTGCTGTGTGTGAACATGTGGAACAAGGACCCAACCACTACCTGCGATTTGATGAACCACAGATACTCGCAAAAGAACATCGTTTTCTTCCAAGGATGATACGAGAGGCTATTGAAATTAAAAAACACCCTAATTTCAATAGGGAAGATGGTTGGAGTGTTCCTCCAGCTTGTGGCCCTGTCATAACGCTAATGAAACCCAAGAAGGACAAAGTCACTAGAAGACCTAAGGACACTGTGAGCTCATTCTGCGTAAATAGTAACACCAGTAGTTGAAAAATGTTCGGGTACTTTGAGATAACTTATACATTCAAGAAAAAGACAAAATAAATATCACCTCAGTCTGCCGTGAACATGAATTCTATAAAGAATTCGAAACGTCGGCTAGTAATAAATTAAAAATATAGTTTCTAGATCTTTAGTTTCAAATGTAATAACTTAGTGAAACCAATACAACGCGATAAAATCCGTAAACTGTAGTTTAATTTCAATGTGTAACATTCGCATAAACCCAAAAAGATACTATGTGAACCAGTACAGACTGGAAACAGCAACAAAAATACGCCGGTTAGAAGATCTACAAACCAAGCGCGCAAGATACATAACATCTTTAAATTTCTTGAAGAGATGCCGGAATCACGATCTCATCCCTACATGCTGCAAGATATCAGCCAAGAAGGACATACGTGGGAGCGCTAAGATCTTAAAACAGACAAGTCAAAAGTTACTTATACAAAAGATCCATGAACACCGAGCTGACTTACGCAGAATAAATAAAAATGTTGAGAATTTATCTAACGAAATAACCAGATTGAAAACTTCATTTGATTTTAAACAATGCATAGATGCAATAAACAACAGAGAAACATCAAAATATTATGCTTGTAAACGTAACAAAATTCAAAAATTTGAAAAATTACAACAAAAATCAAATGACCAGTACAACATGAAACAGAACGTTTTCGCACGGACCAATCACACGCTACCGTCCGCCCATAGACAAACAGTTGTCAATCTGTCAAAACACACGTTAGATGAAAATACCGAGAGAGTACTTAACAGAGGTTTAAATTACGCGATAACTCCATCAAGAATACCGTATGAAACCATTATTTGCAACGTTGAGGATTGCCTAGTCAAGAACAATGTGAGTAAGGAAGATTTCGAGGCCATACGACAGGACGTTTCTGCTGTATTACGTCAATCGAAAGTGCCGGCAAGGAATCTACCTAAGACCGAATATCTCGCACTGAAGAACTTACAAGCTAGGCCTGAACTTACAGTACTCCGAGCAGATAAAGGACATGCAAAGGTAGTGATGGACACGTCCGAGTATAAACAAAAAATGGAACATCTTTTGTCGGATGAAAGTACCTACAAGTTGGTTAAGTCAGACCCTACAAACAAAATACTCAAGCAAACTTGTGATATTGTTAAGAAATACTCCGAAAAACTTAATTTGGACGTGAAATATTTAATACCATCGTGTGTAAAACCTCCTCAAATGTATGGGCTACCAAAAATACACATGAAAACGCTCCTCTGCGCCCGATAGTTAGTCAGATAGGCGCACCAACTTACAGACTGGCTCAACACATGGCAAAGATTCTCTCACCGCTCAGAGGCAATACGAGAGCACATGTAAAAGATTCCTACCAATTTGTCAGTGAAATCAAACACCTACATCTCTCTGACAAGGAAACTATGGTTAGTTTTGATATACAGTCATTATTCACATGCATACCAGTACATGACTGTGTAGAAATTACTAGAAGGAAGCTGACAGAAAACAACATGCCTGAGGAATATGCAGAAATACTCAAACACTGCCTGACGGGCTATCTGTTATGGGACAAGAAATACTACATACAAGTAGACGGTGTAGCAATGGGCTCTCCAGTATCGCCTGTTGTCGCTGACATCTTCATGGAGGACTTCGAGGCGCGAGCCCTGCAGACTGCCACCATCACACCGAGGTTCTACAAGCGGTATGTAGATGACACTTTCACAATTTTACCAACAGATAGTGTTAATGCTTTCCTAAACCATCTTAATTCTATTAATAACCAAATACAATTCACAATGGAATTAGAGGCAAACAAGTCTTTAGCTTTCTTAGATGTACTTGTCATCAGGAATTAAAACAACTCCTTAAGCCATACTGTGTATAGGAAAAAGACCCATACAAATAGGTATTTAAACGGTGAATCTCACCACCATCCTAAACAGTTAGCTACTGTAGGAATGTCTCTGTTTCAGAGAGCCCGCGGGATCTGTGACAAGAAACACCTGGACGCTGAGCTTCAACATGTCAGGCAAGTTCTGCAAGACAACAAGCTCCGACCGCCGCGCCACTGTCACAGATCCCAGAAGAAAGAAAAACCAGCCACAGTAGAAAGACAACCTGCTGTCCTCCCATACATCAAGGGCGTGACCGACAAAATTGACTACATCTTGAAGCGAGCTTCTATCAAAACTTACTACAAGCCGCCAACGAAGATCAGTCAATTATTACCATCTGTCAAGTGTCAGTTACCCTTGCAAGAGGCCGGTGTCTACAAAATTGACTGTGAATGTGGGCTCTCATACATTGGACAAACCAAGAGAAGCATAGGCATTCGACTCAAAGAACATATAGCTGACATAAAACATAAACGCTCAATAAAGTCTGCTGTGTGTGAACATGTGGAACAAGGACCCAACCAATACCTGCGATTTGATGAACCACAGATACTCGCAAAAGAACATCGTTTTCTTCCAAGGATGATACGAGAGGCTATTGAAATTAAAAAACACCCTAATTTCAATAGGGAAGATGGTTGGAGTGTTCCTCCAGCTTGGGACCCTGTCATAAGGCTAATGAAACCCAAGAAGGACAAAGTCACCAGAAGACCTAAGGACACTGTGAGCTCATTCTGCGTAAATAGTAACACCAGTAGTTGAAAAATGTTCGGGTACTTTGAGACAACTTATACATTCAAGAAAAAGACAAATATCACCTCAGTCTGCCGTGAACATGAATTCTGTAAAGAATTCGAAACGACGGCTAGTAATAAATTAAAAATATAATTTCTAGATCTTTAGTTTCAAATGTAATAACTTAGTGAAACCAATACAACGCGATAAAATCCGTAAACTGTAGTTTAATTTCAATGTGTAACATTCGCGTAAACTCAAGAAGATACTATGTGAACGAATCTTTCTTTCTGTCTTGTATTATCAAACCAATTTAATGGTTGGTTTTATGAGCTCTATCTTTGCATTAAAATTCATTAATTCCGTAGCATTACCTCTTATAATTAACTACAGGAGTTAACTTTGATTTCTAAGAGTTTCGTGGAACTGGATATAAAAAAAAATCATCCATCAATACTTTGAGGTCGAATAGACACAAGAACCGAACCTACTATTTATTTCCTCGTTTGCGTTGATTAAACGTTGGCATCTTCGCATTTTTTGACATTTTTTATCATCAATTTGCCGGCCCACTGTCGCTCGTGTCAATCTGTAAGTACGGAAAATTTTTGTCCCGTCAAACTAATTCACTCGCCCAAGTTTTGTAGGCATCGGCATTTTCCGTCAATAATTTTACATCAACAGAGTTTTAAAGATATTTTGCGGCTCTGAAGTCTCTTTTCATTTCTGAAAGCCAAAAATATATATTTTTTTCGTGGAAATGTGCTTCAATCTTACTAAGCTTGTGATACACGTGCAAAAGATCTGTCATGTTTCCCTTGCGTTTTATTTGGAAAATAATTACTGACTATTTCTCAGAAATCGTTCCAAAAATTTTCATGACATGTTGTATGTAGTGGGTTTCAGTGGTGATAAATAGATTAATTGATAAAAAATTGTTTATTCTATTTATCAAAGATTTGGAAACTTCTTGTCCTGATATATAGTAGTGTGTACCATACATCAACTGTATCATCATCATTAGTGAAAGATAGTACTGGCCTACACTACAGTAGTTATTTTATATTATTTTCTCAAATAAAAATACAGAAGTGTTTACTCCACTAGATTATTTTCTTCAGTTGAAGAATTGTTACAACAGCCAAAAGACAAACCAAATAATAGCGAAAAAAGAACAGCCAAAATATATTTTGTGTAAGTCTTTCAAATTGTTGTACTCTGTGACAAACCGTCGACATTGAGTACACTCAACGTTTTCACGATTAGACAGTCCACTGTCTTCTAAAATACATCGAAATTTGCGTAGTGTCCCACTCTCCAAAATTTGAGGCGCAATGAAGTCCAGCCATTTTAGCACTAAGCGGAATAAATGATTATTTCCTGTGGATGACTACTATGTTACTCAGCTTGCTCTATTCTAAATATATTTAGATGATAAAACAATGTCTGCGGCATTGTAAGGGAGTATGGCGTAGGAAATTAGTTTAGTTCGTAGAAACAGCCTTGAAACCACTGCGTGTTTTATTAAACTAACAACAACCAAGACAGGCTTTAAACAGATTAACCCTGTTTCACGATGCAGGCATGTGCCTCACAATGTCTGGCTTACGTCCACATAACTTTCAGCCCACTAACGCACCTAATCTTCTACGAACAAAGGTCAAAATTGCCTGACTTTATTCAACAAATCACTTTAATAGTTGAGGTGACCATTCATCAATGTGGATCGAAAGTAGGAGCCTATTGTCACAGCCTATTTACTCCTAAGTCTCTAACACAGGTAACAACAACTCCTTTAGGCTTAACTAAGTCTCTAACACATTCAAATTTAGTGTGTCTATTCATGTTCATAAGGCTCAAAATCTATTATCATGTTTGTTTTGATGAAAAGCTTAAAATAATGTTTATTAAAATTTACATTTATTTAAGTAGTTATAACCTGCAGAATATGCAATTAATCGATGTTGCGATTGAAAGTAAAACGGCTGACCAGTTTTAAAAAAAAACACTCTAGTTCAGCTCTTTAGTGGATGTGCCGCTGGATATGTTAAAAGGAATGTCACATTTTTTTATTCAGCCACCATTTTGGTACGGACATACCGATGAAAAATTATTTCACTGTTAGATAGCCCATTTATTGAGGAAGGCTATAGGTTATATAACATCACGCTATGAGCGACGGGAGCAGAGCAGAAGCCTTAAATAACGCGGGTGTAACCGCGGGCATCATCGTAAAATATAATTTAATTCACTCGTATCACATTTTGTAGTTATTGTTGACAGCGAGTATGATGCAGACCACATCACAGCAACGTTGCAACCACAGCACGAACCCGCATGAGTTCGTTCAGTCGTGACGCCTACCAAAATTTACATCGAACCACCTCGCAACCACTAGTGATAACGCAGCCACATACACATTGTATGGCAGCGACGCTTTTCGCACATAACCACAGCTCCACCTTATATCGCGACTTGTCGAAGTTGAGGTACGAGCAATTCAAGCCTAACAGTTTTCAATACAAAATGACATTTCCGGTGCGCATAAGTGGGATACGCGACATGCCCCAAACGCGAGCCCGGCGCATGCCAGATTGATGCCGAAATGCATTCTAATGCATCAGTCACTCCGCGCTCAGTACGCCGAGGCATTCAGCGTACTAATACATTACTGCACCAGCTATGTAATGGTACGCTCAGCGAAAGCCACGGGACAGGGCGGTTACTTAATGGCTTACGTTACTCAGCTCTGTCGCGAATTCAACCTGTAGCAAGTAAGTGATAGAACATATTTATTTTTAGCGTCGAAAACTACATAAAAAGACATATTAATGGTAGCTTAATTCGGAATGATTGATATTTTCAAACACCTCTCTTATTGATTAGTAACGAGCGCGATAAAAAAGCCTTACTTTGATCGAGTAAGCCAATTTATTTTTAAATATAGCTAAAGGCTGATGTTTATATCAAAAATATAAAATTAATTGTAAAAGCTTTTTCAACAAGTGCAGACGACATCAAAATCGCTCTTGAATTAAGTTAGTTGCAAGCACTTTAATATTGCTAATTAGACGTCATGGGCATAGCAGGCCCATTCTGCTTTTCAAAAAGATAAAAAAATCTGTCTCCTTCTCTTATGTGTCTCGCTGTTTAGATGGAGAAGAAAAAGGACTGCTTGATATGGCATGTACATTAGAGCGTTATCATATTTCGGAGGTCATGTAAAGCCGTCGGACCCAGTTCTCGTTTCAACCCAAGATTTTGGAGAGACCTTGGAGGCCTCCAGGCGGCCTATAAACTGCGAAACCATAGTTGGTATGGCACCACGCAGTCAAACGAAAAAACGGACTTGATAGAGAGCCTTAAAAAACATGTCTTTTTTACAATTAATTTATTGTAATCCCCGGTCACAACAAACCTAATCTACAACCAGTGAAATATCTGCCACGTACTTAAACGAAACGACATAGATTTACACTGTAGAGTGTAGTTTATTTGGCGCAGACAATTGTACGGGCGGCGACGTTACTGATGGCTAGGACATTACAATTCGATGGGCTGACAAAACTAGTGTGACAATGTGAATCGGTGGGTTAGCTATGTAATTGTAGATACGGGGAACGCAATGAATAATTTAATGTACTAAAAGCGTTGGCAATTTGATTGCGTAGTTTCTGTGTTGAATGATTTAAAATTTTTATTTTAATTATTTTACACAATAAGAGAATAAATGACTTTTCGAAGCTGTTTTCAGAGTACTTAGTTAACTATAACTTGCTAAACGTTGGAGGATAATATCGTGAGGAAACCGGTATGTCTGCAATCCCGTACTTTGCCAGCACGGTAGACTATGAGCTACCCTTTCTCATGATGAGAAGTAGCCTGTGCTTAGCAGTGGACAGATTAGACATAAGGCTGATGATGATAATGATGGTGCTGCGCCTTACATCTCATTATAAAGAAGTGCTATTTTAATTGGCATAGCATAGAAATATAATTTTAGAGAGAAGTACTAAATCAAATAGGGAAACAAAATTAAAGCTTCATAATTGGTTCTGTATACCTTCTTCATTTATACTTTAATCGGTTCTCGTAATTTACATAGAATAATATTGTATTACCTTGAAACTCATTTTATCATAGTACCAATGTAATAATAAAGGAAGGTTTATACAAGGCGTTTAGGTGGGTGGGCTTCAAAAGGCAATGTTTCTTATGAAATAATTCGCAGTTTCACCTAAATAAACAATGTATTCAGTTCAGAGCGAGACTATTTTAATTAATTAACATAAAAGGCCTATTCCATAATTATAGACTGCATCGGCGGTAAAGCGGCACTCTACAGCTCTATTGGTTAAACTTTAGGGTAGATCTACACTAGTTGACTATTTTACGTTTTGGGATCTATGTTAGAGAATGGATATTTAGTTTAGTATTTTCACGGTCTAGTTGCTGTGGAAATAGTTGCCAAAATAGATTTTCTTATTTTGGTTTTATGTAGCGTAGCGTAAGTAAGGGGAAAAGTTTTGAAAACAAAAACCTACTGGCTTAAGGATGAGGGATAAATTGCTTTGCTGCGTTTTTCAGCAATAGTGCTAAAGAGTAAGCCGTTTTAAGGCACTCTTCTGCACTTTACTTTTGTTTGATTCGTCAACAAACGACTGATAAAAAACAACTTGTGAATATCAATACTTTAAATTAAAATAACATTCAAGCGACGACAGATGAGTCAGCACATCACATAAGTATTATTATTGTATTTCTTGCTTTATTTGATTCTATTTCTATCAAAAAAGAAATATTTACACCTCTTTTTCCGTTTTTTTACTATTTTGTTACCAAATGCTATTCATTACAAGAATGATTGCCAGTATCATCCGTCAGTCACTCTTCATCAACTGTACGTTATATCGCCAAATGAAAAGAGGCGCAACATGATTGAACCTTAACCGCACTCCAACAGCCTTCACCTTAGCATGAATACGTTCGAGTCACACCACTAGTGGAATACGTACATAAATATACTAACGCCTGTTTCCGTAGGGGTAGGCAGAGACTACGGAACGCCATTTGCAAAAATCCTGATATATATCTCTCTTGCTTCGTTCACTCCCATCAAATTTCTCAAGCATGCTTGTCGGTTTAGGGCACTTCTGGCTTACTACTACTAGTAGAATAATATATCCCAAAAAGTTTGGAACACTGAGCTGCATAGATAACGCAAAGCTAAGTTCACTAAAGTTGCTAGCAGTTGCTGTGTCGATGGATGAATAGTTATCTATCCAACACGTAACGCTGAGTTTAGTCAGTTTGATCCCTATCAACCACAATTACGAGATGTACTTATAATTTATCCAAAAATATGTCAAATAGTGAAATTTTATACCTCAGTTCACATTACTTTGGTACACAAATCAATCTATTAGACCATATTCGTGGCCGCATAATGTGTTATGGCAATGCATAATAAATTCGTAAAATGTTTAATGTGCGTCAGTTGAACCTACTTCAAAACAAAAGGGCTATCTATTTTAAGAAATTTGTTTTGTTCGAGTTAGCAAAGCAACCGAGTCACAAATGGTTAAAAATAATTTATCCATTTCAGGTACTTTGCCTGTAAACATTTGCTTGTGGACTGTTTACAAACTAGACAACAGCTGTTTGCAATGTAAAGGTCTGTTGTCTAGTCCAGATGTCTGTGAGTGTGTGTTCACTTATCCGTAGGTTACTTAGGTATTGTCTGTGAACAACGCAGTAGGACACAAAGAACACTATGAGAAATATTTATTTTACACAGCGTTGTTTCATAGTAAAAAAAGAATAGTATATATAGCTACTATAGTGCTATATATATAGCTTCATACAAATGGGCCGCCGCCGGTTTGAATGTACGCGTGAGTCGCCGGCGCCGTGTACGCACGCACTTTTCACGCACACAATCTCATAGACGAGCGCGGCAAGCGCGGCGTCAGTACGGGATGCGCCGCGCGTCTGATCGCGCGCATTCATTAAGCTGCAGCATCACTGCTCGCCCGCTCGAATTTTTTATATACATTCAGTTTTGTAATAAACGTTATTAATATTATACAATGTGTAATTTTAAGTTTATGTGTGTATTAGTGCATAAGGTACAATGGGGTTGACGTATCCATGTGGATAAAAACCCCTTAATAAATTAATAAAGATTTAAAAAAAAAAAAAATTATACAATGTGTTAAACGACAGTAAATTAAACTTGTTACTTTTTTCTCGTTATAAAAGGCATTTAAATAGTTATATAACGCTTAGGTAGTCAATAGATATTTGAAAAAAAATATATTCAAGCTTAAATTGTGAAGTATTCAGCGCGATCAACTTTTACGATTGATCGATTTTACCGCAATTAACTCGCCGAGCGGCCTTAGCTAACCTACTATTCTTTTTTTACTATGGTTGTATCTTACTATTGAAAATTATTATTTATTAATAATATTATTGCTGGCTATTTGCTGCTTTAATTTAGATTATGAAAACATTATCTTTATTTAAAACTTAACATTAGGTATTTACTACATTCAAAAGCTCATAATTGCTTAGATATATCTCTTAGATATTTAGATTACTAAACAAAGCTCTGAGCAAACGTACTGTGGCGTAGAATAGGATTCGAGTAAGGCTCTATTTACCCGAAATATTGAGTCGAATAAACGTTGGCTAATCGACGAATAAAAATCGATTTGACAATGGCGAAGACGATAGCGAGACTTGGCAGTTTACACCTTCCTGGTGTTACGTAAATACGTTTAGGTACTCCTGTTCTTTACGTTGTACAATTTTAAGGGATAATAGGACCCTTTAGTGGTAAGAAATTACTACTTTAGTAAACGACTGCTTGTTAAGTGGAGACAAGTCAGCAAGCTTTGTTGAGAAAATGTACTGAACTTAGCACATGTTGAATTTTCTTTTTTATCCTAGTGGTATCCGATTCGTATGAGTCCACTAAATAAGAGCTTGTGGATCAGGTCTGTGGGGCTGCAGGCTTTCTATACACTTAAACCGTCGCGCTATTCTTTGGATAACCCATCATGAATGGTGAGGTCCCAGAAACTACGTTAAGTTGTGTCTAGATATGTATCACATGACCCATCCGATCCCCGGATCCTTATTAACATATCATCATAGTTGTGGACGCCTTTATTTAACCGTCTTGACATGTGGAGCCATATTAGAGCGGCATATTAAGGCTGCGTTTCATGACACGACCAAAAAGGTGAACATGATACGCATCGGCGATACATATACAATGAGTGGATCGGGGAAGTGAGTAATATCTGGACTCAGCATTATTTCATTTCTGATATTTCCGACAAAATTGATATTTCTGCAAAATAAATAAATAAAATAATATATTTCTTAGTTACTGCTAAAACAACATATTTTATATATCTATTTCTAGTACAAAAATATTGGCAGTTTTACCAAACTTTTATCAAAAAGTTTAAAAATTTACATTTTTAAACTTACTAGCCTAATGTCTAAACACAAAACATGGAAATCACAGGCACAAAATAAACTGTGATCTAAAATAACTATTATATGGGGTTACATTTGCTCCGCTGTTGGATCAAAATAAACAATAATAATAATAATAAACCGAACCGTGATAGACTGAGCAGAGCGACTCGCAATGATAATCGATATCACCATACCGCATGAAGGCAATCTCGTGAAGGCAGAAAAAGAGGAGATTAAATATTTGGACCTAGCTCACGAGATTCGGATTGTGACATGTGGATTCGGCGATAATTGTGCCGATAGTCGTGTCGGTAAATGGGCTAATCGCCAAGAGCCTCGATCAACATCTAAAGAGGCTAGCACTAGGCAGCTGGATCAAGTCCTTGATTCAGAAGGCAGTTCTTCTCGACACGGCACGCATCGTGAGGAAGTTCCTTTTTTTTTTTTTTTGGTATCGGGTTGGAAAATCCTCATGGAGTCCCTCCGCCCCGCCGGGGGGGGAAGGACGAAGGGGACTGTCAGACTCTTACTGACTAAAAACCAACCCGTGCTCTTCATCTACCCATGTGTCGGAGGGTAGGGTTTCACCAAAGCATTCCTCGTTACCCCCTGACGGGTATTGGCCCGCCAGATGGTCAGGCGGGCCCCGAACGAAACCCCCTTGGCGGCGGATGAAGGTGTTGGGCTCCGCCGCCAAAACACCCAGCGGCCGCAGAGGATAGGGAGAACGGCAACGCAACACCGCATCTCCTCTTCCTCTGCGGCCCCACCGCGACGCAACGATGGTGCGCCCCCATTTGGTCGCGGGAGTTAGGGCGCGGGGTAACGCAACACCCACACGCCTCTCCTCCCGCGACCGCACCCGACTGCGAGGGACAGACAGAACTGTCCCCCGCACCCGCACCATGGGACGCATCCTACGCAGGCCTCTACCAAGCCCACGTGGAGCATCCCCTCCCGGGATCCCGCTTAGCTTCACCGTGGGTGGCTTCTAACCCACGGTTACTGAGACCCCACCACGACAAGGTGGAGATCCCACGGGGGGATCGTGAAGAAGTTCCTGTCTCTGAGGCCCTAACCACCGGTGGCTTGGTCCCTGTACCCGACACCGGTGGGTCTCTGTGGTCACACACAACCAATAACTACTACTTAAACTAACTAACAAACACAACTAACTATAAGTGTACAGTTAACTAAACTGTACATTTTCTGGTCCTTCGAGCCGGATTTCAACCAGCGACCTATGGATACAGTCCACTATTAAAACAATTAGCTATCGATGATGGTCACCTGTACCCGGATGCTGCGAAATTACTTCTAAATGAATTCTTTGTCGACGATTTGATTAGCGGGCATAATCAACTAACAACTGCCAAAAACTTACAGACCGACCTAATCAAATTACTTCATTCATGGTGGTGGAATGAACTTACGAAAGTGGACGAGCAATTGCAGCGAATTACTTGAAAACCTTCCTGAAGAAAAAATTTCTAAGACGAACTTTGATTTCAAACAGGAGGATTCCATGAAAACTCTTGGACTTGGGTGGAATTCGACCTCAGATACATTTACTTTTAACTGGAAACTGAAACAAGACTCAAAAAAGGGACTAACCAAGCGGTCTCTGCTATCTCAAATATCGCAGTTATATGATCCTCTTGGCTGGTTTTCACCCGTAACTATACGAGCCAAACTTATTTTCCAACGCGTCTGGACGGAAAAACTAGGATGGGACGAACCTTTACCTATTGACATACAAAACGAATGGCTGAAGCTAAAAAGTCAACTACAAGAACTGAATAGAATAAAAATTAATCATTGGATTGGAAGTGCACAAAACAAGATCGAACTCCTAACCTTTTGCGATACAAGCGAGAAAGCATACTCGTGCGTCATCTATACACAAACATTGAATGAAACCGGACTACCTGTACTAAGTTTGTTCGCTGCGAAAACTAGGGTTGCCCCACTCGCGCAAAAATTATCTCTTCCACGACTCGAAATCAGCGGGGCGTTACTTCTGTCGCAGCTTGTAAACAAAATCTTCAAAGCTTTGAAGGGATATGAAATTACAGTTCGAGCTTGGTGCGACTCTAAGGTTGTGCTGGCGTGGTTACAAGGAGACTCATCCAAATGGGAAAAATATGTAGAAAATCGCGTTAACAAGATAAAAACAGTAATACCTGCTTCGCATTGGCGGTACGTAGAATCCAAAGCTAACCCAGCAGACTGCGCAACTAGAGGTTTATACCCGGACCAGCTGGTAAAGCATTCACTCTGGTGGTCTGGCCCGGATATTCTAAACACCTTCAAGGATACACCGGAAGATGATATCCAATGTTTACATACTACCACAATTGGAAAAAGGACTGTAGTGCCAACCCTAAGTAGTTCAGAAAACGTTATAAATAACTTATTAAATAATCACAGTTCATTGCACTATGTAACGCGTGTCATCGCTTGGATTATGCGATTTAAAACAAATGCACTCAGTAACACAATAACAATGATGGAATTTGACACTCGACGACAGGCACTTGCTCGTAATTGCCTAACAACAAGCGAACTTGATAAGGCGATGAATATAATAACAAAGACTGTACAACAATGTGAATTTACTATTGAATATAATATGTTACTCAAAAATCTTCATGTAAACATCAAAAGTACCATTTCTAAATTGTGCCCTTACCTTGATAAGTCAAGGTAAGGGCACAATTTAGAAATGGTACTTTTGATGTTTACATGAAGATTTTTGAGTAACATATTATATTCAATAGTAAATTCACATTGTTGTACAGTCTTTGTTATTATATTCATCGCCTTATCAAGTTCGCTTGTTGTTAGGCAATTACGAGCAAGTGCCTGTCGTCGAGTGTCAAATTCCATCATTGTTATTGTGTTACTGAGTGCATTTGTTTTAAATCGCATAATCCAAGCGATGACACGCGTTACATAGTGCAATGAACTGTGATTATTTAATAAGTTATTTATAACGTTTTCTGAACTACTTAGGGTTGGCACTACAGTCCTTTTTCCAATTGTGGTAGTATGTAAACATTGGATATCATCTTCCGGTGTATCCTTGAAGGTGTTTAGAATATCCGGGCCAGACCACCAGAGTGAATGCTTTACCAGCTGGTCCGGGTATAAACCTCTAGTTGCGCAGTCTGCTGGGTTAGCTTTGGATTCTACGTACCGCCAATGCGAAGCAGGTATTACTGTTTTTATCTTGTTAACGCGATTTTCTACATATTTTTCCCATTTGGATGAGTCTCCTTGTAACCACGCCAGCACAACCTTAGAGTCGCACCAAGCTCGAACTGTAATTTCATATCCCTTCAAAGCTTTGAAGATTTTGTTTACAAGCTGCGACAGAAGTAACGCCCCGCTGATTTCGAGTCGTGGAAGAGATAATTTTTGCGCGAGTGGGGCAACCCTAGTTTTCGCAGCGAACAAACTTAGTACAGGTTGTCCGGTTTCATTCAATGTTTGTGTATAGATGACGCACGAGTATGCTTTCTCGCTTGTATCGCAAAAGGTTAGGAGTTCGATCTTGTTTTGTGCACTTCCAATCCAATGATTAATTTTTATTCTATTCAGTTCTTGTAGTTGACTTTTTAGCTTCAGCCATTCGTTTTGTATGTCAATAGGTAAAGGTTCGTCCCATCCTAGTTTTTCCGTCCAGACGCGTTGGAAAATAAGTTTGGCTCGTATAGTTACGGGTGAAAACCAGCCAAGAGGATCATATAACTGCGATATTTGAGATAGCAGAGACCGCTTGGTTAGTCCCTTTTTTGAGTCTTGTTTCAGTTTCCAGTTAAAAGTAAATGTATCTGAGGTCGAATTCCACCCAAGTCCAAGAGTTTTCATGGAATCCTCCTGTTTGAAATCAAAGTTCGTCTTAGAAATTTTTTCTTCAGGAAGGTTTTCAAGTAATTCGCTGCAATTGCTC
This sequence comes from Euclidia mi, assembly GCA_944739405.2. Taxonomy (NCBI): domain Eukaryota; kingdom Metazoa; phylum Arthropoda; class Insecta; order Lepidoptera; family Erebidae; genus Euclidia; species Euclidia mi. Next base: position 77,416,450 of record OX123193.2, on the reverse strand, counting down.
GTCCACTTTCGTAAGTTCATTCCACCACCATGAATGAAGTAATTTGATTAGGTCGGTCTGTAAGTTTTTGGCAGTTGTTAGTTGATTATGCCCGCTAATCAAATCGTCGACAAAGAATTCATTTAGAAGTAATTTCGCAGCATCCGGGTACAGGTGACCATCATCGATAGCTAATTGTTTTAATAGTGGACTGTATCCATAGGTCGCTGGTTGAAATCCGGCTCGAAGGACCAGAAAATGTACAGTTTAGTTAACTGTACACTTATAGTTAGTTGTGTTTGTTAGTTAGTTTAAGTAGTAGTTATTGGTTGTGTGTGACCACAGAGACCCACCGGTGTCGGGTACAGGGACCAAGCCACCGGTGGTTAGGGCCTCAGAGACAGGAACTTCTTCACGATCCCCCCGTGGGATCTCCACCTTGTCGTGGTGGGGTCTCAGTAACCGTGGGTTAGAAGCCACCCACGGTGAAGCTAAGCGGGATCCCGGGAGGGGATGCTCCACGTGGGCTTGGTAGAGGCCTGCGTAGGATGCGTCCCATGGTGCGGGTGCGGGGGACAGTTCTGTCTGTCCCTCGCAGTCGGGTGCGGTCGCGGGAGGAGAGGCGTGTGGGTGTTGCGTTACCCCGCGCCCTAACTCCCGCGACCAAATGGGGGCGCACCATCGTTGCGTCGCGGTGGGGCCGCAGAGGAAGAGGAGATGCGGTGTTGCGTTGCCGTTCTCCCTATCCTCTGCGGCCGCTGGGTGTTTTGGCGGCGGAGCCCAACACCTTCATCCGCCGCCAAGGGGGTTTCGTTCGGGGCCCGCCTGACCATCTGGCGGGCCAATACCCGTCAGGGGGTAACGAGGAATGCTTTGGTGAAACCCTACCCTCCGACACATGGGTAGATGAAGAGCACGGGTTGGTTTTTAGTCAGTAAGAGTCTGACAGTCCCCTTCGTCCTTCCCCCCCCGGCGGGGCGGAGGGACTCCATGAGGATTTTCCAACCCGATACCAAAAAAAAAAAAAAAGGAACTTCCTCACGATGCGTGCCGTGTCGAGAAGAACTGCCTTCTGAATCAAGGACTTGATCCAGCTGCCTAGTGCTAGCCTCTTTAGATGTTGATCGAGGCTCTTGGCGATTAGCCCATTTACCGACACGACTATCGGCACAATTATCGCCGAATCCACATGTCACAATCCGAATCTCGTGAGCTAGGTCCAAATATTTAATCTCCTCTTTTTCTGCCTTCACGAGATTGCCTTCATGCGGTATGGTGATATCGATTATCATTGCGAGTCGCTCTGCTCAGTCTATCACGGTTCGGTTTATTATTATTATTATTGTTTATTTTGATCCAACAGCGGAGCAAATGTAACCCCATATAATAGTTATTTTAGATCACAGTTTATTTTGTGCCTGTGATTTCCATGTTTTGTGTTTAGACATTAGGCTAGTAAGTTTAAAAATGTAAATTTTTAAACTTTTTGATAAAAGTTTGGTAAAACTGCCAATATTTTTGTACTAGAAATAGATATATAAAATATGTTGTTTTAGCAGTAACTAAGAAATATATTATTTTATTTATTTATTTTGCAGAAATATCAATTTTGTCGGAAATATCAGAAATGAAATAATGCTGAGTCCAGATATTACTCACTTCCCCGATAGAGAGAGAGAGAAAACAAATGCACTCAGTAACACAATAACAATGATGGAATTTGACACTCGACGACAGGCACTTGCTCGTAATTGCCTAACAACAAGCGAACTTGATAAGGCGATGAATATAATAACAAAGACTGTACAACAATGTGAATTTACTATTGAATATAATATGTTACTCAAAAATCTTCATGTAAACATCAAAAGTACCATTTCTAAATTGTGCCCTTACCTTGACTTATCAAGGTAAGGGCACAATTTAGAAATGGTACTTTTATACCATCCTTAGGATGGTATTATGCGCGTGGGAGGTCGACTAAACAAAACGAATTTACCCCCTGGAATGAAAAACCCAACAATCCTACCAAGGAACAGTAGACTAACTGAACTGTTGATAAACCAGGCCCATGCAACAACTTTACATGGTGGAGCCCGGCTCATGCTCGCTTACATACGCCAACAATATTGGATCGTTGGGGGTAACAGAGCAGTAAAAGCTCAGTTACGTCGATGTGTTCGGTGCCACCGTTTCAGAACGACAGAGAACTATCAACTCATGGCCGATCTTCCATCCCAACGAGTGACGCCTTCCCGGCCATTCACGCACTGCGGCGTAGACTTTACAGGCTGTGTCGACATTAAACTAAACAAAGGAAGAGGCGTTAAGACATCCAAGGGATATATAGCGATATTTGTTTGTCTGTCAACAAAAGCGGTACACATCGAGCTAGTATCGGATTTGAGCACAGAAACTTTCTTAAGCGCATTTCAAAGGATGTGCGCAAGACGCGGGACACCTAGCCATGCTTACTCCGACTGCGGCAAAAATTTTATTGGAGCCTCAAGAATGCTCAACAGCGAGTACGAACTTTTTATGACTGAATTGCCCGCAGATTTTTTCGACAAAATAAGTGGAATGAAAGTTGAATGGCATTTTAATGCCCCCGCATGGCCAACTGCTGGAGAATTATGGGAAGCAGCCGTGCAATCTATGAAACACCATTTACGTCGTATTTTGGGGGAACAAAAGCTAACTTACGAAGAGTTTTCAACACTATTAGCCAAGATAGAAGCGTGCATGAACTCTCGGCCGCTTTGCCCTCTTACGGAAGATCCAGATGAGTTCTTCAACTATTTAACACCCGGTCACTTCCTTACTGGCAGTCCTACCATGACTCTGCCTCTCTCTAACTATGAAGATGACCGTTACTTAGATTTACGCAAAAGGTGGCAACTAAACGAGAATATGTACCAGCGGTTCTGGAAGCTTTGGTCTTCTGACTATTTCACATTATTGCAAGCACGCAGCAAATGGTTAAAACCTACTCCTAACATTGAAATAGACAGAGTGGTTCTGGTAAAGGAAAACAATCTTCCACCAGGAAAGTGGGCCCTTGGCCGCGTAATCGAAGTACACCCGGGCAGCGATGGTCACGTGCGTATTGCAACAATAAAAACGCAAGCAGGCATATTGAAGCGACCCATAACAAAACTGTCGCTGTTGCCAATTGAAATTACGCAATAACAATACAAGTCGAACAATATAATTATAAAATTATTCACTCATCGTAAGTCATACTATAAACAGCTAGAAAATAAAAATTCTTTATCATGTTAGCTACGCTACTGTTTTGCATCTCTTTAGCGAGCAGTTTGAGTGGCAGAGTTACGCCAACAGACGCGTCATCAACCGTGCAAATTACAAGTCTCGGAATTGATCGCCCCATCTACTACGATACCGTTGGGAAAATGCAGCTGATTCATGACGAGTGGAGATTGCTGATGTACTTCAATCTATCTACGTACTGGACTGCTGTACAAAAATTCGAAAACTATTTACAAGACATCCAGAACCTGTGCGAAAGTGTGAACCCAAAATATTGCGAAACTACTACTCAACAGCTTACACACGAGATGGACCTTCTGCACTATTAAAACCAGGTGCTACTAGCTCCACACAAGCATCTATCCAGCAAGATGAAAAGGGGAGTAGTCGACGGCGTAGGATATGTAACGAATAGTTTATTTGGTATCCTGGACCAGAGATTCGCCGATCAATATCAGATCGACATTTAGAAGGTACAGAAGAATGAAGAATATCTCCTACAACTCATACAAAACCAGACTTCTATTGCCGAAATTGATAACAATATCTTAAAAAAAATGAAGAAAATATTGATCGACAATTTACACTTATTGACCAGTTCATGAATGAAACGGACAGAAGATTAGTACGTCTTGAATCGGACATTGAGATAGCTATGGCTACGAGCTATTTAAGTTCAGCTTCTTTCGCTGCGCATTTACTTCTCGCAAACTTAAAGAATATTCAAGAAACTCTGTTCAACACGTTAGTCGACGTCTACAAAGGAAGGATGGACGTTCACTTGCTCACCCCTGTCAACTTGGTACAACAGCTAACGATTATCTCAGGAAGATTACCAAAAACACTAACGTTACCATTAGATAACATCCAGGATGAGATAAAGGATATCTACAAGTTAATTTACGTAAAGGCCCGAGTTACCAACAGCCACTTCATGTACGAGCTTCACATTCCATTGGCAAGCGACGAGGACTTTATGCTGTATCACAACATACCTCTACCTATGAAGAATCCGCATAAAGAGAACGAGGCGGTTGCTGTATTAGTTACAACAAAGTATATTGCAGTAAATCTTAAGAAGAACTCTTACGTGGAATTAAACGAAAATAAGTTATCTCACTGCATTCAACGCCGAACAAACATTTTCGTATGTATATTGAATTTGCCTATTTTCAACTTACAAAATGTCAACGCTCCATGTGAAGCAAAATTACTTGGTCATCAAACTACATCGCCATGTATAACAAAGAAAACTGAATGTAAAACTACCTGGATTGAATTACATACTACAAATACATGGTTGGTACTGACCTGTGACACATGCATTATACGTACGGTCTGCAATAATGATGTCAAATCTCACATTATCAATACGTCATCGATTGTGTCATTGAAACAAGGATGCCTTCTGCAGACGAAGGATCTAAAAATACACTCACACAAGAACTACGACAGCAATGCCAGATTGGACTACGATTTGAAAATACCTTCGCTGGATAAGACAATAAACAGCATAGTTAACACCCACTCAACGCCGTTGCTGAAGGTATCTCACGATGAAAACATTGACTTAGTTGAAGAACGGTTGCGGTACTTAAAGAATCATGAACATTTCCCAGTCCTGACAAATCGCGATATTCATCACTATGCAATATCTTACTTACTTCTGGCCGTTACTGGAGTCGCAATAAGCGTGTGGAAAGCGAAAAAGTATGGGTGCTGTAACAAGAACACGTCAGAACACAGTACCGCACCCGTTGACGTCGAATTACAAGCCAATAAACCCACGTCACGAGGAAGACGGTGTACCGGTCGCGTTCGCTGCTGGAGCGCCCACGTCCCAAGGAGTCACGACATGGGAATACACTCAACAATCAAGCATGTTTCGAGTCTATCAAGGGTTCGGCGGTTCCTAATATTGAATTTCATTTCTAAACGTTCACATTTTTTTTTTACTAGTTTTATACTTTTATTTCATTTTACTTAAAATTTTTTGCTTTGTACTGGTGATACTCATATGTTTATTTTATCTTTTCTTTTCTCGAGTTGGGAATATGTACGGTTTACGTACATTTTAATTTGCATTTTAAACAAACTGCCGACTCATCGATGTCGCAACAAATTATATTGTAAGTAGTGTGCATTTTAACTAACGCGCGAGACAGACGTATGTGAGAATCATCAACTTTTACGTAACTATTTGTAACGAGTGAATAATAAACCTAAATTCGGTGTCTAAACGCGTTTATCTTTTAGTCACACTCACAACCAATAACTACTACTTAAACTAACTAACAAACACAACTAACTATAAGTGTACAGTTAACTAAACTGTACATACATATAATTATATATATTTACATATATATTATGTAATATATATTATAATATACTATTATATAGAAGATATCACTGGAATGTTACTTATTATAGTGACAAGTAATGTTTCTTTAGATGATTTTTAAATATTGGCGATGATTTTGAACGTCTTATCGTTTCCGGTAGTGCATTCCACAATCTGACAGCTAAGACAGTAAAAGATTTATCGAAGAACTTAGTAGAATGCACAAGACTTTTTAGCTTAAGATTTTCCGATAATCTCAAGCACGTAGAATGTGTGTCATGCAGATAGACGAATCTATTCTTGAGATATAAGGGATATGAAGGATTGAACAGAATATTATACAAGAGACAAAGAATATGAGTATTCCGGCGAAGGCGGATGGGTAGCCATTTGAGCTTGTTTCAAAATTCGGAAACGTGGTCATATTTGCCTAAACCAAATATAAACCGTATACAAAAGTTTTGGAGGCGCTCAAGCTTGTCTAGCTGGTCGTCATTAACATCTAGATAGCTGGCATCGGCATAGCCAAGAATAGGAAGAAGGATAGACTGCACAAGCGCAATTTTGGTGGCAATTGGAAGAAAATTTCGCAATCTTCTTAGCGATGCGGCAGCTGCAAAGAGTTTCTGGCTAGTACTTTGCAGTTGAAAGCTCCAAGAGAGTGTTTGGTCAATGTATATCCCCAAGTTCTTTACTTTGTCACTGAAAGGAATTGGAATACCATCAAAAGATACAAGGAGAACCATTGACCAGTCGATCTTAGAGATTAGTCTGGAACTACCAAACAAAATAACCTGTGTCTTCGTAGGAATAGTTACGTATTCAAAGATCAACCGCGTGAATTGTGGGTTTGCCGTCTACTATTATTATGTACTAATGACATACATACATACATATTTGTACACGTAGTTGTTTCTATCTAGGGAACAAGAGCCCGAGGTATTTGGGTTATGCAGCAGCCACACTTTGACAAATTTGTACCAAATTTTGGGGCCAATATGTGATCAGTTTTTGGAAATATTTGAGTGCGTTGATCGCGTAGTGGTTTATGTGTTTACTGCGCCGTTCAATATTGTTTCGATTCCCATGCGAAACAACAGTTTGCGTGATCTACAAATTGAATTGACTGAGAGTTCTTGGTGTCCGTTTGTTGAATGCTGGTTAAGTTTCCAAGACACAGGATTAATTCATAATGCGGGATTTGTCAAATAAAATAGTATTGCGTCCGATGACACTTCAATGTGCGATGACTTTGTTTCTTTATACAAATTTAATGTATTGGCAAAGGGGATGAATGCTGAGCGCAGGTGAACATTGAGCTTCGCATTGGTTTACAATTTGATACAATTCTTTACTTTTGTACTTAAATAACATCATATGACAGCTGTCATCCTAAAAGTAAACACTGCCCATGTAATTTAATTTTTTTTTATAAACCACATAAAACCGAGTCAATTATTACTAGAGTGACATAAAAACTATCAACAAATGTTTGCAACAGCCTATCTCAAACCAAACGTAAAAAGCGGTTTCCAATAGTGACAACGGACCAATATTATGGAAGTCTTGAGATACGTGTGAGTTATTGCTGGACTAACCGAATCGTGAGTACTCACCAGATTATACATCCACATACACATATCAATGCTCAGAATACAAATATTTAGTAGAAACTCCACTTAAGATCAATTTTAAAAACCGTTACGGCCGTTGTGAAAATTTTGTTTTGCTTTTTTTCTGATTTGAAACATTATGCGAGCAATTTGACACTTGATCAGCTAGAGGTGTGACTGATGAACGAATGAAACATTCATGGCATAGACAATAAAGCTTACTATTCATGCCGACGGTCACTTTTAGTCGAATGTTGAATTGAATAAGCACCAGTGTCCTACACCAGAGGGCCTAATGATACCAGTGTTAAAAATATTGGTAGTCTTTGGTAGTATTTTTTCTACGATCGTTCCGTCACCTTAAATTGGGTTGAAAACTTCCCTACAACAATGGATGACTTTGAGAATATTAATACACAAAGACGAAATAAGCAATGTCTGGATTTTAATGCCAGTGATCTTGACTTAGATGTGTCTTACCAAAGTCAACCAAATATCGGCCTAAATAGAGAAGATTTCTTGGCTTTGGAGGAGAAAATAAAACGGCTTACCAATGAATTACAATCAGCGCACGTCGAAATAGAAAATTTAAGTCTGGAGAATAACAATTTTAAGCAGGAGTTATGTGATTATAAACACAAACTGAATTTATTTAATACCGTGGGAATTGGAGAATCCAATAAAAGTGGTAGTTGCACGCCAATAAAATTTTACTCTCCGCAGTACAGAAGACTTTCTAAATATACTAATCTAAGAAGGGTTATACCCAGAACATCTTCGAGGGAATTGCCAATTAATGCTAAAAGTCGGCTTAGTGCAACATTTTTAAACCATGATTCATCATACCACAGTGTCAACACAGGATTAAACTTAAATCGTAGTAGGGACTCGGTAAAGGTCACAGGCTATTTTTCACCTCCCATGGTATCGCAAAATTCAGCGCCGAGTCCGTTTTCTGAAAATTCTATAAGAAGTCCGGACTTAGCTACAATTGTTGATGGACATACTATTACAAATGAAACTATAGTGATCAAAAATTCAGAATCTTTAGACCATATTTACAACTCAGAGGTATATAAGAAGACGCTACATGGAGTATACAAAGCATGCGATACGTCTAAGCATAGACTTATTATTTTTGCTGATCAAAATGTTTACGGAATAAGGCAACAATTACAAAATCTACTTGGAAATAGCTTCACTATAATGTCTGTAACTAAACGAAATGCACCCTTATCTGAAATTTTAAAATCATGTTTTGCAATGTGTCACGACTTTACTACTTCTGATTATGTATTAATTTGGGGTGGCTCAAATGATGACAATTCGATGGAAATACAATATTTTCTATATTATACCTTAAATCAATTGAAGAATACGAATATTTTAATTGGTAAAGTCTATAAAAATAAATATTTGAATGTATTGATGTTAAATAATATGTTGAGACTAATTTGTTCTAATTTAAGAAACACTAGCTATGTACCACTTGATGTTAATGACAATCATTTTTCACCAGTTTCTAACAAACTACTTGTTAGCAGATTGCTTCATAAAGAAGTACTACGTTTGAATTATAGAAATAATTTCTTAGCATATTCTACAAAGTATAGTGATTGTAAAAATGTTTTTAGTGATGTATCTGTACAGACCGAACATAGTTTAATGACTGCTAAACTTTATGTGTGTGCCACAACACAGACTGAATGTTATACTCAGTCAAATTATGCTGTAACGCGAGACGAAGTCTGTACACAATCCGATGAGTTTTTTCGAGGATAAAAACGTTTCGCTTAATTTACAGGCCTCTACTAATAGTTTGAATTTCTTTTATCAAAATGTTTGTGGGATAAGTAATAAAAGGGAGGAATTTGAGCTGTATATTGATGAGCAAGAAACAGTTTTGCATTACATATGTTTGACAGAACATTTTCTAAACGATTCTTTAGCTAAATTATTCCATTTTAATGATTATAAACTAATATCTTATAATTGTAGAACAAATAAAAAGAGAGGAGGTTCTTTAATTCTTGCTCGGCACGACAGAAAATGTGATGAAATATCTATATGTAAGAAATTATACAGAATGAACGCTTTTGAGGTATGTGGCGTTAAGGATATAATATCTGGTGTTTTTATTTTATGTTGTTATCGCAGTCCGTACGATCATAACATGGATGTTTTTATGAACATGCTTGAGAAACTACTAGAACACTTTTTTGACAAGAAGTGCTTTGTCTGTGGGGACTTCAACATAGATCTCCTTGTAGAATCAAAGAAAAAGACAGACTTCATTAATATTTTGACAAGTTATAACTTTAGACCTTTGGTGAGTACCACTACTTTCATGCGCAATGGTTCCCAGTCATCTTTAGATAATATCATTACAAACCTCGATAGTGATATCATAGAGAAATGCATTGTCGATCACAATGGATTAGCTGAAGGGCATGCCGGTTTAATATGTCAAACTAGACAGAATTCTAGTAAACTAAAAAATTGCATTAGTACATATAAGATTGTAGAAAAGAGAGTTTTTAATGATAAAAGTAAGAATAAATTTAGAGAATTATTATTGGCTAACAACTTCAATACTTTGGGTCCAAATGCGTTCATATCAAAATTTAATCACTTGTTTAGAAGTTGTTTTAGAAAGAAAAATATCAGAGTATATCTTAAGAATGAGTCGAGGCTAAAGTGGGTCTCTAAAGGAATTAAAACTTCCAGCAAAATGAAACGATTTTTATGCTTAAAGGGCAATAATCACGATTCGCTGGTAAATTAAAGGAAGAAATACATAAACATTTATAGAAGAGTAATTAGGGCCGCAAAAAGAAATACTATTCAGACAGCATTAGGTAGGTCTAGTAACATATCAAGAGATGTTTGGCAGTTAATAAACAAGCATAGAAATATTAAGTCGAAGGGGTTGGGCATTGGTTCGCTATCTAAGGGTAACTGTGTAATTTCTGATCCATCTGAGATTGTTGACTTGTTTGCAACAACATTTGACTATGACTTCAGTTCATGTAATGTCAACAGTAATACAGCCTTGGCATGTCTCAGGGAAAGTACGGAGAGAATAGAAAGTGAAATGACTCTGGAATTAGTTAGTCCATGGGAAGTTGCTGATCTAGTTAAGAAAATATCCTGTGGATATGATGGTATACCCATTACAGTAATTAAAGACAACATAGACGTTTTAGCGGAACCTTTAAGTATATTTTTTAATAAATGTATTAATGGGGGGTTCTTCCCCGACCAGTTCAAAATAGCCAAAGTTATACCAATACATAAAAAAGGTTCGAAACAGGATCCTAAAATGTATAGACCTATTTTGCTGTTACCAACAAAATCCAAAATTTTCGAGTTACTTCTGAAAAGAAGATTGCTCAGACATTTAGCCTCAAACAGCATTATAAACCCGAGACAGTTTGCCTATTTAAAAAATGTTGGTACACAAGATGCTATTAATACATTAATTAATGACGTAATTACAATAAGCAAAAGGTAGCCGGCATTTTCCTAGATCTGAGTTCCGCTTTTGATTCTGTCAATCATGAAATACTCATTGCTAAGATGGAACATTATGGCGTAAGAGGTATATCAAAAGATTTATTTACTTCATACCTACAAAATAGGCATATGTTTGTTGAGATCAAAGCTGAAAGTTATGAGGAAATTGGTATGGTCCGAACTAGAATTGAAAAAGCTTTCAAATCAAGGCTTATACATGTTGGAACCGGCGTTCCTCAAGGCTCTACCCTCGGGCCAATATTTTTCATTATTTTTATTAATGACCTTATTCGTAATATTACAAACAAGTCACCTGAGAACATAAAACTAACTGTATTTGCTGATGATACCAATGCCATTGTTTCAGCAGATAGCTTTAGTAGTCTTAATTTTAAACTTGACGAAACTTTAGAATTGTTTAACCAATAGTTCATGCATAACTGTCTGAAAATAAATACTCAGAAATCTAATATAATTATGTTTAAGTCAACAAATAAGAATTCGGACAAACTACTTTGCAACCTTAACGGTCACCAGCTGAACACAGTTACCACAGTAAAATTTTTAGGCGTACATTTAAATAGTCTATTAAACTGGAAAACCGAGTTGGCTAGCATAGAAGCTGGCATTCACTCTGCGTGTTACGTACTCAGAAGTTTGAGAGACCTCGTTGACTTGGAGCAACTCGGGACCGTTTACTTCTCATTAGTTGAATCCAAATTAAGGTATAGTGTTCTTTTTTGGGGTGGCAGCTACCATTACAATATTCAGCGAGCCTTCATAGCCCAGAAGAGAGCCATAAGAACCATGGTTCGAATAGATCAGCTCGACTCGTGCAAACCGTATTTTAAGGATCTCAGAATGTTGATGGTCCCTAGTTTGTATATAATGGTCCTACTTACCAAATTTGCCAAAGACATTTATGGCTATGAAACTAAAGAGGAGAGACACAAGCGCGAGCATACGAGAAGAAGGGATATGCCATCCATGATAGCACCTGCTCTGAATGTTGTTAAACATAGCTCGCGGTACAACTCGGTCAGACTCTTTAACAGACTACCTATAGATATAAAGAGTTCTATTTACCAAAGAAATTTTGAAACCAAGCTTAAGGCATTTCTTGTTAAAGAGTGTTTCTACTCCGTTGACGATTTTACGGCACATAATGATTTTATTTGAACTTCCTAATTTTGACTTTCTGACATTTTTGATTTTATATAATTTTTATTAAATTTTATTGACATTCTTTGTATTACTTGTATGCTATGTATTGTGATTGATTTATTAATTGATTATTGTTGTATTTTTCATTTTTATTGCTTTATTACTACATAAGATATATCACTCAACACAATGTAAATTGTTTGTGAAATAAATAAATAAAAACTTTTAGCCATGCTTATATTTTAGAAACGTCTTCGACATTTGATTTAATGCAATTTGCTTAAGATTTATTGAATAAGGGCAAGAGAAGCCAACGTTGTAGGCTGCAAATGCTGGCAGTAAAATGCACTAGACCTGCAAAAAATACTATGGGTTTTTATAATTATAAAAATAAATTAAAGGTGCAGGTATCTAAATTGTGTGTCTTTAGTACAAATAATTTTACCCGTAGTCCTTTGTCCTTTGCTTTGCGACCTCAACTAGGAGCATAGCTTTTCTAGTTCAAAAGTTTACAAGTTAATGTGTTTGTGTAGTACCTACAATAGTTAAGCCAATAATGTTGGGCCAAGCTTGAACGCAAAGTTGAATCCAATGTGTGACCGCAGCATTATCGTACCTACAACTTCTTCATCGTTTGGTTTGCATAAGTTTGTGGATAATGCGGTTTGATATTGCTGTTTTGAAATCTAACGTATATTGAGGTTAGTGAATTTTGATTACGTGGATGGCGCAGTAATAAGTTTGTTTTAAATTTAAAATAATACTATACGCGTTTTGACACAGTTAACACTGGCGCAGGCGTCACTAAATTTCCTTACTCACCATTTAATTTCAGATAAATACGTGTATACCTATGATATATTTTATACGTATTTGAATTATGTATTGTGATTTTTTATCTAGTATAGTAGAAATGATGAGAGTATAATGATTTTCTTTGACACAAACTATAATATCTGGCCAACTGATTGATGAAGGGAGCGGTACTTTCGTAAATACAAACACACATACATTTACTCACGGCTGTTTCCCGAAGAGGTAGGCAGAGACTACGGACCGGAATTTGCATTGGATCCTGACATACATCTCTTGCTTCATTCGCTTCCTTCAAATTTTTCATGGATGCACTTAAAATATATAGTTTTGAATAAGAATGATGTTATTATAGCGCCTCTTCTATTTGAAACTCAATTTGGTCCTTGGCCGGTTCTATAGCGGTCACAGATCACACTCGACACACACTCGGTGAAAATACACGAGTAGACACTCTCAAACATCTTTTCATGAAATACAGTTTACAGCCAGTCTAGCCGACCGAAGGACATTGAAGGTTTAGTGTTAGTAGCGTCCATTCACAACATCTCATAGGCAAACCTGTATACTGATATTTGGATTACTTGTTTGCATAGTCCCAATACATAGACACTACATAATGAAGCCGTTTTTCAAAATATTCATAAGTAAATTTAGCTATATAGGACGTTTTTACATAACATACATAAAATGTATTTTATGCTTCAGAATGTGGACAGATTATCACGAGCTTCAGCAAAGCTCTAAGAATTACGAGTACAATGTCTAACAATTTAAATTTTGCAGTAGAGCACGTATTGAATGAATGTAATTTTATACAATGTGGCCATTGGAATTTGAACATAAATGATATTCAAATGAATTTATATTACTTACAGAAACAAATTTCTTAGCCCTGAATGTGCAAAAAGATCCTATCAACATCTGTCAGTGGGATGCAGGCTTGCAAGTAAAGAAAATTTATTTCAGTTCTACTAGAAAATTCTTTGTTACATATAAGTAAGTATAAATGTTTTTTCTATCATCAGTGAAAATAAATCTTAATACGTGACTCTACAGGTTACCAATCTTTCTTAGAAGTAATTTTCTAAACGCTCCTAGCCAAACAAGGCAGCATGAAAAAAAAAACACCTACAAAGTGTTCTAGACTCAAGAACGTTTGTTGAAACCAAAGAGGTTGGACTAGGTTTAGACTAGAGAGAACATGCCCTATAAATTTCCTTATACCGAACGTGCAACATGTAATGTCAGTTGGTCTTAGTTGGTTAATCATAACGTCAAATTACACGTCTCATTTAAAGAGGCATATACTCTTGACATACTCATATCTTTGACTACATTCTCTAAATAGCTGTGCTGTGATCTGTCATCAGTGTAAAATTTGTTGGATGTTTGTGTTTACATTTTTAATAACTTTTTTGCATTTAAATAGTAAGCAAGCTTATAATATAATTAAATAGTGTACTCATTAATTAATACACATCGTGTATGTGATATCGGGATGTGGATTCCGCTATTCTCGGAACGGAAATAACAGGAGAAACTTTATCTTCTAGCAGGGAGTCAGAATTTTCCTACAAATGTATTTACTTTTCTCGTATTAATGCTATAATGAGTGTTAAGTTTACACAATATCATTGTATTGCAAATCAAAAGAACAGCTTGCATACGTATGTGTTATGAATTTTACTCACAAATTGTTATTTTGTACATTTATTGAATTAATAGCCTTAGTGATGGGATTTGACAGTGAAAGGAGATATCGATGTTTTTTGAATGAGGGATAAATACGGAAACTAACTATCGGACATGAATGTAAAACTGTAGCTGGAAGCGACAGCGGGTAGCCGCGGTTGCTAAGTTGACAATAAACAAAGACATCCAGCGGTCTAATTTTCTATCGCGCGTTTGATAGTAAGCGCAGTTTAATGCACATAATTTACTTAGATACCTACCTTAAAAGTAGCGTCTATTAACCTAAAGCCAAGTGTTCCAGTGTAAGCGCGTGTGTGTAGGCTTACATTTCTGCATCTATAAAATAGTAGATGGATTAGGGATGCGAGTAGCATTTTTTCATTATTAAGAAGGTGTTTTTTTATTACAGGTTGCCTATTAATGACGTCACAAGAAAACTTTGGATAAATGCCGTTGGACGGCCTAGTTTGATTTAGCAGAAGTACCATCATATTTGTTCACGTCATTTTGAGAAAGACTGTTTTTTAAAGACAGAAAGCACCTGGCGTCGTTTAAAACCGAAAGCTGTGCTTACATTACATTTATGCCCGGACATTGCACACCCGGTAGAATTATTTATCCAAAACTAAACAAAAAGTGTGTAATTTTAGTTTGAACATATTAATAAAATATAATAATTATAACGATTTTAATTAATATACCTACTTCTATATTATTTATCATATTAGTGCTATCCTGACTGATCAAAGACGTCTTGCCTTGTAGTCCGCTACATAATATTCTAGCATAAAATATAATATTCTTTCACATTCACACAACATTATCTGGTCCCAAACTAAGCATATCTTGTACTACGGGTACTAGACAATCGATAAACATGCATATATACTTTTCTGTAAATATATTACATATTACACATAGTACCATCCAGACCAAGACAAACATCCATATTCATGCACACAAATGTTTGACTTGAGCGGGAATCAAACCCGCAAGCTTCGGCGTGGCAGTCGGATTACCTACAACTCTAAAAAAATCAACGTGATATGATGCGACGCAAACAAATTGCCAAAGCCTGCCGTGCCGCATTAGCCAATCTGGTATAATTCGTACAATATATAATCTAAGTGACAGTTTCTTAGCATCGCATCGCAACGCATCGCTCATTAGTTTATGAATACTTTTTGTCAATAGATTTTATGGCTAAAACGAACAATGAAGGCGCACGCAAACTGTTCGGACGCGACTTACTGTCGCGACAGTAAGTCGCGACACATAGTGTGCACACCCTTTCGGACACGGCTTTCTGTCGCGTCCGCGTCCGATACAACCATAGACACGCCATGCTGTCTATGCAATACACTAAGGCTAGGTAGGAGCATATTTTTTCTTAATTCAGGGCACTAGCAGTTAGCACTATTAAATTATATTATTGGTATACCTTGAAGTAAAGCAGAACTGTTGAATTGAAAGTGAATTTAACATTTATGACTATATTCGGTATAAAATCAATATTAAGGCCGTACCATGGACAATATACGGATGACAGTAAACGTCCGCAGACGCTTACTGTCATTATTCCAGATTGCTATCGGACGTCTGAACGCTCAAGGTCACGTCCGCGACAGACGTCCGATATTGTGCACACTTGAATGGATTTTCCTTGTCCAGATACCATTACTGATACTGTCACGACTTACTGTCGCGACAGTAAGTCACGACAGATAGTTTGTGCGGGCCTTTAAACACGTGATTTTTTTAGTACTGTCTGTCTGGCAAGTCTTTGCAAAGCACTGTCGGTGTCAACAGCAAAAACTACAATTTCAATATTTTAGTTGTTTATTTATACGGCTTAAATATATCGACACATACTAAAGTTAGACATTTGACCAAAAATATTTATCGATAAATCATCACTGTTACGAACAACACTCGGTTTCCTAACTCTATGTTTTGTCTACTGTTTGCCTACCACGATTCTGCTATAAGAGCGTGCTGCTAAACCTATCGACAGCTCTTTCTATCATACTGCATGTGCCATTAGAAAGAAGATATCAATCATAGCAACCGCTGTTGTTATTTAGTGTTACTTCTATGCCTTAGGTTATATTTCTTTGGTTGAAACAGTCCTAGACAAGAAACAAACGAGGCTCTTTTAAAAAGGAACTCCCAACTTCAAGCCATTTGACTGGTGCTTTCTTGCTTCATCTAAAATGGAACTGAAAATGGTATATGTTTGTTAGGTACTTGAATAGTAGCTGCTTTCTAACTATAGATGGAGAAATACATGCGGAAACTGTTGTGTTGGTATTTCTGGGGATTAATATATCAAGCCGTTCGGAAGTGGAGCTAACATCAAGAATGCCGCTGCTACGAACAGAATGTCGTTTAAATTAATCAGGCGCCTATTCTATTTGCAAAAAGCGTGCCAATTTCAACTGATCAATATTTGAATATAAGGTTAATTTTACTACTGAAGTATTTTTTTCTTTATTGGCTCACGCCTGTATCCCCGAAGGGGTAGGCAGAAGTGTAATATTACACCCACATTTCGCCATGAATTTTTAGGTCCCACGTAATAGGGGGCGAGCCTATTGGCGTTACCGGGCACATCAGAATTTGGAAAAACCCAGTAACACTTCTGCACGACCCGGGAAGAGAACACGGGATCTCCGATCAGCAGTCGCATACGTTATCACTGGACCACGCAGGCAGTTGGTATTTCTGGGGATTCATTTATCAAGCCGTTCGTTCGGAAGTGGAGCTAACATCAAGAATTCCGCTTCTGCGAACAGAATGTCGTTTAAATTATTGAGGCGCCTATTTTATTTGCAAAAAGTATGCCTATGGTCTCCGACATGGTAGGTATAACGATTCTTGTGTGTAACACAGAGCGTGTACAGAGAGTTTTACGTGCCCTCTTAAGCACAATAGCGATTTGATGCAAATACGACTAGCGGGTACCCAACCACGTGATGATCTATGCAAGCTAACTTAACTTTCCTGATCTATTAACAACAATAGATAAGTACTACTAATCACGCTATGAGCGCCTGTATATCATAATATTACGCTACTTGTAATGTTATAAAATTGCTGTAGTGTGCAAAATGAAATGGAGTGTATATAAACTAAATGACGAAGCATCTTATACGTAAAACTGATTCAGTACTAACTTTGCTAGGTTAAGCTACGAAGCTGTAATGATGCAGCATTTATGTTTAAACTGTGCCTTTTGCAATATGGTTGCTTTATACAATTTTGATAAAAGGATAACTAGTAGACGCTATTTGAATAGTTTATTTAGATATAAATATGTACCCAGAATTCCTGCAGTTAATAATTATACATCGTGTAATATAATTCAGCGTTTTCCCGAAAAATATATATTCAGCAGCATTTTGGTCAATATTAATCTTAACATATAAAATCCTTGCGTTACTGACTGACTGACAGACACGCTACAGCCGAAACTATTAGGCGCAGGAAGCTGAAATTTGGCATGTATGTTCCTTGGGGACCGTAGGGTTGCACTAAGAAGGGATTTCCCAAAATTCCCACGGGATCAGCCAAAACGGGTAAATAAAATAAAATGCAGGCGTAGCTGCTGGCGTCCTCTAGTATTTCATATAATATGACGAACTTAAACTTTCGTGGTCACTATCCATACTTTTTACTGTTTCTACGAAATATATACCACGTACCTTTGTTTGGAGTAACCGATATTTCGGCACTGTTGCAAGCGCCATGTTCATCCTATATATATGTACTGGTACATCCGTGGTACGAGGTATATATCCCGTAGGAATAGTAAAAAATAACATGACGAACGATGCGTAAGGTCGATGAACTCGATTTGTTACCTACAAAGTAGCTTAACTCTCGTACAGGTCATGTTGTACTGCTGTCAAATTAATGTAGATTTTGACGAAAATGCTTCATTGAAAATAACATTATTTACTTTATTTTCTAAAAGACAGAATAAATGCGTTACAGGTAGATTCTATGTCCTGAACTAAGTACATACATACATACATATACTCACGCCTTTTTCCCGTCGGGGTAGGCAGAGACAACGGAACGCCACTTGCTTCTATCCTTACAAACCTCACGCACTTCCTCTAAGTACATACTTATCAGGAAAACACGGTGTATAATCGTATGTCAGATAGCTTATTTATGTGGTATTTTAATGTATAAACTATATTCCTGCTAAGATTTTTCACAATCCTTTCGACATTTTTTACGTGAAAGAGTAACAAACATTCATACATCCATCCCACCATCCACAAAGGCTTTCACATTATATTTATTACAGTAGTAATATACAGAATCTGTCGCAGTCTGCACACCTTGGAGAATAAGCACTTTCAATTAATAACTAAGTGAGCTCCTATAGAAATTGAAACTAACAAGTTGTGAAACATGACTGGCAAAGTTCATACGTAGTTTCAGACGATAATTGTAAAATATGAGCTAACGATTGAACTTCTTAGTCGCATGCAATGCTTTAATTAATTTTGAGTAGAACAAAAAATCCGTGCTCCAGTCAGGTTCCCTGGTCGGGCAAAAAGTGTTACTGAGTTTTTCCGAATGCTCCGTAGCAGCAAGGAGTCTGACAATGGGCACGGTAACGCCAATAGGCCCGAATAACAAAAAAGGCAAAATATGTGTGTAGCATTAAACTTTTGCCTATCCCTCCAGGGATACAGGCGTGACGATATAAAAAGAAAAAACCGAATAGAAATGATAATAATATCCTTTGGCCTTGGAGAACACGTCGCGTTGATCTCGGTTATCATGTAGATCTTTGACAGACGTTATGAGGAGTCTGTTCCCTTGAATATACTGACATTGTTCTAAATCGTGAAATGTAGCTAAACTTTTGGGTTGCGGAGGTCAGGCGGCAGTCGCTCCGTGGTAAAGCTAATATTTTGTCAATCCACTAAGAATAGTAAGCGCACCTCGGGCTCCAAGATAAAAGTCTTAAACGCAACTGGGATAGCTCTAGGGAAATATTAATGAGCTAAGCAAAAAAAAGGCGCCAAATATCGCGTTACTCAGTATCGAAAAAGTGCGAACGATAGCTAGTAAGATAAATAAAATACAGATGTCAACACTTATTCCCTGGGCAGTTTCTTTTCAAGAAAATCAATATTATTTCGCTTGACGGAAACCGTACAGTAACACAGTACACCCTAATAAAGCAGAAACGAAAAATAGTAATACAATCAGCATTGATGTAACGCCTTCGCATTTCTCTGGTGGTACTATGTTACTTGTCTATAAAACAATCTATAGCTCCTTGTGTATTAACGTCTCATATCTAAATATCGCGACACATCTGCGCCACCTACCGCGGAACGTTCCGTGGATTACGCTTGAATTGTTTTTCAGATGTCCTATGACACATTAGCGGAAATTATGTTGCGTTGCTTCCGTCCAACGTCACACGCGCGAAACGTTAGGAGACTGAATGTTAGCCACTAGCTACAGATATTGCTGACAGTTCCGTGCCTTGCGAGAGTCTTGACAACCGAATACTTCGACCGATAGTTCAGTCGCTGTTGCAACAGGTGTGTCGTCACCAAAATCCACTCAACCTGAAACCTCTTAATTAACTTAAAAATATTTCATCTCAACGCGGCATTTAGATTTTTTCTTTTTTTTCGAATAGGTATTGTTTTAATTACGTTTAAAACACACAAAGGTGAGTTTCAGGCGAGAGGGGATGGTCAAGAGAGACATGATAATACAATCTTGTAGATTAAATTAAAAGGAATAATACTTGGAGATGGTAATGACGGAAGCAGATGCCAGCTATCTGTAGTGTATAATATCCAGGAAGCGATTGTGTTTCTATTATTTCTATACTGTATTCTTCTATGGAGTAGCTTAACTAAAGCACGGGTAGTGCTCGTATCGGAGTGCGTACTCTCTACAATGTTAATGGCCTATAATTCATCGGCTCATAGTCAAAAGGCTGATTGCTAATAAAAGACAAAAAAAAACAATTATATACGCTAACATGATCTATGGTTAGTGCGCTTATAGCCGCTCTGAAAAGCACAGGATTAATTTCCAGCAGAGCACTTTAGAATTCTTCAATGAAAATTCTTTTTGCAATGCCTTATTAGAACAGGAATAGCGTCACGTTACCTTAAAATTAACTTGTAAACTGCAAACAACGCGTGGTTAACTCGCGCCTGCGTTTGAGTTTCAAACAATTTTTTTTGAAATTATACTCGTTGATATTGTTTCATCCCCGCTAAGCATAACATATACAAAGATCGCTGAGTCTAAAGTCTTAAGAAAGCTTGAAACCTAGCCGTAATTGCGGCGACGTCTAACCGTAGCCAAGACTACGTGCCGACGATGTAGTGTTAGTCAATTCTTTTACGTTTCTACTTTTCGATTTGCCGAGTAAAGGAAACGTGAAAATAACGTGATGAATAAAATCAATGTTGTATAGCAGAGGGCTTTACAAACGTTCAAATAATGTATAAAAAGTACACCCAGACTCGAAATAACAATTTGTAGAGCACGCAAGATTTTGTCGTAGTGAAATCGAACTTTCAACAAACGACGCAGTACTGAAAAGAAATTTACCAATCTGAAATAAACATCTTGTTACTAAGGTAAATAAAATATACAAGTTATTGTTACGTTGAATGGAGCGATCTCACATCGCAATTTGGCACAGTATGTCTTATTATAACACTTGTAAGTTTAGTTATTCAACCGAATGTAAACGCAAACCCATTTTGAAATTCCAACTTGCAGTTTGGTGATTGTAACCGAGTGCTTCATTTCATATAATAGTTTGATTGTTATCAAAAAAATAAGGGCCCGTATGTGTTAAAGACGCTCTCCGGCTGGGTGCACTGATGATATATACGTAAAGTGACTGGCAGCGGCTCGACACGAAAAGCCGAAAATTCGGCTCAGTGGCGTGCCATTGGAGAGGCCTATATCCAGCATTAGACTATGGCAGGCTGATGATGATGATATTTTAAAGATAAAGATATTTTACTATCTATTGTCTTTTATCTATACGGCATGAATGACGTCGTGGTTTAAGCTAAGCAGCCGTTTCACCGCCACACGCGGAGTGTTATAGGTGCGATGCCGAGACAATACTTGGTGTGAACCGCAAATCGATGTTTCGGGTCCGGATGTACTTTATCTGCGTTGGTTGAAAGGTTGTAAAATCATTTACTATACGGGATTTATTCCTAGTAAGGGAGTTAAATTTTACATGAAAGTAACGTACAAAACGTATAAAACGCATGGCAACTGTAAAATATGAAGTCAGCAATTGTATATAAATCAATAAATATCTAATCTCCTTTCAAATAAAGTACAGCTATATTCTGGGCAAGAAATCTGATATGCCTCTAAACTATAATATCAATAACTTGTCAATACTATGAAATTATTGACTTGAAATATTTTCTAGGTAATATAAATGAGGGACTCGATATCACGGCCTCACAAGACCTTCGATTATTTATTTAATGCCCAATATTGTTATACAGTTTAGATTGTGCCCGAAATTGCCAAACTGTGCGGCATTCACATGATTTTTGCTTTGCTTTTGAGTTAATATTACTTAAGCGAATGATAGTTAGACCTTAGCTTTATCCATACAAAGTTTAGCAGTTTTCAGGAGTCATGGAAAAATATAGCTACCAATACGAGAAAGAGATTCACAACATCCTGTACTTACCTTATGAAATGACATGATTATTTTGGTATTACAGAGATAGCCTGCTGGCCATTAAGAGTCACTTCACACCAGCCTTTGTTCAGCAAAGTGACTGTTATGCTCCTGTGCAAATCGAACGCCTTAGCTGAGCTAAGGCGTTCGATTTGCACAGGAGCCGCGCTAGCGCAGCATGTCATTTATCAAAGGTACGCTGAAAACGCTGGTATGAAAAGGATCTTAGATATTACTGCGCAGACCGAAGGAGTCATATGCGTATTAGATTATTAATTATTATCGATAGGCATGAACGAATACATCGTGAGGAAACCTGCATGTCAGAAAGATCTCCACGATATTCTCGAAAGACGTGTGAAGTGTGCTGACGTGAAATTGGTCGTCATGGACGTTGGACTAACCCTTCTCATAGTCAGAAGAGATCAGTGCCCAGCGATGGCATTGTTTACATACAAGGTTGCTATCATAATTATTATGAAAGAAAATAACTCCATGGGTTCCAGATATTCTTCAATTGGTTTAAAATCTACAAGCTCTGTCCAGATTTTTACCAGAAGCCTTAAGTGCGTTGTTTTAAAATCTTAATATATATATTTATTGTGTGCGTGTGTATGTCACTGAACTCCTCCTAAACGACTGGACCGATCTTGATGAATTTTTTTGTGTGTATTCAAGGGGACTTGAGAATGGTTTAGATTCACAATTTAGTCCACTGGATTTTTTTTTAACTTAATTTTTAATTTATAAGTACTTGTGGATTTTGCCATGTTTCACATTGGAACCGTCGGACTGCGCTGCTATCGCAGTGTCAAATCTTATATTAATAATTTCGTCAAGGAGTACTTCGAAAACTTACCTGAATAATAAAACATTAAAAAATAAAACAAATTAATATTAATTTTGATAGAGAAAGCATAAAGAGAGTAGATAATATAACATTCTTAGGTTTAAAATTAGATGAACACTGCAGTTGGACATTACATGTAGACACAATATGTAATAAAATTGGTAGATTTGTTTACGCTATGAGAGAACTTAGAAAAACGTCTAGTAAAACAGCTTGTCTTACAGCATATCATGGATACGTTAGCTCCGTATTGAAATACGGACTGTTGTTATGGGGTAACTCAACAAACATAAATAGGGCGTTCGTTATGCAAAAAAAATGTGTTAGGGCGATATGTGGAGTTGGGCCATTTGAATCATGTAGACCATTATTTAAAGACCTAGGTATTTTGACTTTAGTATCAATGTATATATTGGAAATAGGAATGTTTGTTAGAAACCACACACATATGTTTACTAGAGTAGAACTAGAGTCTAAATTTAAACCAAGGGATCGTAGTAAATTAAAAATAATGGCATGTAGAAGCACCTTTCACAAAAAAAATAGTTTCATGATGTGTATCAAAGTTTATAATCATATTCCACGATCAATAAGAGATTTGCCTACATCACAATTTAAACTCAGACTCAAACATTGGTTGGTTGAAAATTGCTTCTACACAATATCGGATTTTTTTAATTATAAACAAATCATTAATAATTTATGACATTTATATCTTGCAACATTGTATTTTATTATTTTAATGATGGTATGACTGTATGACTTGACATTTAATTTTTGACATTTTTTTTTTAGATTTATATAATTTGATTTTAATATTCAATTTTATCTTATGTTTAAATTTTCGCATACCTACTAATGGTGAAATGTGTACTTCTAACTACTATAAGAACTTTATGTAAACCATTTCAAGCGAATAAATGATTCTGATTCTAAAGATTTCGAATCGACAACATATATCCGCAAAATTCGGATTGTCGAGTATTTTGTTAAATTCTAATGTGTCTGACAGACAAACCACAGTCACCATATTGGCCACTCTAGCGAAACGGCACAGATACCGGATAACATTTTGAGTACTGCTAAGTAAGTCTTAGTGCCTACTAAGTAGTTTGTATGTGTAAATACTTTTTGCAGTTATATTTCATAAACAGTTAAAACGACAATTATGGAAGTATGCGCCCAATAAAGGAGATTTGTGTTACCCCGAACATAGATGATATAATAGAGAACTCCGAATTTACGCGAGCGAAGCCGCGGGCAAAAGCTATAAATATAAAAAGCTGAAGAGTTTATTTGTTTGTTTGGTTGAACGCGCTAATCTCAGGCACTACTGGTCCGATTTGAAAAATTATTTCAGTGTTAGATAGTCCATTTATCGAGGAAGGGCTATATAACATCACGCTATGAGCGACGGGAGCATAGCAGTAATCTTAACTAACGCGGGTATAACCGCGGTTATCTTCTAGTATTTTTATAAAAATTTTAAGTTTCCATAACAACCATAAATTTTAACTAGCGGAATAATTAATGCAAGGTCTTCTGGAAAATCGTTATTTACAATAAATTATCTTGCTAATTGAATTAGTTATAATCCACTTAACATCGCTTCAAATAAGCACATTAATAAAACAAAAACAGATTTAGGCCGACTTGCACAACGATTCTTAAATTGAATTAAGATGTATTTAACGAGAAAAAAAATATTAAACACCACTAGCGTCTTGCACAACGAAAAATTTGTCGAGTAATATGATTTAAGAACTGTCAAAATTAATTACCGAAAATCGGCTGTTTAGTGGCTAATTTCATTTAAGAACTGTCACACTGATGTTGGCATCTTGTCATTAGCGACGAAAATTATCTTTAATTATATAACTGGACCGGACGACGCAGCAGGGGGAGGCCTATGTCCAGCAGTGGACGTCCCTAGGCTGACATGATGATGATGATGATATAACTGATAACAATGTACCTACTTGTGTTATTGTTAACCCTAGAATCCTACACTATTTGGCGCACATGTTATTCCTACACTGGGGTGCTGGAACACCCCATACTAAAATGACTACAGTCATTTTAGTATATATCCATATAATAAAAAAAACAATTCATGAAAATACGTTTTATTAAACATAATCGGTAACTTCAGATCACAAATCAGCCTTATTACACAAAGTTAAATGTAGTTTGAGCAACAGCGCTTGTAGGATTTGGTCCTTTTTTGAGGATCACTGCAATGGACTAAGTTGGCATCCGGTAACGGTCCTCCAAATGTTTATGTATCAGTTGCAAACCTAATTTCAAAACTGTCTGCTGAAACTTTATATTTGGCTTATTATTTGATCTTGAACACTTGTAAAGAACCCGTGAATTACAACTGGTCCCAACTTCTATTTCTTCCTCGCCAGATTTGTGGTCTAGAATAGAGCTTATTTCATCGTAATTCAAACCTCTGACAGCCATCAGAAACAAAATAAATAAACTTCATTGAATTTTACCTTCATAATATCTAAAAATATCTGTATTTAATTCATATAAGACTATTGTTTTAATAAATAATCAAATTTATTAACTTATTACATATAAATGCATCAATCGTAATAAATAAATAATCTTACGATTTTACTACACTGGGGTACTGGCGTACCCCACAGCACTTATACAGGCGACCACACAACGCGGTCCCTCGTCACGGTATTGACGTAACGCGAGCGGTTGACACCAAACTAAAATACTCCGACGCGCGAATTCGTGGATATTAAAGAAATTGAGATATTTAGAAAACAAATCGGTGTGGGGTGCACCTGCACCCCATGTAGGGTTCTAGGGTTAATGCTCAAAAGTTTCTAGTTATTATTTGTCAATTGTCATTTCGTTGCTAGGCGACGACAATGCGTTTTGTTTTATGCTCAAAGTATATATAGTCTAAGGTTTTATGCGAAACCATACGCATAACATGGTTAAAATCGTAACAAAAAGGCTTCATGCCATGAAACAAAACGTAGAAACTACTTTACCGACCTCATAAAATGTTTAACTAAATCTAAGCGTTGTTGTCGTTGTGCAAGAGGACGCTAAATACCTTTAACTTAAATAATTTTATGCTGTTAATTCTGTTCAACGAATTTAAATTAAGGAGTGACTTAAATCAAACGTTACGCAAGTGGGCCTAAGTACCTAATATAAATAACATTTAAAGTAATTTGGATAACTTGAACAAAGAGGATATTTTAGATTTAGAGGATATCAACGGTACTTTCGTCAAATTGGCAGATACACTTGACAATATAGTGGCCATGCTTTGCAAATGGCATTTAGAAACATTTTGACATTATTTTGACATATCAAAACAATGATAGGTGCATAGGGTTCCCACCAAGAACTTAGGGTCCCAAGCCAACCTTACCTGCAAGTGGTGCACCTGCCGATCAACGGACGAGGCACTGGCAAACAAAATATCCCGATAAGCGGCAATAGGCTCGCCACCTATTACGTGGGATCCAAACAATGGCGAAAAGTGGGCGTTTAATATGCCTCTGCCTACCCCGCCGGGGAATCAGGCGTGAGTCTATGTATGTATGTATGTATGTATGTATGTATGTATGTATCAAAACAATGACAAAATGATGGTGATTAATTAGGTATAATGTAAAACTCAACTTGGGAGAAGATAGAGACGCTTGAAAGAATGTAAAGGAGACCTTTGCCCAGCAGTGGCTCGACATAGGTTAAAAAATATGTAAAAATCACAAATAATAATTTATGCTAAAAACTTATATCAGGTATATTAATTACTCTATGTTTATTATCAGTTTAATTGATGTCGAGTTAAAGATCTCTTACCTCCTTCAAAGAACCAATCACCTGCCAGTTTTTACCCCTGCCCCGCTTCAAGTTGCAAGAAACGTCCAGCTTATTGCGACAAGATTCGCTATTACTTGATTGAAAGAGCAAATTAAATAAATTCATTTATACAAGAAAAAATTCAAAATTTTAGTGATATTTCAGACAGGTTACTCAAAATTAATATGCATTCGGCTTTTACTATTATCAAGTATTGTCTTTTTGTCCCTAAATTTACACACGCTCTTCGATCTTCCCCTTTTTGGAAAAACCCATCTGCACTCGCCCAAATTGACAAACTTATACAAATTACTTTAAGCAAAATTCTAAATCTGGCCCTGAACGACCGAGTGTGGCTACAGGCGTCCTTGCCTGTACGCCTGGGCGGCCTTGGCGTTCGCAAAATTACTGACGTAAGCTTACCAGCATTCCTGTCCTCGGTCCACAGCACTGAAGAATTGACCAGGAAAATTTTAGCACCCACACTGGTCAATTCTGAGGTGCCGTGTAAGACCGATGCCATGAATGCTTGGAGAATGGCTTGTCCAAGCACCGAGTTACCCCGATTCCCATCTTCTCACAGGCAGTGGGACGGGCCGCTTTGCAGCGTGGTACGAGAAAATCTCTTAAGTACGTCGTCCAATGCTGCAGAGCGTGCTCGTTTGCTGGCTGTGGGAGAGTGGGAGTCAGGGCTTTGGCTTCAGGCACTGCCATCGTCCAACATAGGTACCATGTTGGACGATACGACCTTCCGCATTGCTTCTTGCCTTCGTTTAGGTGCGCCATGTGTTTCTCCACATCGCTGTCACTGTGGAGGGGCTGTCGACAGCCTTGGTCACCATGGTCTGTCATGTAGCAGGAGCGCAGGTCGTATTTCACGACACGCCAACCTCAATGACATACTTCGTCGGGCTCTTGTCACCGCTGGCGTTCCAGCCCAACTTGAACCTCAGGGCTTGGCACGCGACGATGGTAAGAGACCAGACGGTATGTCGTTACTCCCATGGAAGCTGGGTAGGCCTTTGGTGTGGGACGCAACATGTGTCGACACCCTTGCGCCATCTCATCTTCCTAGCACAGCGGGTTGTGCGGGCGCTGCTGCTGCTTCAGCGGAGACTCTCAAAAGGCGCAAATACATAAATCTAGTAGGGGATTATGTATTTGAGCCGTTTGGAGTTGAAACGTTGGGACCATGGGGTCCAAGTGCGAGATCTCTTTTTAGAGATCTTTCAAAGAGACTTGTTGACACCTCGCGTGACCAGAAGGCTGGTCTGTATTTGGCACAAAAGATCAGCATTGCCATACAACGTGGCAATGCTGCCAGCATTCTGGGCACGCTTCCAATTGATGGCGATGTGGAGGATTTCCATGACGCCCTTTAAATTCTGCTTTTACTTTTTTTTTATGTATTTCCTTTTATTTGTTAGTTTTTTAAGTATAGAAATTATTGTTTTAATTTATGTGTAAATAGCCACTTAGTTATAGTTAGTTTTAACAACATTTATATTCAATTAAATAAATTGATATAAAAAGACATAAAGACATATTGATTTCTGAATTTTGGTTTAAAACACTTATACAAGTCAAAACCATAGTCTAGATGATGCCGGATTTTCCTAGCTAAATGAATTTTAGATTAGAGACTCAGAGTTATTGCTCATTTTTCCGATCATTTCAATTTATTTCATCTTTTCTTGATCTTTTAACGTCCAGAAAAAATGGGTTTAGTATGC
Source organism: Euclidia mi (assembly GCA_944739405.2). Classification (NCBI taxonomy): domain Eukaryota; kingdom Metazoa; phylum Arthropoda; class Insecta; order Lepidoptera; family Erebidae; genus Euclidia; species Euclidia mi. The sequence continues at coordinate 77,387,907 of OX123193.2, read as the reverse complement.
AAATAGAAAGCAGGATGTCGTCTGACGCTTTTGCCTGAGTCAGCCCACCTAAAAATATTGATGTAATCTAAGTAGGTATAGTAATCAGCTTATTCATGAACACAGAGAGCACATACTTCGAATATTAACAGATAATGCCCTTTATATTGTAAGCATCCAATAAGGAAATATATTTTTCAATTTCACCTTAGGGAAAGATAAGAGATAAACGGTTGTATGAAAGTGAGTATAAGAATAAATTATGAATAATTTCTGATTTTGATCAAAATAAGTATCCATGTAAATCGCTTTTTAAAGTATGGTGGATTAGTGCTTGAATGATTTTTATCTGGGGCATGAAAAATATGGTAAAATAATTAATCATATTGTAATAAGGAGTTGTTTTAAAATTATGTTTATTGCTCGTTTTTGGATACAAATGTACACCTATTTAGGCGATTTTCATAATTTCCTTAAAAAGAGTAAATTAGAGATCGAAAGTTTTGGAACTTAATTCAAATCTACGCAAGCGAACAAATGGCAGTTTCTTCACAAACAAACCGACAGAAGTTGATATTTTCGTGAAGGAGTGAACTTTTAACCAATTAAGTCTTGTTTTAATTATCAGAAGATACGAAAGGTATCCGAACTGAACGTGAAAGTAGGAAACTTCTCGCACGCCAACCTATCAGCGTAATTGCATTAACTGGAAGGTTTAACACCTCAGCACAATGAAAGCAGTAAAACGATTTTTAGATACCGTTTTCTCGTAATGGTGAATAATTTATTGTTGAACAAAACTTTCGAAAATCATACCCTTCTAACCGATAGATATCAATTTATTATTAATGCCTACTGGCCTACCGTCTGATAAAATAAAGGCTATATCAATTAATTTTAAATTTCTCAAGGGTATAGGGAAACTAATGGCTTACGTACTCAGTTGCAAACAAAAACTACTCAGTCCCCAAGGATAAAAATTTAAGTTAGTAGATACACGAACTTAATCACGTAATTTTACTGTTATTGCCGGTCATAAAAATGCTATGGCCATGTCAGTGACAGCTAGATTTAAATAGAAAACACTAGGTAATTAGATCCTTAGGTGCTATATTATGTTCAAGGAATTATTCGAGGCATTTCAACGTTAATAATGTGTAATATATCAAATCTTAGGACGTCAAAAGCAGGCATTTTGGAACGTATAAGGATATGTATGGCATCCATAATTGTCAAAGACTCTTTCAACTTATTGTGACTTAAAGTATAAAACTTACTTGGTTTATCCAGATCACTGATGAATTCCTCCGTCTCCTCATATCCATATATTGCAGCAACAAACACTATTAGTACAAGCCACAACACTCTTCCCACCCACACAAACATTTTACCAGCACCACTCAATACCATCCTGGTAGCAAAGTAAACAAAATAAACACCAAAAAATCAAATTAATATATTTTCAATTTTTTTTTCAGTCCGTGTCCAATTTAAATTCAAATAAATTCTTCTTGACAAAATCTTGTTGATCCCTTTTTTTAATTAATCCTTTTCACTTTTCATCGTTTCTAAGTTTAATTTATTTATTAGGCGTTAAAATAAATACCTATATGATGATTAAAATAAACATAGCACGACACGTGTTGTACGACAATAAACACATCGCGGTTTGACAGACGGGAGTGACGCGTGAAGCAGCGTGCGTACTTCTCTGCGCCGCGGGCAACACTGATTGAAAACCGATAGGGCAGCGGCAACAATCGCACAAAAATATATATTTTCTTTTTCGAAATTACAATTTCGAAAAAAGCTCTTGTTGGCTGGAATATTTTAAAATTTTGACAACAGTCACGATCTCGATGGCTGCCAATTTTAGCATTTTACACATTTCGGGTTATTCTGTAACCTTTGTGTTTGGCAAAAACCAACTATGCATGTTATCCTATAAAATATTTTCTTTAACTCTAGAGGCTTTGAAGAAATATTTCGTGTTTATTTTGGATGTAACCGAGTATATAAGTATGGATTTTAGTATAATATAATTCTAAGATAATGTTACCGACAATAAAGTGTATTCAAAGTTTTGAGGGTTATAATAAAACACTTGGATGGAAGTTGCATTAAAATTGGGTCACAAATATCACAGGTTAGCCGTCACTGGCATAACATCTTTATAAGTTTGTGAGCTCGCGAACATTTTAGTTTAGTTTTACGGTACCTGGGTCGAGTCAGCAACAAAAGTTGGACGGGTTGGAAAATAGTGAGAATTATATTATCATAATGTTCTGTGGAGTACCTACCTTATATTACCTCATTTATTTTTTTGATATGTTTTTGACGTGACAATAAAATTCACATTTAATTGCGTAAGCTGACCGTTGAAACAGTATTTATTGACCTGTAGATTTACTTGTTTAGTACTAGTCATTCAGATTATTTTGCCACAGATCCGCGGTTTCAGAAATGTTTTACTGTACATTGCATATAATTATTCATCAATATGAATGCTGCAATATTAAACTAATTAGAACCGATAGTTAAATTCATAATATTAATAATAATGAATTAAATTGCACGTTTCGAAAACATAAATAGTATATTATAGAACATTTCTACGTTACAGCTTTTGGTAAATTATGTTCACAAACTTGTAAAGATATCTTAAACTTCTTTTAGAGGGTTTATAGAGAGAGGTGTGAGATTTGACGTTGAGCTGTACAAGGAAACTGCCTCATTAACGAAAGGAAGGGCGAAATTCCATAAACATCACATCTTATTTCTTAGATTTAATGAATGCCAACTGTTTATCATGCGTTCTAATTGTTTGCGAACATTTGTCTACGTTTACAAGCGTGTGCCTAGTACAGTTTAAAGTTAGGGAAAGGTGCTGATTTTATGTGTACAGTAATTACAGGGTGAAACTACTATTTTATTCTTCTTTTATTAGGGTTTTGAGTCCCAAAAGGCAAAATGCAACTCTTTTATGATGCCTTTATAGTGCGCCGGCTTCTGTCTGTCGAGATCCTTTTTGTTAAGAACGCGTGAATGTGTATGGTTAAATTTTGAGAAATATTTATCATTGATCATAATCTGTCCAGCCGAATACATTATGGTATATTTTACACTAGGTACATATTATTATATATAATTTTTATGCTGTCTGTTAGGAGTTGGTCAACAAACAAAAATATTTTGTGAACGACAACATAAATATTATTTTTTAAGGACAACGTAACCCTTCATTGTGTTTCTAGATACGAACATGACTAGTTTCTTCTTTGTTCAAATGCAGATAACTGACAGTCCATGATATGCTTGACGTGAATATGACCATTAAAAAAATGTGTACGCTGCAAGCATCGTGTATCCAATATTGCGCAAATAGCAACCGAATGTTCGAGAATTTGCGAGCGTTTTCTCTTTTCATGCTTTTTGGAAAGTCGATAAAGTGTATATAACGTGAATTCTGACACAATACTGTGAATTTGGTACTCCAGTTTGCTTCAAATATGATTGTAGGATACGAGAGCAAGTAAATAATATTCGTGAAAAATGTATTGCCATGATGAACAAATGAAAATGAATTTCATGTTTTATTTACCTTTGAGTCTTATAATGGCCAAACCGAGCACAGGCATGCTATTGGAGAGGCTGACAACGGGATGAAGATGATGATGCGGAATGGCCATACAAGATGCCAGTGTAAACTGAACTATCTTTGTATCAAAAACCGATATAGTCTTAAACTAAAGTATGCTAGTTTTGTATAGATACGCCATCTGAGCATTATTTTAAGTCAACTATAAATAAAAGTCTGTCTACTATCGATGAACAAGAGCAATTATATTTTGTAATAACTATATTTAGATTCTTAGAAAACAATTCTCTGAACATGATTCTAGTATTTTTGAAAGATTCAGATATTGTATATTATGAACATTTTCTTCATATACTCAATGTTTTTTAAGTCCTAAAATTGGACTGCTAACGCCATAGCTGTTTAGATAATCTTTTCTACTGGAATGGTTATTATCCTATATGGCGTATAAATATAATTTGCTATGAATCTATTTTAAATTTTATTTATGCAAATTGTAATTTGTGAATTTCTCACAAAACATTGTCCTCCATTCCGATTGAAACTAGACGGACAAAGCCGAGCAACGTAATAGGTAAGAATTTATAATTTCTGTAATACTTTGTAAGATCTAGTTATTTCCCTTATCATTAAATTCCGTGTGTAAAGAGAGAAATAGATTCTAAAATTATTTTAGAATGACCCCAAAAACATATACGGTTTAATTATTTTCGTGAAATAAATTATATGTTCAGTGTAAGATAGCCATTTACGTATTTCCCTTTGTATATTGGTATAATGAAATCGTCTTCATAAGAAGTTATTTAATACTCGGGTTTTAATTAATTTTAAATTTTGTACGGTATTAATTTCGTTTAAAACACTTCACACGTCTACCCCTTTGACGAAAATTATTTTCTGGAAACTTCGTTGGAGTACATAGTATTATATAGCAAATAATATTTTAAGCGACTTTTGTTTGAAGGGGATTATCTTTACTATAATAAAACAGTAGAGGTGAAAAAGTCTGTACATTAAAGATATTTTGACGAAAATTAGCTAAAAAATCTAGGAAAATGCCAAAAAGCAATACTTGATCGTTTTTAGAATTTATGTCTGTCTGTCTGTCCGACATCTTTCCCTATGTTGCTAAAGATCTCTGAAATGGCGAAATTGATTTCAATAAAACTTACACTCATGTACAAAGGATACTCAAACCTATAAAATAGTATATGTTACATCACAATCGATTGAGTGGTTTTCGGCGTACAGCTTGACCTCTCCTTTGTACGTAGTCCCAAACAAAACAGGGATCATCCAAAACTGGTTATATATGTGGGGCCATCTATGATCATTATAAGTTTGTTAGTAAAAGTATAGTTAGTCTAAAGGTACCTTCAAAGTGTTTTATGGCTATTTACCGACTGATAGATGTCACTATTTTCAAATAATTTCCTAGCAAAATAAATGTTCCTTGCAGAAAAGGCAATAATTATGTGTCGGGTATCTTTCTGCTATTAAAAAAATAATAGAGTATAATATTCGGCACTTTCATAAACAAAAAGTATCTGTGTAAAAATTTATTACAATGTCCACTTAATTTAAACGGCCAATCTCATTTATTTCAAATTATTATGTTTATATAATAGTTATATAATCATTTCATTTTATTTTAAATGATAAAAACAATTTTAAAAAAAATTGTCGATTAGTCCATGCTATTTTCTATCTCGGTCGGTTTGTATGTGTAAACATAGATGGCGTTTTCTGAATGGCGGTGTTAAGATTCTTCGTGGATTGATGAGGTTCTCGGTTAATTTTCTTTCGTTTTCGTCGGATTGGTGTCTTAGTCGTTTCTTTTGAATAATGAATGTGGATGTGTTTCTTTGATTTCTTTCGTTCGTTCGTGTTCTGTACTTATACAGGTGTCTCATTATTCCCAAATTCCAACACCTCACGTACATGGGAATCCGTGGGTGGGAGACTGAGGCCTGAATTCAGATACCTCTTGAGTAACTCAACGAGGCTATCTTACTTTCGGCAGGGCTGAATATTCGTAGCCCTGTGTGTATTTTCTAAATAAATCGCAGGGACAGACTTTACTTGAAACAGCTGGAATCGACCCCCGAACATGTTGTTTTTTCACATGGTCAGTTATATGTGGCATGTTCACAAGTAAGCGGTAAAAATAATTTACATGTTCTATATGAAGGTGGTAAAACAGTTAGTAACATAAAAGAAAGTCGAAAAAGTTACACTATTTATAACTCAAGAACGGCTGAACCGATTTGGCTGAAAATTGATGGGTAGGTAGTTCAAAACCAGGAAAAACACATAGGATACAATAAAATGCAAAACATAATCTGGGAGGGATTTTGAAGAGGGTCGAAGTTTGTAGGGACAAACCTCCTACCTATTGACAGTAAGAACGCATGCGCTGTAATAATTGACTATGACTGCGCATGTGCTATCTGTCAGTACTGTCACATTATACATTGTCATATGGTGCACTGTCATTACTTCGTTCGCTTACTTATATAAACTAATAGTTTAGGAATTTAAAATTTCGTGGTCATATAAACTTATTTTAAATTGTTTTTCGGGATATATACCACGTACCGTAGTACATCCGTGAACATGGCGCTTGCAACAGTGCCGAAATATCGGTTACTCCAAACAAAGGTGCGTGGTATATATCCCGAAAAACAATTTAAAATAAACTAATAGTTATTGAAAAAGCCTTGGCTAATACCTACTAATATAAGGTATAAATGCGAAAATGTACCAATTTCACGCTAAACCGGCGGAACCAATATTCTCTACTCATAAATACGAAAGTGTATATAGAGATATATCGAACCGTGGCTTTGACTTTTGACTGTATTTCGGTATATAATGTCATGATTACTGGCCAAGTTTCTTCGTTCCCCATAGAGTGTCTGAACTCCTTACAATTATCAGGAGTTTAATGGAGTACCTTCACGCAACTTGAGACTGATCGTTGGTGTTCCAGTCCTGTTAATGCGGAATGTTAATGCACCAAAGCTTTGTAATGGCAAACGGCTACGAGTAACACCTAGGAGGAAACATTATAAAAGCTATTCGCTATGAAGGCTTCCGTAGTGGAGGTATCCACTTACCATAGCCATTATCTTCGACTAAATATTAATAGTATTTGTATAAACGATAAAGCTATATTTGCGGTTTAAAGATGTGCTTTATATCAAAAACTGCTTATTTATTATAAATTAAAAATGTTCGTTAGCGGTGTGGTTGACGGCATAGAATACAAGTGTCACCACCCCCTATCTTCCCATGGGTGTCGTAAGAGGCGACTAAGGGATAACACGATGCAAATACCATCTTTGCGTAGAGACGGAAAGCTCGACATCAAACCCTATACGACTGCCTCTTTGGTCTCGCGGCATAAATGTGCGCGTGGGATCGGGAGGTCCCGGGTTCGATACCTGGGTCGGGCAGTGTTATTGGGTTTTTCTGTCACGAAATTCTCAGTAGCAGCACGGAGTCTGGAAATGTGCCCGGTACGGCAATAGGCTCGCCCCTTATTACGTGGGACTAAAGTATATCTGGCGAAAAGGGGGTGTAGAAATACACCTCTGCCTACCCCTTCGGGGATAAAAGGCGTGACGATGTAAAAATGTTCGTTGGAGGTTTTTATAACGATCTACAGCATGTAGGTATTTGTTTTAGATGTGTCCCTCTCTTACTTTAAAAGTTAGAGGGGTTAGTCACACACACCCATTTTACCACTTTGGAACCGTATTATCTTTCAAACGATTGACTTCGAGAAACAATGGTTTTAGGAACCTCAAAATAATTTTTAACAACCCATTTTCTACATCAGTTCAATGTATGTAATGCCTTAATATTCAATATTTTTATTTTCTATAACGTCGTAAAGCGGTTCACAGATTACATCTAGGTACCAATTTTCAAATGTGTAAACTGAATAGTTTCGGCATAAAGTGGCTATAATATACGGATAGACTGACAGACATAGCGCGTCAATAAGGATTCCATTTGATTCCAAGTTTAACCATTTTTGACTACGGAACTCTAAAAATACTGTTTACAAAAATGTTTTAAATACTTCTTGCGGTTCTATTTCTTATTAGTTCCTATGAACAGAATTGAAACTAAAATTACTATCGAACGATGAAGGAGTTTTGTGTTACCACGAATTTAACGTGAGCGAAGGCGAACGCGAGCTAGTACTTTGTAAGCCCTTTTGCGTTGCGTAGCTCAGCACTGATTCCGGGAATAACGGTAACCCGTGAAATATAGTTAGACCAACAGATAGGAATAATTACACAAAATATTATGAGTATGCTTTCCATACATACATACATAGACTCACGCCTGTTTCCCGGAGGGGTAGGCAGAGACTACGGAACGCCATTTGCAACGATCCTGACATATCTCTTTTGCTTCACTCACTCCCATCAAATTTCTCATGTATGCTCTTCAGTTAAGGGTACTTCTCACCTGTCCTTTTTTAGGATGTCTCCAATCTGGTCAAAGAACGTCCGTCTAGGTGTGCCCATGCCTCCTGTCCCATTCACACTTGACTTATATAACTTCTAGGTCAGTCTTTCGTCATCCATCCTCTCCATGTGTCCAAACCATCTTATCTAATCGTCTATGCTTTCCAAAGCTGTATTAAATAACCATTTTGGAGTAATCGATTTTAATCTTTTGCGATTTATATTCATCATACAATTTCCATTTTCATAACTGTATTTTGGAGTATTTCATTTCAGAAGGTTTCATTCCTTAAAATTACGAGTCATCATATGACGCTACTGTGTTTTAAAGCATCATTTAATCATCTAGTAAGTATATATATATATATAACACCCAGACTCGAGATAACATTTGTAGATCACACAAAGTATTGTCACAGTATAAAGACATCAGTAGTTTGACGCCTATGATCTCGAAGAAAAAGCCGACAACGTCTAGACAAGTGTAAGGAGGCTAGGGCTGCCACATGTAAACAATACCTACTTATTCAAACACTGTCTATTTATTTTAGAAAAGTATTACAATTGCTACGCTACATGAATATTATAGTGTAAATCACTTATCTATACATATAAATACATCTATACACATAAATAAAATTGGAGTGTCTGTTTGTAGTATTAAAATAACCGCTTTTTACTAACTGCATATGGATGTGTACTCGTTACATGTATATGGATGTTTACCATTTTTGTCTATCTGTCTATCTGTTTGTTTTCACTAATGTTTGGAACGGCTGGACCGACTTTGATGAGACGTTGACTGGCGGATAGCTGATAGATGGACCAAGGAGTAACTTAGGCTACAAATTAACTGGGTACGCTATCGCGTAGGGAACTTGTCGCACGAGTGATTGATTTCCACGAGGTAGCCGGGATCGATCACTCGCCGAGCAATTAAAGAGAGATAATTAGGTTGGCTTACGGGAAATAAATAAAAAATATCACCAGGAAAGTTTAAACTCGCGTTATAATTCCAGTTATACACATACACAGAAGAGACTATTATCCAGGGCGTGAGCGACGTTGTTGGCACTTCACAGGTCTTCAGATGGGGTACTCAGCTTTGGTCGTGTTGTCCCGGAGCAAAAAGGGCCAAACCACGTGTGTCCCCGGTATATATAAGGCCGGCGAGGAGGACGGGGCGAGCGGGGCGCCCCACTGCTGTGCGTCACTCGTAGCGAGGCTCGCGGGCGCCGGGGCACGACGTCACACACCCCCCCTGTTAGGCCGGGATTTTCCCTAAGAAAAATTCCCTAGCCCAACGGGCGTAGCAGCCCTGAAGATACTCCCTGAAATTAGAGAAAACAAGGGCATGAGTACCTTGAACAAGTGACAACCCTATACGCTAATTAGGATACCTAAATAATAATGACCCACGCTTGCATTCTTCACGCGTACAACGGCAGTCTGAATTTGAACATAAACATTTATCATTCATAATTCATCACACATACCTACATGTAAATGCCAAGGCCAGTGTAATAGCTTAATATTAAAGATAACAATCTATGGAGAAGCGCTTAGGGTAATTATTAGGTAATAATGATAAGAAGATATAAGAAACTTGATCTAGCCCTACGACTTAAAAATCTTGGGTTCGGCCTTTGCCACTAGATAAGTAAACTTTTTGAATATAGTTAAGTATAACAACAGATTTTTCGTAACGATGAACAAAAATAATGTAAACCGCAGACACGACCGGACCGCTCAATGTCAAAGGAAAGAAATTAATAAATATTTTGCTCTAATTAATAACTACAACACGACCAGTAAACACCTTTTGAATGTAAACAATGGTGAATCATTAGTTAGGCATTTATTTATCGGCGCGTCGCTGAGTGAACGCGCGTGCGTCATAATGACAACTAGGTAGGTACGATCTAAATGGTAGGTACTATTCGACTGTTCCGAGCTCGCGACGCACGGTTAATCACCATGATCGTTTATAAAGTACCTATAATAACAATTTGATTATGGAATTTATACAGAATTAAGAATAACAACAGAACTTCAGAACAAGGCACGGTGAAAAACGATACGCCAATCAAGATGCATTTCAACAAATATATTTGCGGAAAGAAAATACACATGCGAGAATCGAACCACAGACCGATCCGACAACAACTTTTTAACCACTGAGCCATAACTGATAGTTAGATAAACAACAGATTCTTTGTAACAATATTACATGTAATAAATTTTATTACAATTTATAACTGAAACATTTATTCATTTTATGTTAGCATGTTTACATAAATCATTAACACAACACAATGCATTATCTTGTGAGCTTCGACTCGAAAACAAAAGAACCATTGTTGGCCTTCACAAATAATTATGTAGGTAATTATAACTTTGTATAGATATGCGTCTTACATTGTTGTTTTTATACTTTTATTATTCTTTGTAATTAATCAACTTTAAATCCTTGATGTGCCATTCGCCTAAAGGTTTTCCGGCCATGTCGTTAAGTTTGTATACTAGAGGTGATTTTTTTGAGGCAATCTTACATTTAATAAATTTAGGCGCCAATTTCTTGCTAAAGTATTTATCCTTGTCACTAAGTAGAAACGTTCTGCGCCAAACTATATCACCGACATTGAATTCTGCCGGTTTACGGCGAAGATTATAAGATGAACAATTTCGTTGGTGGGCCGACAACAGAGCTGAATGTACCTTCTCGAAAATAGAAGATAAGTAGCCTAAGGTTTCGGCATAGCCGTCCCGTGGTTCAAGCACCATATTGGAATTAAATTCCTTGTCAATATACTAAGAACCACATGTTATGACCTCCCTACCAAAAACAAGGAAATTAGGAGAATAACCAGTAACCTCACTAACTGCGCAGTTAAGGGCGAATTGAACTTTAGTGATAAGAGTGTCCCAGATTCGATGATCAGATTCTATGAAAGTTGAAATAGCTGTCATAATGGTTTTGTTGTAACGTTCAACTGAGTTAACGTGGGGAGTATACAACGGTGTAAAATGCAAATTTGGAATTTTATATTTTGACAACATACTTTTAAAGGTTGCGCTAATAAATTGTTTACCGTTATCCAAAACAATAGTAGATGGAATTCCATGCATCAAAAATACATTTTCCTCAAGAATTTTTGTTATCACTTCTGCAGTTGCCCGTTTAATGGGGAAAAGTAAACAATATTTAGAGAAGCAACAACTGACCACAAATATAAAAGTGTTTTGTTTCCTGCTGGGAGGCAATGGACCAATCAAATCAATACTAATCGTCTGGAAGGGCTTTTGACATGATTTGGGTTTTCCCATTAGACCTAAATTTGGGTGATTTTGTGTTTATGGGTGATACAAGGTTCACATGAACTGACGAACTTGACAACATCGGTGTACATACCAGGCCAAAAGTAATTAAGTGCGAGACGTTTGTATGTCTTAAAAATACCCAGATGTCCAGCAGTGGGCGAAGAATGATTCTCCCTTAGAATGTAATTTCTTTGGTCAGACGGAATAACCTCTTTCCATTGAAATTCTCTAGTGAGAGGGTTTAATGTTTTTTTAAAACAATACAATTTATTGTTTATTACTTGGTAGTTAACAAAGGAAGTCGGAGAACTTAAACAGCCTTTATAGATATTTAAATACCAAGGATCATTAGTAGAAACTGGTAAATTCTGATTAGAATTAATATCTATATTTATATCATTAGCAATAGCAGAAACGGGTAAAGAGCGAGACAGAAAATCAGGTAAAACGTTATCGGAACCCCGACGATGACGTATTTCGAAATTATAGGAAGATAAGCGAACTCCCCATCTGGCTAACCGGCCAGTAGGGTTATTTAAGGTCAAGAACCATTTCAAAGCAGCGTGATCTGTGTAAACAATAAACTTTTTACCATTTTCAACATAACAACGCCAGTGTTCTATAGCAGATAGAACAGCCAGGGCCTCGCGCTCTGTGGCACTGTAATTTTTTTCTTGCTTAGTGAGTGATTTGCTATAGTACGCTATGACTCTTTCCTCACCATTTAACCTTTGACAGAGGATCGCGCCAAGACCAAAATCGCTAGCATCTGAGTGTATTTCAAACGGTTGCGAGTAGTCAGGACAAGCCAACACCGAGGAGGAAATCAAATAATTCTTTAGGTTATTAAACGCCTCATTAGCCTCTGTCGTCCAACAGAATTGAGGTGCGTTTTTACTTTGAGATGTTAACTTATTTAAGGGTGCAGCAATAGAGCTAAAATTTGGTATAAAACGCCTGTACCACGAGGCTGCGCCTAAAAATTTACGTATTTCTTTTCTATTAGAAGGAGTGGGATAATTTTTCATTGAATTTACTTTATCCGGATCGGGATGCAATCCACTAGAGTCGACAACATAGCCTAAATATTTTAGTTTATCTCTAAAAAATTGACATTTTTCGAGATTATTTGTTAAATTAGCGCTTTTTAGTTTATTAAGAATGCGTAATAAAAGAGTAATATGCTCGTTGAAGCTGGACGTTATACAGATTATGTCATCGATAAAACAGAAAACCTTATTTTCAAATTCTGGACCATAAAATAAAATATCAACTAATCGTTGTTGAGTAGCTGGCGCATTCGTAAGACCGAAGGGTATTCTTTTGAATTGAAATGTGCCACGCGTAAGAATATAAAAGGCTGTTTTGCAACGGTCCTCTTCTTTAATTAATGTTTGCCAAAAAGATTTAGACAAATCTCAACTAGACAAGTATTTAGCATCTCTCAGATTATCTAAAATTTCCGAAATATAAGGCAAGCTATAAGCATCTTTTTTTGTAACGGAATTTAATTTACGACTGTCCAAACAGAAACGCAGTTCACCATTCTTCTTAGGGGTCAAAATGACCGGGTTTGACCACGGGCTTTCACATCGTTCAACAACATCCTCTGAGAGCATGTCGTCAAGATGCTTTATTGAAATTCTTTGTTTATCGGGAGACATGCGATAAAATCTTTGCCGAATAGGGGGACAATCACCTGTATCAATTGAATGAGAAATAATATTTGTGCAACCGAGACCCCGCTTCTCGTATGAAATATCGGTAAATTTAGAATAATGTTGTCAGCGGTAGCTCTCTGGTCGACTGTAAGATGATCGTAAGAAACAAGATGTGTAGGGGGAACTGCCTGCAACTCCATTACTTGAGCGTCAGACTTGTTCACAATCAAAACAGACTCTAATTTGTTAGGAAATAGGCCGAAGCTTCGCCAAAAATCCATGCCAAGGATAAGGGAATTTTGAATCCCAGGTACAACATGAACTTCTAAGTTAATCAATTTATCCTGAAACTCAAAGGGTAGAAACACCGATCCCAAAGACTCAAATCGTTTGCCGCCAGCTGTTATTAACCTTAAAGGTTTCGATTTATCCAAAACATTGTCTTTCCAAAATAAGTTATGCAAATTATTACCTAAAATTGTAACGCACGATCCAGAATCTAAAAGACCAGTGGTAGGTATTCCGTTTAATTTTAGAGTAACGTAAGGTAAATATTCTACATTAGAATTACGGATTGAGGAAATATGATAGCTACTAAAGAATTTTTTTAAAAAGTCCAACCAATTATTCCACTCTGTTTTATTACAATTAGTTGTATGATTTGATTTTCCACAATCCCTGTTAACTAGTTTTTTGAAACTGTAGGGGTCGACTTAGATTTACAATTGGGGCAGTCTGACACCTTGAAACCCTTTGTGCCGCACTTAAAAAAGATTAGGTAGTGTGGCTGACGGCAATTACGTAATGAGTGCGAATTGCATCTACAACGCACGCAAAAAAAATTATTTATATTAGAAGTACTCGATACGGCGTTAACTTGTGGTACAGACTTGTATCTCGATGTATCAGCGACAGAGTTATATTTATTGAAGTGATTATGATTGTAAACATTTTTGTTTGAAGAAAAATTAGAAAACGGATAATTATACGCTAGATCGGGTGCTACAGTATTCTTTGAAACTTTAGGGGGTTCAGAAAATTGCTTACTGCGACTTTGGTAATTTTCGAAAAGACGACAAACTTCGACCAGATTATCAACATCAACAACCTTTGCAGTGAGCAGACAATTAGTGTAACAAGGTCTAATATTATTTAGTAAAATTTCTAGCTTCTCCGAATCAGCGATAGGAGAACTATGTCGCGAAAACAGACCGTGCATTTTTGCCACGTAAATAGTTATTGATTCGTTTTCGCCCTGTGAGCGTTGACGAATCTCCGTCATAAGCCGATAATCGTAGTTATGCGGACTAAAATCTCGTTTCAAAAGTTCGCAAAGTTCTAACCAAGTCTTTACATTATTTTTAACAGAACGATACCAAACTAATGCGTCACCCGAAAATATTTCAAAAGCGAAAGACAACATCTTGTCGTGTGGAATAGATCTACAGGACATAAATTCATCAATTTTTTCGATAAAGGATCTTACACATGATTTACCGTTAAATTTGAATTTACCTAATTCCGAAAAAAACTTACGGTCGTAATTATAGGAAGTGTTTCCCTCTGCCACTGAGCAATCCGACCGCGAACTACGGCTCGTGATTAATTGTAATTTCGCATATAAAACATTAAATTTATTCCACACAGACTCAATTTTTTTTATATCCAGACTGCTGGTATCCACCCTATTCAGTCGATGAAAACAATGGTGTAGCACGGTTTCGACCTTCTGTTGAAGCTCGGAAGTATAGTTTGCTTCCAACATAGATAAGTGTTTATTTGATCTTAATAACGACTTTTCCACTTCTGCCACATCCTCCTCTGGTGGGAAGGGTGAAGACAATATATCCTCTGAGGGAGTTTTAACTGAAAGTTTAGCGATTTGTTTGCGGGGATCGTCAGGCTTTGAAACGCCGCGTATTGTGGTCTCATATTCTAATTCCGCTTTAGTTAGTAATGAGAAATTTATAATGTAAGCCATTATTACAAAACAATAATAGAAAATCTAAGTATT
Organism: Euclidia mi; assembly: GCA_944739405.2. Taxonomy (NCBI): domain Eukaryota; kingdom Metazoa; phylum Arthropoda; class Insecta; order Lepidoptera; family Erebidae; genus Euclidia; species Euclidia mi. The sequence goes on along the minus strand of OX123193.2, from coordinate 77,372,850 downwards.
TACGCCGGCACTAGAAAAAAAATTAAATATCGCCAGAAAATCGAATACCGTGCTAAAAAAAAGCTGAAATACACTAAATTATACAATGGTGTGATGATTGGTAAAGGATTAAAAAAAATTCTTAAAGGTCACTCAAAGGTTGAATCACAATATTTTTTCGCGAACACGAGGCTCGTTAGTTCAACGGCTAAGCGGTTAGAACCGGTTGGCGACTCGACACGCTGCCCGCGGTGAAACGTGATTTTAGACCGACGTTAATTAAATCACCGTTATGTTATTTACACAGTTAAATTGCTTATGGCCAACCAAAATAGATAGAAACTGTACCTGTACGCAATTCACCACACCAGAATATATGCACACACAGGAGAAAAATATACAAGAGAAAAAGAAATTATTTCACTCACCTGTAAAGTGCCAACTTACGTTTTAAAAATATAATTAAAAATTCTATTGGGCGCCAATGTCGCACGAGTGATTGATTTCCACGGGGTAGCCGGGATCGATCACTCGCCGAGCAATTAAAGAGAGATAATTAGGTTGGCTTACGGTAAATAAATAAAAAATATCACCAGGAAAGTTTAAACTCGCGTTATAATTCCAGTTATACACATACACAGAAGAGACTATTATCCAGGGCGTGAGCGACGTTGTTGGCACTTCACAGGTCTTCAGATGGGGTACTCAGCTTTGGTCGTGTTGTCCCGGAGCAAAAAGGGCCAAACCACGTGTGTCCCCGGTATATATAAGGCCGGCGAGGAGGAGGGGGCGAGCGGGGCGCCCCACTGCTGTGCGTCACTCGTAGCGAGGCTCGCGGGCGCCGGGACACGACGTCACAAACTATATCTTGTTCCCTCAGGATGCGAGTGAAACCGTGGGAAACAGCTAGTTTATTATATTACAATAATTAACGATAAATAATTATTACAAAACAGTTTGCATTTTTCCTGCGGTGACAGATTTGCATACAAAGTGTCAGTCAGCAATTTCATCTCGCAGGTGTCGTGGGAGGCGGTTAAGAATATGTATAAAGCATTTTTCAGATATCGTTATCGTACAAACCATGTTAAAATAGAGCGATTGACATAGCGGCCGTTTAATGGATGGGTAACCATGGGATCAGCTTGCAGGGTCTATGTTATCGATATGAAGTATTTTGCAGATTTTTTCGTGCAAACTACGTTAAGATAAAGCAATAGACGTCACGGTCATTTTATGGATGGGTGACCGGGCTATAAGATTACGGAGAACATGTGTGGGGTTTATAAAAGGGGGCCAAAAATATGGTTATTTTCGAGCTAGGATGCGCCGTTACCAATATACATAATAATATGAGATAGGTACTTAACTAATACGAATTTAAGGTACTAGGTATTTATTGCATGAAATTAAAATCACACTTGAATCGAATATTACCTTACAACGCATATTTTCTTACGTCTGCAATGTTGTTTAGGTACAATGATAACTACTTTATTCTGTGATTTTGCTAGACATCAAAGATATATAAAAACTATTATAATACGTCATTGCCAGACATGAGATATTGTAAAAAGTTAGTAGATTAGTAGGAACGTGCACATTATTTTTAGTGGTTATCGGTACATACATTTCAAATTAATATAAATAATTATAATTAATGAAATCTTCTTTTTTGGTATAAGTAAATTAATGAAATCGCAGATTTTTTTAATCCTTATTTATTTGTATCTTTAAACAGCATAAAGAATTTCAATGTCTCACAGCACAAGTCATATGCACCATCTTAATTAATATTCATAAGCAAATAAATAAGTAAGGAACAAAAAACAAGAACGTGCCAGCCCCCAAAAACATGTACCTAGTTACGAACTAAGGAGATATACGTAACTAGGTACCGCTCTTCCCGCGTCTCACCTCTTGCCCCCCCCCGCACGATTGACCCGTCGAGACGCGTTCGTCGAACGACTGTATGGATTATTTGACTGTGATATTGTATCATGTGGGAATTGATCCCATGACACTTGATGGTGAGGTAACAGTTTCAAAGCATTGGCCGAATGCTTGAAAAAAATATTAAGTCAAAGAATTACATTCTTACTTATACAACAATATTTCACGGATTGTCATGCCGTGGTCAGGAGGAGAACTGGAGTTATTGACATAGCTCTCGTCACATAAGCAGTTCCGCCAAGCGACGGAGTAGATGAGTCTTGGAGTGGAGACCACGTTTCGGAAAACTAATTGTGGGATGCCCTTTGACTAGGTGGTCCGACGACCTGAAAAATATGGCTGGAGCGGGCTGGATGCGGACCATGGTTGGGGAGCCAATGTCCAGCAGTAGACTGCAATAAGCTAATTAAAAATATGATTCCATTTGCTAACAATCTTTAAAAATAAATAAAGTAAGTCTACTGAATGTGCAAAAAGCATTGCATTTTTAATTCTCCTAGCAGAACAAAAATGTTTCCACGCGTGTTTTCCACCCTTTGTTTCACCGTATAAATAAAATGGCTGACACAGATATTACCACTGGTAAGTTACAAATATAATATTTATTTCGCCTAATGCCTCTTTATGTATTGGTATACCAGATATAAGGACTATTACTTTCTATTATTGAAAATGACTTAGGTCGCTTTTTAGCTATATTTTTCCTTTTTAGTAGTTTGGTTATAAACATTGCACATATTACAATCTGAGAATTCATGGTGCACTCATTCTTAGAAGTATTTGAATTATATAAGCATCAGTAATATGACTGGCCTGAGAGTTCCATATGTTTGAGTTTCCCGCGTCGCACCCGCACCCGCGCCCGTCTTTCACTGTGGCCGAGCACTTTATATTAAAATACTTTCGTTGACAGCTATTAAAATGTCTGGTTTCGGATTAAATGATCTTTCCTGAGTTGGCCAGGAGCATAGTATTCTTGTCTTATCTGTCCTTGTTCTTTTATTTAAGAGCTGTAAGAGCTCTATAAGCAACACGATTTTAAATAACACTCTAGGGGTAGGATAAACAAGACTACGTGGAGTCGGTTTTGCAGCAATTCGGTTCTGTCACTAACTTTTGTTGCACAGCATATACATTTTTTACAAGTTAAATATATAATTATATAAATATTATGCTAATAGTCATTAGGCCTACTAACGTTATGCTAATAGTAATTAGGCCTACTAACGTTATCCTAATAGTCATTAGGCCTACTAACGTTATGCGAATCAAATTTATGCCAAAATAAATTAGTCTTTAAGATGATTATGCCAACATAAAATGTATGCCTAAAAAAAATATGACGAAGTATTATTATGCCAAAACAAATTGTGCCAAAATCGTTATGCCGAAGTATATTAGGACAAAGAACATTATCCAAAAAGAAGGGATCCCTGATTGGAATGGGGAAGTGAGTAATATCTGGACTCACCATTAGTTTATAATATCTGATATGTCCGACAAAATTGATATTTCTGCATAATAAATAAATAAAATAAGTCAAAAAGTATAAGTAAAATTCCCTAGTTGCTGCTAAAACAACATAAATTATTATATCTCTATTTCTAGAACAAAAATATTGGCCGTTTCACCAAACTTTTATCAAACAGTTTAAAAATGTAATTCCAGCCTAATATCTAAACACAAAACATAGAAATCACAGGCACAAAATAAACTGTGATTCAAAATTACTATTTGGGGTAACATTCGTTCCGCTGTTGGAACAAAACAAATAATACTTACGTATTCAGAGATCAACCGCATGAATTGTGGGTTTGCCGTGAGTATCTATTATTATTATGTAGTAATGATATACATATATACATACATGTTTGTACACATAGTTGTTTCTATCTAGGGAACAAGAGCCCGGGGTATTTGGATAATGCCACAGCTACACTTTGACAAATTTGTACCAAATATTGCGACCAATATGTGATCAGTTTTCGGAAATATTTGAGTGCATTGATCGTGAAGTGGCTTATATGTTGACTGAGCCGTTCAATGTTGATTCGATTCCCATGCGAGACAACAGTTTGCGTGATCTACAAATTGAAAAGACTGAGAGTTCTTGGTGTCCGTTTGTTGAATGCTTGTTAAGTCTCCAAGACACAGAATTAATTCATAATGCGAGACTTGACAAGTAAAATAGTATTGCGTCCAATGACTTTTCAATGTGCGATGACTTTATTTATGTATACAAATTTAATGTATTGGCAAAGGGGATGAAAGCTGAGCGCAGACATTCTTCGACATTTGATTTAATGCATTTTGCTTAAGATTTATTGAATAAAGGCAAGAGAAGCCAACGTTGTAGGCTGCAGATGCTGGCAGCAAAATGCACTAAACCTGCAATAAACACTATGGGTTTTTATAATCATAAAAATAATTAAAGGTAGGTATGTAGGCATCTAAAGTGTATGTCTTTGGTACAAATAATTATACCCGTAGTCCTTTGTCGTTTGCTTTGCGACCTCAACTAGGAACATAGCTTTCCTAGTTTGAAAGTTTACAAGTCAATGTGTTTGTGTAGTACAATAGTTAAGCAAATAATGCTGGGCCAAGCTTGAACGCAAAGTTGAATCTAATGTGTGACCGCAGCATTATCGTACCTAAAATCTTCTTCATTATTTAGTTTGCATAAATTTGTGGGTAATGCGGTTTGATATTGCTGTTTTAAAATCTAACGTATATTGAGGTTAGTGAATTTTGATTTCGCGGGTGGCGCAGTAATTAATATAGTTTGTTTTAAATTTAAAATAATACTATACGCGTTTTGACACAGTTAATACTGCTGCAGGCGTCACTGAATTCCCTTACTCATCATTTAATTTCAGAAATATATGTTTATACCTATGATATATTTTATACGTATTTGAATCATATTTTGTGATTTTTTATTTTTTTTTATTTATTTTTTTATTTATAGACTCACGCCTGTATCCCCGAAGGGGTAGGCAGAGGTGTAATATTACACCCACATTTCACCATGATTTTTAGGTCCCACGTAATAGGGGGCCAGCCTATTGCCGTACCGGGCACATTACCAGAATCCGTGCTGTTACTGAGAATTTCCTAACGGAAAAACCCAATAACGCTTTGCCCGACCCGGGAATCGAATACAAGACCTCCCAATCCCACGCGCACATTTATGCCGCGGGATTTTTTTATCTAGCATAGTAGCCGTGATGAGCGTATAATGATGTTTTTTTGACATAAACTATAAAATCTGGTCAAGTGCATGATGAAGGGAGCGGTAACTTCGTATATACAAACATCACATCTGTTTCCCGAAGAGGTAGGCAGAGACTAAGGACCGGAATTTGCATTTGCTCCCATCAAATTTCTCATGCATGCTTTTAAAATATATAGTTTTGAATAAGAATGACATTATTATAGCGCCTCTTCTATTTGAAACTAAATTTCGTCCTTGGCCTGTTCTATTATCTGTAGTTATAGCGGTCACAGATCACACTCGACACACACTCGGTGAAAATACACGAGTAGACACTCTCAACCATCTTTTCATGAAATACAGTTTACAGCCAGTCTGGCGGACAGAAGGACATTATAGGTATAGTGTTAGTAGCATCCATTCATCTGAAGAACTATAAGGCCAACAAACATCTCATAGGCAAAGCTATACACTGATATTTGGATTACTTGTTTGCATAGTTTCAATAAATAGACAATACATAATCATGCTGTTTGTCAAATTATTCATAAGTAAATTTAGCTATATAGAACGTTTATACATAACATACATAAAATGTATTTTATGCTTCAGAATGTGGACAGATAATCACTAGCTTCAGCAAAGCTCTAAGGAATACTAGTACAATTCCTAACAATTACAATTTTGCTGTAGAGCACTTATTGGATGAATGCAGTTTTATACAAAGTGGCCATTGGAAAGTTCCAATACAAATATATATATATATATATGACTATGATATTCATATGACTTTACATAACTAACATAAACCAATTTCTTAGCCCTGAATGTACAAAAAGATCCTATCAACATCTGTCAGTGGGACGCAGACTTGCAAGTAAAGAAAGTTTATTTCAGTTCTACCGGAGAAAGAAAATTCTGTTTTACAAATAAGTAAGTATAAATATATTTTCTATAATCAGTGAAAATAAATCTTAATACGTGACTCTACAGGTTACCAATATTTTTTTGAAGTAGTATTCTAAACCATTCCTAGCCAAACAAGGCAGCAGAATTGAAAAAAAAAAACACAAAAAGTGTTCTAGACTCGAGAACGTATGTTGAAATAGTCCTAGACAAGAAACAAGCGAGGCTCTTTTAAAAAGAAACTCCCAGCTTCAAGTCATTTGACTGGTGCTTTCTTGCTTCATTTAAAATGGAACTGAAAATGGTATATGTTTGTTACATGAATAGTAGCTGCTTTCTAACTATAGAGGGAGAAATACATGCGGAAACTGTTGTGTTGGTATTTCTGGGGATTGATATATCAACCCGTTCGTTCGGAAGTCGAGCTAACATCAAGAATGCCGCTGCTAAGAACAGAATGTCGTCTAAATTCATAAGGCGCCTATTTCCTTTACAAAAACCGTGCCATTTTCGACTGATCGATATTTGAATGTCATTTTTCCCACTAAAGTATTTAAATGTTTATTTAATTTTAATTTGTTTGAGAAAAGATTTAAATAGTTCAAAATATCTATGATTTAAAGCAGTATATCTTCTTCTTTCTTTTTACGTGAAAATGTTTGGCTAGCCAAAACCTCTTCTCTGTTCTCTCTGTCTCTAATCTTGTTGGAGATTTATTTATCTGGTAGACAGTCGGCGGGGTCCTACATGGTATAACGATTCTTGTTATAATGACAAGATGCGATATTCCTATAAGAAAAGCACGATAGGGATTGCGATAGCGATTGCCAAATGCGAAAAGTGGTGACCCATCCAAGTGATGATCTATGCAAGCTGTGTGGGTATTTCTGGGGATTAATATATCAAGTCGTTCGTTTGGAAGTGGAGCTAACATCAAAAATTCCGCAGCTACGAACACAATGTCGTTTAAATTCATCAGGCACCTATTCCATTTGCAAAAAAGTGCGCCAATATTGACTGATTAATATTTTAAAATATAACCTATATTCATCATCCTCTTAGCGTTATCCCAGTTTTTAATCTGGGGTTCGCTTACTAGTCCAACCAAATTTGGCTGAATATTAGCTTTTCCGCAGAGCGACTGCCTGTCTGACCTCCGCAACCCGAAGGGATAGTAATATTGCAAGATTTAGACTAGTGTCAGTTTATTTAGAAGGTACTGACGTACTATAACGACTGTCAAAGATCTTCATGACAACTGGGACCGACGGCTTAACGTGCTCTCCGAGGCACGAAAAAAGCGATAATTAACAAATATGACCTATATCGAAGAATTTAAATACCCATGTGATTAAAATATCTATGATATAAAAGTCTTCTTCATTTTTTTGCGTGAGTGTGTTTGGCTAGCTTTGTTGGAGATATATTTTTCTGATTGACCGTCGGCGGTCTCCGACATGGTATAACGATTCTTGCGTGTAAGACAAGATCCGATATTAAGGGTTTTGCGTGCCCTCTAAAAGACGATAGCGATTTGATGTAAATGCAAGCGGCGGTGATCCATCCAAGTGATGAATTACGCTAGCGTTGCTTAACTTCACGGATCTATTACGAGTCGTATATACTATAAGTAACGCTATATGCACCTGAATATCATAATAATACGCTACTTGTAATGTTAGAAATACACTTTAGTGTGCATAATGAATAGTGTGTATATAAACTAAATGACTTAGCATCTTATACGTGAAGCTGCTTCAGTACTTACTCACTAGGTTAAGCTAAAAATCTGTAATGACTTACAATTAAATAAGTGAAACCTATTCGATGCGAGAGTATGGAATGAATATATTTAATTATACATTATTAATATTGATTTGCTGCGTCGACGAATTCATGCCGCGACGGACGTCATCGGTGGCGATGCAATTGCTGCGTCGGCGATTTTTGGCTATTGCTATTTCTTTCCAAATATACAGCGATGATGTTGATTGTGCGAGGTCCATTGGGGTTCCGTATATAACACCTCCATCCGCAGAACAGCAACTATTTTATCAAGTTGAGAGAAAATGTTGCTGGCAGTTCATTTCGTCTCTTGATGTCCATGTCCACATCTTCGTATGTGTGAGTCTTGGAAACTTGTTGCTTCTCTGCATCTTCTTTTCTGGGGTACCAGCATCTGCGTTTTCTATTTAATGTAATACTGATGATTACTGCTGTGCACAGAATGAAGATATAAAGTGGAATAGTTGTATGATAGAAAGCAACTGATTGATTCTTCTCGATTTGTATGGGCTTTTCTAACATGATTTTACTCTGGATGCCGTGAAGGTCTTCTAAGTTTACTGAACTCGAACCGATATTGGAGATGACATCTGTTCGATTTATCTGGTTGTAGGGTATTTTCGATAACTTCAATGGCTGGCCTTTTATCTCATTATTGTCGTTGATGATGGTGAATTCTGTAGTCCGCATATAGCAATCCATCGGGATGGTGACTAGGTAACTTCCTTGTAATGTGTTGAAGTCCTTTCTTCCACAAGTAAGTTGTACTTTCGTTGGTTCCGGTAGTGAGATAACGTAGTGTTGATGGTCCAATTTTTCAATTGCAATATTTGATAGCGAAATCTGGGTGAAACGGCAAGTGTTCTTCAAATTTTGATTGCCTATGAGGTCTTGAATACAATCTGGTTCTGTTCGGATCTGATGGCTAATCTGCTTTTCACAGAGATATATACTGCTGTACTTCGGGCATTCAGCCTCTATGTACACGAATGATTTCTCGTTTGTTGCTATAAAGGGACTGGGAGGAATAAGGGCTAGTTTTTTCTCATTAGGTACAATGGATAGTCTATACAGATCATATGTATCTTCGGAAATAATGGGAATGCTATAAATGATTACTATACTATTATCGCTAAAGTAAGAGCCTGGCTTTATTAAATTATAATATTCTCGTAATTCTAAATTAGGAACTTGATTCTTATTATATATGGATCTTAACTTATCTACCATAGTTTTTAATACCTCTATATCGATCATCGAATGATGAGTGCTGGAGGCACGTATAGAAGCCATTATATTTTCTAACCTAATGATTTCTAACATTAAATCTTCTACATTATTACTTATAATTCCTAACATCTGGGCAAACTGAGCAGATTTGATTAGATTATAGTCTCTGTATGCATCCTTTTGTAAGAGTGATTCTAAGGTCGAATTTATTTTCTCTTGGTTTGCAACTAACTGATCTAAGACTCTATTGTACTGTGACATCCATTCTTTATTAATACTTATATGATTATTGAATTCTGAAACAATTTTATTTTCGTTATTCTGTAAAGTTTTAATTGCTTCATCATATTTTAAAGCATCTAGATAGTCTAAATTGCCAGTTATACTTTTTATTACTGACCCAAGGCTATCTACTAGACCTCTTTTAGCTCTAATTGGTTCCAAAGATTTTACTTGATGTAATACCTTGTTAAGCTTATCATTAAGATAGTTAATCTGATATTCGTAAAGGGTGTAGGTTTCATTGTTAAGTCTAGTCTTAAATGTCTTGAGTTGTGACTGTACAGAGGTTACGTTATCTTCAAAGTCAGTTAACTGTATATATTGTACAAAGGAATGATAGTGAGTTGTTAATCTGGTCGGCCCTAGTTTGTATGGTAATAGTCCAGGTCCATCAGCCAAGGTTTCAAGTCTTATGGTCTGAGGTCGCGTCACGTGGATTGTCATTATCAGCAGTATCCTGTAACAATTTATTACTTTTAGGGACACGTTTTAGTCGCGATTTAGCTACAGGGCCACGTTTTTTCGAGGTATATATGTGAATTGGTAAATCTGCCAAAACTGTGTGTTGTGTGTAACGTGGTGCAGTTTTCTGACGGGTAGCAAGAGGATTTTTAACGAAAATTTGTTGTTGCGGTGTGTATTCGACTTCAGGCTCACGAGATTTATTCCTATTTTCAATTAAGGCTGTTCTATTACTAAGAGATGACTCGTTAATTATATCGTAAACTTGTCTCATCTGCTCTCTATGATTCTGAGCATACTGTTGCAATATGTGTTCTGTGAGGTCTATGTCAACTGGGTCTCGAGGGTCAAAATGTCCGTTCAATAAATCAAAGGGTCTACATTTCGTAAAGCTATGGATCGAGCTATTATATGCTATAACAGCGTACGGCATGAGATTAATAACGGGTTCGTCTTTATGTTGTAGTTTGAGGATTCTAATGTGTTCCAGTAAAGTTAAGTGAAATCGCTCGATGTTACCGTTATCATTAGGACAGTGAGGTAGAGTTTTATGGTGTATTATTTTATGGAGACGTATGAATTCAGCTAACAGTTGATATGTAAATTCGGTGCCATTGTTGGTAATTATAGTTAATGGTAATCCGTGGTGAGTACAAAAACGTAATAATGCCTGTAAAATGCTTATAGCAGTGCCGTCTCGTAAATGGTATGCCTGACCATACTTTGTAAAAACATCAATGAAAGTTACGTATTTTTCGTTTTGAACTGTAAAAAGGTCCATATGCACAATTTCAAGTGGTTTAGTGGCTGGGGGCACAATATTAAATTGGGGTCTAATTGGATTTCTGTCGTATTTACTTTGGCCACAAACGGTACATTCGTTAATAAATTTAGCGATGTGTTCCTTCATCGTCGGCCAATAATACTTTCGTGACAAGGCTAGATAGCACTCGTTAATACCACGGTGATTGGTTTTGCCATTATGATAATGTTGTATAATTTCCTGTTGCCGTAGGTAGTCTTTAACATTCTCAAGTTCTGTCTTTGCTAGTACTAAATTAAGAGAAGAGCTTTTAAATTTTTCTTGTATAATTTTAATGATCAAATACATATCTAAAGGTGGGTTTACTAGTATAGCGGTTTTAACTTTCGGATTAACATATTCTTTTATAGCGTTAATAACATCGGTTTCTAAGTTAGATTTTGAGAGTTGGATTGCCATTCGCGTATGATTTTTAAACGGTTTAGTTACAGTCGGTCGTCGTTTTATGTCGCCAACTACGGTAAAGTGAATCTGTCTATGGAACTTATTGAGAGGTTCGTCTGTAATAGGGACTTCTAAAATAGGGTGCTCATTACTGGTATGTACTGTGTCAGTCGAGGAATTAGGCAATTGAGTCGGAGGGCTCTGCGAGGGATTATTAAATGGAGGGCTTTCTGAAGGATTATTAGGATGAGGGCTTTCTGAAGGATTATTAGGATGAGGGCTTTCTGAAGGATTATTAATCATGGAACTGAGTTCTTTAATACTGTCAATTACAGAATTAATTTCGTCGATTTCATTATTACTTATCTCAATGCGGGAAAGGGCGTCAGCGTTGGTGTTAAACTTTCCTTTCTTATAAATAACAGTAAAATCATATTCACTTAGTCTGAGTTGCCATCTAGTTAGTCGTGAGTTAGGCTCTTTTAAATTCATCATCCATTGTAGTGGTTTATGGTCGGTAATAATTTTGAATTTCCTACCAAACAGATAGGGTCTGAAATACTTTGTGGCCCAGACTATAGCTAATAGTTCTTTTTCTATTGTGCTATAGTTTAGTTCGCTTAGGGTTAAGGGTACGAGAAGCGTAACAAACAGGCTTGTCAGAACCTATAGGTCCCTGAGATAACACTGCTCCAATCGCAACGTTGGAAGCATCGGTTGTAAGATTGAATTCCCTGTTAAAATCTGGATATTGAAGTATGGGGTCATTAGTTAATATGGTCTTACACTGTTTAAATGCATTGATATATTCGGGACTATGAATAACTTTGCTACCTTTCTTTAAGCACGCAGTGAGGGGTTTAGTGATACGGGCGAAATCAGGGATAAATTTTCGGTAATAACCGAGAAGGCCTAAAAATTGCTTAATTTCTTTAGGAGTGTTCGGAATGGGATACTTTTCGATAGCTGATATTTTATCGGAATTAGGCTTAATGCCATCTCTACTGATGATATGCCCGAGATAAGCGGTCTCTAACTTCAAAAACTCGGACTTATCCATCTGAATTTTGAAGTTGGAATCTCTAAGTCGTTGGAAAACTTTTTCCGGGTTTTCCATGTGTTCCTGGAGGGATGTACTGTAGACGATAATGTCATCCAGATAAACCAGACATATGTTATTCTGGAGACCACGCAGGACATTGTCCATAACTCTTTGAAAAGTTGATGGAGAATTTTTGAGTCCCATGGGCATACGAAGGAATTCAAAGTGCCCGTGTTCTACATTGAACGCTGTTTTAGAAATGTCTTGCGGGTCCATTTCCACCTGGTAAAAACCACTTGCTAAATCTAAGGTCGTGAAGTACTGGCACTTCCCTAATTTGTCAAGGACGTCACTAATATTGGGTATGGGGTACTTGTCATCTATTGTCTTTTCATTTAACTTGCGAAAATCAACTACAAGGCGCCATTTCTGTTTACCGGAAGCATCTAATTTTTTAGGCACTACCCAAATGGGTGAGCTCCATGCAGAACCCGAAGGTCTAATAATGCCCTGTTGCAACATTTTTGAAATTTGGTCCCTAACTTCTTGTCGGTGTATGAAAGGGTATCGATAGCTCTTGGTATGTATAGGTACTTCGTCCGTTGTTCGTATCCGGTGTTTAATCTTATAAGTGAAAGTCAACGTTTCCCCGTCTATGTAAAACACATCCGCATAGCGAGAGCAAAGTGTTAAGAGGTTGGCTTTTTACCCGACTGCGCGACGCAAAGGAGGGTAATGTGTTTATCAGTCTATGTATGTATGTATGTATGTATGTTTGTATGTTTGTTTCTATGTGGCGTTCTAGAGACCAAATGCGTAGGCCGATTTTGATGATTCTTACGTCAATCGATTCGTCTTAACCTTGCGAGTGTCACTAAAGACATGACAGTAATCAAAATTCACCACAGCCTCAACCAGACGCCATATTGTCAAAATGAAAAAATAAAATGTCGATGAACTATGTCATGTGGGGTGTCGTTGAATAGGTATTTTAAAATCATCTTTAGGTTTCTTTTATTATTTTTCATTTTAAATAATAGTTTAGGATATATAACGATTTAAAGTTGTTTAACAAAACAATCATTCTCGCTTATGTTGTTACTTATTGATTTAAGTTTTTACTTCACGTATAAACGATAAACAAACAAAAAAACAGTGAATAACAAAAAAGTATAAAATAAAATAATAATTTAAAGAAAAACAAAAAACCCGACTGCGTAAAAAATAATAAATACTAAAAAGAAAGAAACAAGGCCAGTAGTTTAGAATTCTAATGCAGAACAGAACGACTCACAGTCGGGGCCCCTTGGGAACATTTGATTGGTAAAATTTGGGCCCCGACTGTGAGTCGTTCTGTTCTGCATTAGAATTCTAAACTACTGGCCTTGTTTCTTTCTTTTTAGTATTTATTATTTTTTACGCAGTCGGGTTTTTTGTTTTTCTTTAAATTATTATTTTTTCCTCCTCATTAAGATGGTCAGTACGCAAACGCGATAATACGTCGTTCACACGATTTGATGTTTCAAGTTGCGTACACTTAATATTAAACAATTCAGCACAAGCAGGCTGATCTAACGAAAATATGACGTCATTGGGTGTTGGGTTTTCTATCTCTACATATCCACGACTATTAGTTACAGTGGTAAGGCATTCATGAATAAGGCAATTACAAAAGACTTGCTCATTTATTAAAACTTCGCCATCCGGGGCGTTAATAGGAATTCTAACTAATTTGGAATGTCTACCTGGAATGATGTCTTCATACAAATTAACGTTACGGGAGTTATATACCTTTATAAGATTATTTGCAGATCGTGTAATCAATTTAAAATCTTTCAAATCTATTTGAGCTTGCCATTTGGATAATAAGTCTAATCCTATTAAGCCATCAAAATAGTTATGGAAACGGTATACGAATAATTTAAGTGTATCGTTCTCACGGAATTCGGTAAAGCATGGTAGTGTTATGGAATAGTCATTTCTGCTAATAGCATGAACATTTGTAACTTCAAAAGGGTCATAGTTAAGGGGATAATCAGAGAAATATTTTTGTACGGCCTCGGGGCTAATAAACGATTGGTTAGCACCGGTATCTATTAGAAATTTTAAAGAGGGACAAGAAATTTCTATGTATGGTAACTGTCTTTGAGTCTGTAAATTAAGATCTATCCTTGCTCTTCTGATATCTTGTCTAACTGAAAATCCTGACTCTGAGGTGCACAGCTAGGGCCTGGTTGGGGTTCTATGTCGCTTGTTACTTGATTGTCGTAAGTTGCGCTACCATAAGTCGGGTCTGAATAGTTATAGTCATATGAGTTATAATAGTCAGCGCAGTTAGAATAATTATCATAATCTGAGTTGCAGTAATAGTCATTGGAATCGTAAGAATAGTCGGGCATAGCGAATTCATTCAGATTTACTTCTCGTGAATTTAAATGGTTATTCGGTGGCGGGTTTCCCGATTTACGCCAATCATGACCTGTCATCGCGGGTAATGGCTTATGAGTAAAATGCTGGACTCCGCTCATTGGTTTCGGACCAAAATTCTGTGAAGGGTTGGGTCTAGGCGGCAAACGGAAGACGCTGCTATGTTGGTGGTAATTCGGCGGCGGTGCGCGGAACATTTGCTGCGTACGCGTAGGAAAACGGTTTTGAGGTACGTTAGACGTATTAAATTTAAAAGCTTGGGGTTGTGGTTGATTACTACGCGGTCCTACTGGAGCTGGCCAGTTAGGTACTGGGTGTCGCGGGACTATCGGCATGTTTAACGGCACGTTATGAGGTATAGAAACTTTAGGAGTGCTTTGAGCTTTTGGAAAATTGTTACGCTGTTGCAAGTATATTATATTTAATTCCTCCTGCACGTACTCTAATGCCATTTCTATCGTTTCCGGACGCATACATTGAATACGCGATCCTAATGGTTCCTTTAATCCACGTACAAATGCCTGCATAGTAACTTTCTTATAAAGTGTTCGTTTAGCTTCAATAGTCATCAGTAAAGTCTCGTGTAATGTCACATATGTCATGATAGTACTGAACAAGGTTTGGCACTGGTCATAAAATTCCTGAGGGGATTTGTTACCTTGTGTAGCTAATGAGAGGTCATTGTACAAAGCCGTTTCGTCCCTCTGCCTCTGGTCTGAAAAGTTATTTATAAGAGCTGATCTAATGCCTGCCCACGTTTCAGGAATGCCGTTTGAATTAATTGTAGATGCGGCGGACCCTGTTACCTTATTTAAAATACCATTTAATAGACACAAGTTTCGTAACTCGCTACCTGGCTCAGGGCTCGCATATTAAGCTACAATCTGGTCACATATATTAATAAACCTAGTTAAAACGTTAGGGTTACCGTCAAATTCCGGCACAAGGCGTAAGGCCTTAAAAATAACGTCGGGATTGTGCGACATTTTAACTACGAATAAATCACTTAAGCTAATATCTAATTCACTATCTAAATTTCTATGACTATCTACTATATGCCGGCGAGTCTGTCTTGATGCAGGGTGTATCCTACTGACTGCGCCAATTACGTATACTGCAGCCGAGAGTTCGAAAAAAAACCAAAGTTACTTAGAAATTAATTTAATTAAATATAAAAGAAATTACAATTAAATAAGTGAAACCTATTCGATGCGAGAATATGGAATGAATATATTTAATTATACATTATTAATATTGATTTGCTGCGTCAACGAATTCATGCCGCGACGGACGTCATCGGTGGCGATGCAATTGCTGCGTCGGCGATTTTTGGCTATTGCTATTTCTTTCCAAATATACAGCGATGATGTTGACTGTGCGAGGTCCATTGGGGTTCCGTATATAACATGCGTAAGGTCGATGATCTCTATTTGTTACCTACAAAGTAGCATAATTCTCGTACACGTCACATTATACTGCTGTCAAATTAGTGTAGATTTTGACGAAAATGCTTCATTGAAAATAACATTATTTACTTTATAGGAATTTAAACTTACGTGATCATTTAAACTTATTTTAAATTGTCTTTCGGGATTTATACCACATACCTTTGTTTGGAGTAACCGATATTTCGGCACTGTTGCAAGCGCCATGTTCACGGATGTACTGAGGGTATTGCGGGTGGATGAATGTTACGAGCAAGTAAGTAAGAAAGCGGGTAGACCGTTATACTTGCTCGTAACATTCATCCAACCGCAATACCCTCAGTACATCCGTGAACATGGCGCTTGCAACAGTGCCGAAATATCGGTTACTCCAAACAAAGGTACGTGGTATAAATCCCGAAAGACAATTTAAGATAACATTATTTACTTTATTTTCTAAAAGAAGAAATAAATGCGTTATATGTAGGTTCTATGTCCCGAACTAAATACATACTTATCAGGAAAACACTGACTGATACACGGTGTATAATGGTATGACAGGTAGCTTATTTATGTGGTATTTTAATGTATAAACTATATTCCTGCAAAGCTTTTTCACAATTCACAATCTGTTTGGATTTTTTTTCGTGAGTAACAAACATTCATACAACCATCCCACCATCCACACAGACTTTCACATTATATTTATTACAGTAGTAATATACAAAATCCGTCGCAGTCTGCAAACCTTGAAGAATAAGCAAGCCTACTTTCAATTAATAATTAAGTCAGCTCATATAGAAACTGAAACTTACAAGTAGTGAAACATGAGTAGCAAAGTTCATACGTAGTTTCAGACGATAATTGTAAAATATGAGCTAACGATTGAACTTCTTAGTCGCATGCAATGCTTTAATTAATTTTGAGCTAAAATGGTAGAACAAAAATCCGTGTTCCAGTGACTCTAGCGTCTGCGTCTGCTGATCTGTCCCGGGTCAGATTCCCGGGTTGGGCAAAAAGTGTTACTGAGTTTTTCCGAATGCTCCGTAGCAGCACGGAGTCTGACAATGGGCACGGTAACGCCAATAGGCTCGAATAACAAAAAAGGCGAAATAGGGGTGTAACATTACACTTTTGCCTATCCCTCCAGGAATACAGGCGTGACGATATAAAAAGAAAAAAACCGTATAGAAATGATAATAATATCCTTTGGCCTTGGAGAACACGTCGCGTCGGTCTCGGCTATCATGTAGATCTTTGACAGACGTTATGAGGAGTCTGTACCCTTAAATTTACTGACACTGTTCTAAATCGTGAAATAACACTAAACGTTTGGGTTGCGGAGGTCAGACGGCACTCGCTCTGTGGTAAAGCTAATATTTTGTCAATCTAGTTAGAATAGTTAGCGGAGCTCGGGCTCCAAGATAAAAGTCTTAAATCCAACCGGGATTGCTCTAGGGAAATATTAATGAACTAAGCAAAAAAAAAATTCTGTGATGACACACCAAAAAAGGCGCCAAATATCGCGTTACTCAGTATCGAAAAAATGCGAACGATAGCTAGTAAGATAAATAAAATACAGATGTCAACACTTATTCCCTGGGCAGCTTCTGTACAAGAAAAAAAATATTATTTCGCTTGACGGAAACCGTACAGTAACACAGTACACCCTAATAAAGCAGAAACGAAAAATAGTAATACGACGCGCGAAATATATCAGCACTGATGTAATGCCTTCCCATTTCTCTGGAGACCGAAGGTAATACTTTGTTACTTGTCTATATATATATATATAACAATCTATAGCACCTTGTGTATTAACATATTAATTTTTGGAATAGGAATTGTTTTAGTTACGTTTAAAACAAACAAAGGTGAGTTTCAGGCGAGAGGGGAAGATCAAGCGAGACATGACAATACAATCTTGTAGATTAAATTAAAAGGAACAATAATTGGAGATGGTAATGACGAAAGCAGACACCAGCTATTTGTAGTGTATAATATTCAGAAAGCGATTATGTTTCTATTATTTATATACTGTATTCTTCTATAGAATAGTTTAACTAAAACACAGGTAGTACTCGTATTGGAGTGCGCACTCTGTACAATGTCAATGGCCTACGATTCATCACCTCATAGGTAGTCAAAAGGCTGATTGCTGATAAAAGAAAAATCAATTATATACGCTAACATGATCTATGGTTAGCGCTTTATAGCCCCTCTAAAAAGCACAGGATTGATTTCGAGCAGAGCAGTTTAGAATTCTTCAATGAAACTTCCTTTTGCAATGTCTTATTAGAACAGGAATAGCGTCGCCTTACCTTAAAATTACCTTGTAAACTGCAAACAACGCGTGGTTAACTCGCGAACTCCGCGCTTATGTCTCGCGCCTGCGTTTGAATTTCAAACTAATTTATTGAAATTATACTCGTTGATATCGTTTCATCCCCGCTAAGCATAACATATATAAAAGATCGCCGAGTCTAAAGTCTTAAGAAAGCTTGAAACCTAGCCGTAAACGCGGTGACGTCTAACCGTAGCCAAGACTACGTGCCGAGGATGTAGTGTTGGTCAATTCTTCTACATTTCGATTTGCCGAGTTATAAAAACGTGAAAATTACGTGATGAATAAAATCAATTTTGTATAGCAGAGGGCTTTACAAACGTTCAATCAACATATAAAAAGTACACCCAGACTCGAAACAACAATTTGTAGAGCACGAAAGATTTTGTCGTAGTGAAATCGAACTTTTAAAAAAAGAACTTTCAACATACGACGCAGTACTGAAAAGAAATATTACCAATCTGAAATGAACGTCTCGTTAC
The DNA here is from genome assembly GCA_944739405.2 of Euclidia mi. Classification (NCBI taxonomy): domain Eukaryota; kingdom Metazoa; phylum Arthropoda; class Insecta; order Lepidoptera; family Erebidae; genus Euclidia; species Euclidia mi. The sequence continues at coordinate 77,354,113 of OX123193.2, read as the reverse complement.
TAAGGTAAGTAAAATATAGAAGTTATTGCTACGTTGAATGGAGTGATCTCACATCGCAATTTGGCGCAGTATGTCTTATTATAACACTTGTAAGTTTAGTCATTCAACCGAATGTAAACGCAAACCCATTTTGAACTTCCAACTTGCAGTTTGGTGATTGTAACCAAGTGCTTCATTTCATATAATAGTTTGATAACAATAAGGGCCCATATGTGTTAAAGACGCTCTACAGCTGGGTGCAGTGATAATATGTACGCAAAGTGGACTGGCAGCGGCTGAACACGAAGAGCCGAAAATCGGGCTCAGTGGCGTGCCATTGGAGAGGTCTATATCCAGCATTAGACTATGATAGGCTGATGATGATGATATGTTAAAGATATATATTTTAATATTTATTGCCTTTTATCTATACTGCATGAATGACGTCGTAGTTTGAGCTAAGCAGCCGCTTCACCGCCCCACGCGGAATGTTGTAGGTGCGATTCCGAGACAACACTTGGTGTGAACCGCAAATCGATGTATCGAGTCCGGATGTACTTTGTCTGCGTTCGTTGAAATGTTGTAAAATCATTTAACAAACGGGATCTATTCCTAGTGAGGGAATTAACTTTTACTTGATAACCACTTTTTTTTTGCCACGCAGTGACAATATGAGATTTTGCAATTTTTGTTTTCTTATGTTAACGTATAAAACGTATGGCAACTGTAAATGAAGTCAGCAATTGTATATAAATCAATAAATATCTAGTCTTCTTTCACATAAAGTACAGCTATATTCTGGGCAAGAAATCTGTTATGCCTCTCAACTATAATATCAATAACATGTCAATACTATGAAACTATTGACTCGAAATATTTTCTAGATAATATAAATGAGGGACTCGATATCACGGCTTCACAATACCTTCGATTAATTATTTAATGCCCAACGTTGTTACACAGTTTGGATAGTGCCCGAAATTTCCAAATTGTGCGACATTCGCATGAAATTTTTCTTTACTTTTGAGTAAATATTACTAAAGGGTTCGAAAGTTAGACCTTAGATTTATCCATACAAAGTAAAGCAGTTTTCAGGAGTCGTGGTACAATGTAGCTACGTATAAGAGAAAGAGATGCACAATATCCTGTACTTACCATATGAAATGTCATAATTATTTTGGTATTACAGAGATAGCCTGCTGGCCCGATTAAGAGCCGCTTCACACCAGCCTTTGTTCAGCTAAGGCGTTTGATGTGCACGGGAGCTGCGCTAGCGCAGCATGTCATTTACCAAAGGTACGCTAAAAACGCTGAAATGAAAAGGATCTAAGATATTACTGCGCAGACCGACGACCTCGAGTTTAATCCTACAGAACGTAAAAGTATTTTCGAAGTTATATGCGTATTAGATTATTTGCATTTGCATGTCAAAGATCTCTACGATATTCTCTAAAGACATGTGAAGTTTGCTGACGTAAAAATTGGTCGTCCCTTCTCATAGTCTGAAGAGACCAGTGCCCAGCGATGGCATTGTTAACATACAAGGTTGCTATCATAATTATTATAAAATAAAATAGCCCCATGGGTTCTAGATATTCTTCAATTGGTTTAAAATCTACAAGCTCTGTCTAGATTTTTGTCAGAAGCCTTGAGTGCGTTGTTTAAAAATATTTTTATAACATTTTCAAGTTTCCTTTACAACCATTAATTTTTACTAGCAGAATAATTAATGCAAGGTCTTCTGGAAAATTGTTATTTACAATAAATTATCTTGCTAATTGAATTAGACATAATCCACGTAACATCGCTTCAATTAAGCACATTAATAAAACATAAACAGGCTTAGTACTATAAATAACAATGTAAGCAATTTGGATAACTTGAGCAAAGAGGATATTTTAGAGATATCAACGGTATTTTCGTCAAATTGGCAAAGACACGTTTTGACAATATAGTGGCCATGCTTTGCAAATGCCATTTGCCATTCGTCAAAATAATGTCAAAATGCAGGTTAATTTGGTATAGGTAATGTAAAAATGAACTTGGTAGAAGATAGAGACGCTTGAAAGAGTGTAAAGGAGACCTTTGCCCAGTAGTGGATCAACATAGGTTAAAAAATTTGTAAAAATCACAAAGAATAATTTATGCTCAAAACTTATATCAGGTATTCTATGTTTATTATCAGCCTGCCAGTTTTTACCCCTGCCCCGCTTCAAGTTGCTACCCCTTTTTAGAAACGTCCAGCTTATTGCGACAAGATTCGCTATTACTTGATTAAAAGAGCAAATTAAATAAATTGATAAACAAAGATATAAGGACATATTTATTTCTGAATTTTGGTTTACAACACTCATACAAGTCAAAACCATAGTCTAGATGATGCCGGCTTTTCCTAGCTACATGAATTCTTGAGTAGAAACTCAGAGTTATTGCTCATTTTTCCGATCATTTCAATTTATTTCACCTTTTTTGATCTTTTAACGTCCAGACAAAATGGGTTTAGTATGCAAATAGAAAGCAGGATGTCGTCTGACGCTTTTGCCTGAAGCCCACCTAAAATATTAATGTAATCTATGTAGGTATAGTAACCAGCTTATTCATGAACACAGCGAGCGCATACTTCGAATATTGGCAGATAATGCCCTTTATATTGTAAGCATCCACTAAGGAAATATGTTTTCCAACTTCACCTTAGGAAAAGATAAGAGATAAACGGTTATATGAAAGTCAGTAATTTTGATAGTTTGAAGAATAAAATAAGAATAATTTCTGATTTTTATCAAAACTAAGTGTCCATGTAAATCGCTTTTTAAAGTATCGTGGATTAGTGCTGGAGTGATTTTTATCTGGGGCACGAAAAATATGGTAAAATAAATCATATTGTAATAAGGAGTTGGTATAAAATTATGTTTACTTGCTCGTGTTTGGACACAAATGTACACCTATTTAGGTGTTTTTCATAATTTCCTCAAAAAGGGTAAATTAGAGATCGAAAGTTTTGGAACTAAATACAAATCTATTGAAGCGAACAAATGGCAGTTTCTTCACAAACAAACCGACAGCAGTTGATATTTTCGTGAAGCAGTGAACTTTGAACTACTTAAGTCTTGTTTTTATCAGAAGGTACGAAAGATATCCGAACTGAACGTGAAAGTAGGAAGCTTCTCGCACGCTAACCTATCAGCGTAATTACATTAACTGGGAGGTTTAACACCTCTGCACAATGAAAGCAGTAAAACGATTTTTAGATACCGTTTTCTCGTAATGGTGAATAATTTATTGTTGAACAAAACTTTCGAAAATCATACCCTTCTAACCGATAGATATCAATTTATTATTAATGCCTACAGGCCTACCGACTGATAAACTAAAGGCTATATCAATTAATTCCAAATTTCTCAAGGGTATAGGGAAACTAATGGCTTATGTACTCAGTTGCAAACAAAAACTACTCAGTCCCCAAGGATAAAGATTTTAGCTAGCAGATACACGAACTTAATCACCTAATTTAACTGTTATTACCGGTCATAAAAATGCTATGGCCATGTCAGTAACAGCTAGATTGAAATAGAAAACACTAGGTAATTAGATCCTTAAGTGCTATATTATGTTCAAGGAATTATTCGAGGCATTTCAACGTTAATAATGTGTAATATATCAAATCTTAGGACGTCAGAAGCAGGCATTTTGGAACGTACAAGGATATGTACGGCATCCATCATCGTCAAAGTCTCTTTCACCTTATTGTGACTTAAAGCATAAAACTTACTTGGTTTATCCAGATCACTGATGAATTCCTCCGTCTCCACATATCCATGTATTCCATCAACAAACACTATCAGTACAAGCCACAACACTCTGCCCACCCACACAAACATTTTACCGACACCACTCAATCGCATCCTGGTAGCAAAGCAAACACACCAATAACACCAAAAAAATCAAAATAATTTATTCTCAAAAATTTGGTTCAGTCCGTGTCCAATTTAAATTCAAATAAATTCTTCTTGACAAAAACTTGTTGATCCCTTTTTTTCATTAATCATATTCACTTTTCATAATTTCTAAATTAATATTATTCATTAGCTGTTAAAATAAAAACATGATGATTAACATAAACATAGCGTGACACGTGTTGTACGACAGTAAACAAATCGCGGTTTGACAGACGGGGAGCGACGCGTGAAGCAGCGTGCGTACCTCTCGGTGCCGTGCCGCCGGCAACATTGATCGAAAACCGAAGCGGCAACAATCGCACAAAAATATATGTTTTCTTTTTCGAAATTCCAATTTCGAATATAACTCTTGTTGGTTGGTATATTTTAAAATTTTGACAACAGTTGCGATCTCGATGGCTGCCAATTTATAATGTGCGGAGAATTTCAGCATTTTACACATTTCGAGTTATTCTGTAACCTTTGTGTTCGGCAAAAACAACTATGTATGTTATCCTATAAAATATTTTCTTTATAACTCTAGAAGCTTTGAAGAAATATGTCATGTTTATTTTGGATTTAACCGAGTATATAACTATGATTTTGATTGATTTTTGATTTTGAATGTCTTTATTAATCACTTAATGTTACAATAATTGTTTACAAACGATCTTATTCTATTTGTACACAAAACAATATACGTAACCGTTTAACAGACTAAGCGCCTTTTAAAAACATAATGCACATGAGTAGCTAATTATTTAGTTAACAGATAGGTATTATTATAACTTACCAGGATACAGAAGCTAATGTCAATCTTAGCAGGGAATAACATTATCATCACAGAAATATATTACATAACTTACACAACAAGAATACACAGTGTATTTATTTACGTATAAAAACTTTTGTTCTTTGCATTCATAATTTAAAACACAAAGGTGATAATTTTACGTTAAATATGTAATATTAAAAAAAATTGCGGGTAGCATTATCAATAATGTTCTAAAGCCAGTCGAGCAGCGGCGGCCAGGTAAGCAAGCTAACGTCATGATTCATGTAAGAAATAGTGATGGGGCAGCCGATATCGATTGTATGTCTGTGAGTAGGATAGTGTATGTAATCTACTTTTTCCTATTTTACTAATGAGCTTGTTACGTAATGGGTTTTTGTATAAATAAAATTTACGTGACAAATTTAATATATATTCTTTTATAAGTGGATATTTAATACGTTTATGCAATGTTTTTAAATTGGTAAGGAATGAAGTATTATATGATAATACAAGTGCCCTATTTTGAATGACTTGCAATTTATTGTAGTTTACATCGGCCAAACTACACCACACGGGTGCCGCATATGTGAGACAAGGTCTAATGAGTGTTGTATAGATAAGAAACTTAGTCGACGCGCTCAGGGATGATTTACGATTTAACACTGGTTTTAAGGAGTTTAAAGCTTTGGTGCTCTTTTGAACAACATGTTCTGTGTTTTTGTTCCAATTTAATTTCCTATCCAGCACTACACCTAAGTATTTCACTGTTAGACTCCACGGGATCTGAAAACTGTCTATTTTGACGGTCCTAGCAGGGAGGGTACGTTTTCTAGTGAAGATAATGCCTTCAGTTTTGGTAGAAGTTAACTTAAGCTTCCATGTAGCAAAATAAGAGCTTAGGCGTTCTAGCGATAACTGTAAACGTCCAATTATTATGTCAGTATTTTTATGACTGGCGTATGTTACTGTGTCATCGGCATAGACAGCAAGGTGTGTGTGGGCTTGTTTGGGCATATCATTTAAATAAATGATAAATAAGCGTGGTCCAAGAATTGAGCCCTGTGGGACACCAGCAGGGATAGTTTTTGGAGCAGAACGCTATATAACTATGGATTTTATGATAATTTAATTCAGGGGTAATGTTACCGACACTAAAGTGTGTTCAAAGTTTTGAGGGATATAATAAAACACTTGGATGGAAGTTGCGTTTAAATTGGTTCACAAATATCAGAAGTTAGCTGTCACTGGCATAACGTCTTTATAAGTTTGTGAGCTCGCGAACATTTTAGTTTAGTTTTAAGGTACCTGGGTGGAGTCAGCAACAAAAGTTGGACGGGTTGATAAATAGTGAGAATTATATTATCATAATGTTGTTGGAGTACCTTATATTACCTCATTTATTTTTTGGGCATCTTTTTGACGTGACAATAAAATTCACATTACGTAAGCTGCCTGTTGAAACAGTCTTTATTGACCTGTATAGATGTATTTGTTTAGTACTAGTCATTCAGATTATTTTGCCGCAGATCCGCACTTTCAAAAATGTTTTACTATACATTGCATTATAATTACTCATCAATATGAATGCTGCAATATTATACCAATTAGAACCGATAGTTAAACTCGTAATACATAAATTAAATTGCATGTTTTGAAAACAAAAATAATATAATATATTATAAAACTTTCGCTACGGTACAGCTTTTTGTAAATTATATTCACAAACTTGTAAATATATTGAAATTAAACTACAGTTTACGGATTTTATCGCGTTATATTGGTTTCACTTGTTATTACATTTAAACCGAATGATCTAGAAACTACATTTTTATTACTAGCCAACGTTTCGAATTCTTTACAGGATTCATGTTCACGGCAGACTGAGGTGATATTTGTCTTTGTCTTGAATTTAAAAGTCATCTCAAATTACCCGAACATTTTTCAACTATTGGTGTTACTATCTACGCAGAATGTGCTCACTGTGTCTTGATGTCTTCTGGTGACTTTGTCCTTCTTGGGTTTCATTAGCCTGATAACAGGGTCCAAAGCTGGAGGAACATTCCAACCATCTTCCCTATTGAAGTTAGGATGTTTTTTAATTTCAATAGCTTCACGTATCATTCTTGGCATAAAGCGGTGTTCTTTTGCGAGTATCTGTGGTTTATCAAATCGCAGGTAATGGTTGGTTCTTTGTTCTACATGTTCACACACAGTAGACTTCGTCGAGCGTTTGTGTTTAATGTCAGCTATATGTTCCTTTAGTCGAATGCCTATGCTTCTCTTGGTTTGTCTAATGTATGAGAGCCCACACTCACAATCTATCTTGTAGACCCCGGTCTCTTGTAAAGGTAACTGACTCTTGACAGATGGTAATAATTGGCTTATCTTCGTTGGCGGCTTGTAGAAAGTTTTGATTGAAGCTCGTTTCAAGATGTAGCCAATCTTGTCGGTCACGCCCTTGATGTATGGGAGGACAGCAGGTTGTCTCTCTACTGTGGCTGGCTTGTGGCAAGTGAAACCAATATAACGCGATAAAATCCGTAAACTGTAGCTTAATTTCAATGTGTAACATTCGCGTAAACCCAAGAAAATATTATTGTAAAGATATCTAAAACATTTTTAGAGAGTTTACATGATATATCAATATGTTCACTTGGCCATGAGGAAAAAGTATTTCTGTATTATAACTTTAACCTACTCTTTGTATAAATGATTAAGTGGAGAGTAGGGACGGCGCTAGCCTTCCAAATTCGGGTGTGAGATTTGACGTTGAGTTGTACAAGGAAACTGCCTCTTTAACGAAAGGAAGGGTGAAATTCCATCAACATCAAATTTTATTGCTTAGATTTAATTAATGTGAACTGTTTATCATGCGTTCTAATTGTTTGCGAACTTTTGTCTACGTTTACAAGCGTGTGCCTATTACAGTTTAAAATTAGGGATAGGTGCTGATTTTATGTGTAGAGTAATTACAGGGTGAAACTACTGTTTTATTCTTCTTTTATTAGGGTTTCGTGTCCCAAAAGGCAAAATCCAATTTTTTATGATGACTTTATAGTCCGCCGGCTTCTGTCTGTCGAGATCCTTTTCATTAAGAATGCGTGAATGTGTATGGATAAATTTGGAGAAATATTTATAATTGATCATAATCTGTCCAGGCGAATACATGATGGTATATTTCACACTACATATTATAATATATAATTTTTATGATGACTGTTAGGAGTTGGTCAAAAAACAAAAATATTTTGTGAACGACAGCATAAATATTATTTTTAAGGACAACGGAATCATCGCTTCATTTTGTTTCTAGACACGAACTTGACTGGTTTCATCTTTGTTCAAATGCAGATATCTGACAGTCCATGATATGCTTGATGTGAATACGACCATTAAAAAAAGGTCTACGCTGCAAGCATCGTGTATCCGATATTGCGCAAATAGCAACCGATTGTTCGAGAATTTGCGAGAGAAAATCGACAAAGTGTATAAAACGTGAATTCTGACACAATACTGTGAATTTGGTACTCCAATTTGCTTCGAATATGGTAGCAGGATACGAGAGCAAGTAAATAATATTCGTGAAGAAAAGGATTGCTATGATGAACTAGTGAAAATAAATTTCTTTTATTTGTGCTTTATAATAGCCAAATCGAACACAATGGGACGCCATTGGACGGACCAGCGGGCTGACAACAGGATGAAGATGATGATGCTGGATGGACATACAAGATGCTAGTATAAACTGAACAATCTTTGTATCAAAAGCCGATACAGTCTAAATCCAACTAATGCTAGTTTTGTATAGATATGTCATCTGAGCATTATATCAAGTCAACTATAAATAAAAATCTGACTACTATCGATAAACAAAAGCAATTACATTTGTTATAAATATATTTAGATTCTTAGAAAACAACTTGACTGCACGGTTGGCGTAGTGGTTTAAGCGGCCGCCTCGCCACTTGACATTGCGCCGAGTGCTGTGTAAAACACTATGTGTAATTCACAAATTGTTGTTTCGAGTCTGGATGTTCATTGTGTCCGTTAGTTGTATGTTTGTAAAGTCCCCCGCGACACAGGATTTAGTTCTAATGCGGGAATTGTCTTACAAAAAAAAGAAAGATTGAAAGATTCAGATATTGTATATGAATATTTTCTTCATATACTCAATGTTTGAAAATCCTAGAATTCGACTGCTGACGCCATAGCTGTTTAGATGAGCTTTTCTACTGGAATGGTTATTATCCTATAAGGCGTATAAATATTATAATTTGCTATGAATCTATTTTAAATTTTCTCTATGCAAATTGTAATTTGTAAATTTCTCTCAAAACTTTGTCCTCCATTCCGATCGAAACTAGACGGACAAACCCGAGCAACATAATAGATAAGAATTTAAAAATTTTACTTGTAGTATTTGATATAAATTCTATAATACTTTGTAAGATCTAGTTATTTCCCTTATCATTAATTCCGTGTGTAAAGAGAGAAATAGATTCTGAAATTATTTTAGAATTACCCCAAAAACATACACTGTTTAATTATTTTCGTGAAATAAATTATGTTTTCAGTAAGATAGCCATTTACGTATTTCCCTTTGTATATTGGTATAATGGAATCTTCTTTGTAAGAAGTTATTTAATACTCGCGTTTTAATTAATTTTCAATTTCGTACGGTATTCATTTCGTTTAAAACACATCACACGTCTGCCCCTTTGACGAAAATTATTTTCTGGAAACTTCGTTGGAGTACATGTAGTATTATATAGCAAATAATATTTTAAGCGACTTTTCGTTTGAAGAGGATTTTACTTTATAGTCCATTTTGTGTTGCTCAGCTCAATACTGATTCCGGGAAAAACCATAACCCGTGAAATATAGTTAGACCAACAGTTAGGAATATTTAAACAAAATATTATGAGTATGCTTTCCAAAGCTGTATTAAATAACCATTTTGGAGTACCTAATCGATTTTAATCTTTTGCGATTTATATTCATCATACAATTTCCCTTTTTATCATTTTCATTTTGGAGTATTTCATTTTAGAAGGTTATATTCCTTAAAATTACGAGTCATCATATAGCGCTACTGTGTTTTTAAAGCATCATTTAATCATCTAGTATGTATATAGGACACCCAGAATTGAGAAAACATATTTTGTGGATCACACAATGTATTGTATCATGTGGGAATTGATCCCATGGCACTCGTTGGTGAGATAACATAAAAAAGCGCCACCCGTGTGCAGTTTCAAAGCATTTGCCGAATTTTTATTTAGAGAAAGCATTACATTCTTACTTATACAATAACATTTCATGGATTGTTATACCGAGGTCAGGAAGAGAACTGGAGTTATTGATATAGCTCTCGTCACATAAGCAGTTCCACCGAGCGACGGAGTAGATGAATCTTGGAGTGGAGACCACGTTTCAGAAAAATAATTATGAGATGCTCTTCGACTGTGGTTCGACGACCTGAAAAATATGGCTGGAGCGGGCTGGATGCTGACCATGGTCTGGGAGCCTATGTCCAGCAGTGGACTGCAATAAACTGATTAAAATAATTATTCCATTTGCTTATAATCTTTAAAAATACATGAAGTAATTCTACTGAATGTGCAAAAAACATTGCATTTTTAATTCTCCTAGCAGAACAAAAATGATTCCACGCGTGTTTTCTACCCTTTGTTTCACCGTATAAATAAAAATGGCTGACACAGATATTACCACTGGTAAGTTACAAGTATAATATTTATTTTGCCTAATGCCTCTTTATGTATTGGTATACCAGATATAAAGGCTATTACTTTCTGTAATTGAAAATGACTTTTGTCGCTTTTTGGGCCATATTTTTCATTTTTAGTACTCGTAGTTTGGTTATAAACATTGCATATAACAATCTGAGAATTAATGGTGCACTAATTCTTAGAAGTAGTTGAATTATATCAGCATCAGTAATAGGACTGGCCTGTAACTTGGTACTTTATATTAAAAAACTTTCGTTGACAGTTATTAAAATGTCTGGTTTCGGATTAGATGATCGTTCCTGAGTTGGCCAAGAGCATAGTATTCTTGTCTGTGTTTGTTCTTTTATTTAAGAGCTACGGTCTTATTGGTGTTGTTCCTATCACAGAGATAAGAATATCTCCATGATAGGAGCTGGTGTCGAGAATCACGAGCTAGAGAAAAGTGGTCATCCTTGGAAGAGGTCTTTCAAAACAACTTTGGAAAATTTTGACAAAGATTTTAAAGGTTTTTCATTACTTTATTATCTCACACTCTATCATCAAGTACAAAAACGCTTTACACTTCACGTAGTACATTTACTCAGATTGAACTAATACAGTATCCTAAAAAGTAAACTATAGAGTAAAATGTTTAGCAGCTCCGTCATTCCTACGAGCCACAAGAGTAGCACTAGTAATGCAGGTTTACTACCAGCACGAGACGTAAGCCGGCAATTCTTTCGGTTTTATTTGATTCTTTACGTGCGTGTGCTAGTTAGTCCAACTAGTTTTCTGAACCTAGCGTTTCGACGTACGGTGTTGGCTTGTAGTGACAATGTTTTTGGGGTTTGATTGATTCTATACCTATGTACATGTTTCTTTTAATTTTGCTTGGTGTATCTAGTGAGTAAAAGTGGATATGAAATGGTGGCGATTTAAGCGTTAGGATACAACATTCTTGCGACGAAATACATTGAGGTGCTTAATTCAAAGGTAACAATTTTTGGCGGTCGGTGCGATCTCACAATGGCAATTTTTATTTTGATAACAGCAACATCTCCTGTTTCCAATTCAGACCTGTTGCAAAAGTTATTTTTAACTTATCGCACATCTAGATCTAAAGAGGTTTAACTCAAAAAAGCACTTTTTTCAGAAAAGGCGAAAAACTGATTACTACTTACCTGTGCACCGCAGAAGTGTTCTGAATATAAATATGCTTTTATTACGCAGCTAGAACAAGTATGTTATAGAAACATGGTGTTTATCTCATGTATTGCGGCAAAAAATTGGATTTTTGGAGTTATTTCCCTTTTGCTGACCAATGTACGTATATTTATTTGGTTATTTTGACTTGAGCCTTTGTTGGTGAATCAAGTTCTTAGTTAGCTCTCTTTTGAAGAGTAACCAGAAATTTAAAATGCAATAGAGTGCAATAGAATTTTGTATTATTTATAATTAGTCAGAATGATTGAATGATTTGTGACCAGCAGTAAGGCGGTTGTTGATAATAAATTAGCAAAAATACACTAATAGTAATGACATCAATCAATATTGTTTATTAACATTCCTGGTTATTAAACTTACAACAGTCTCTTGTGTCGTTATAACATTCTAAATAATCAACAAAACATAAAAGATATAGGAACTTTAGTTCGGAAATAAATAATATTAATTGTAAAAATGGGCACGCTACCGCTCGACAGCGTTGCGGCGGAATTTTTTGACGCGTCGTAGTTGGTAATTTTTATTTTATTTATTTTCATTTCATACTTTTGCTTTTTTATAGTTTAGTTTAGATATATAATTAGTTTAATTTTATTGTACATTATAATGTTAATGCTATTTATAGACCAATTATAATATATATATATATATATATATATATATATATATATATATATATATATATATAGATAATTGTAAAAATACGCATAGAAAATCATATTTCAATTATGTATATCATCTATGTATGACTGATAAGAAATAATCAACTTTAAACTTATAAATACACTTAAATTTTAAAATATAAATAGACTAAAATGTTGTCTTGTTGTCTTGACACTTCGTCAATTTTGTCTTTACATTTAAATCGTCATTTTTCTCCACAGGGTCAACAGGGTGGTCCAATTCTTCTTTCTTTCACATTTTTCTTAGACTTAGACAGAGATGGGTACGCTTTGCCTGTATTTCTTAGCTGTTTTGCGACTTTCGAATTCCACTTTGCTGGTTTGCGTACCATGTTTTTCCCTTTTTTTCGATTTCTAAATTTTGAGTTTCAGAAACTAAAGCATTTTCAGGGTCTACTTGCTCACCATCATCTTCCGTATCCGATGAACTTAGAGGAACTCGAGCTACCACTGCTGCTATTAGTACTGGTGCAAGACGAACTCGACGATGTTCACGGTATGATCTTAGGTGGAATCCGTTTTTTGTGAGCCAATCGAAAATTAGGATCCTCATCGGAGTCGTCAATATTATTTTCATCGCTCCGGATTGGGGAAGTATAATAATTTGGTGCACCAGAATTTTGTTATTTAGACGTGCTGGGGATAGATGTATCGATAAGACGGCACGATTTTCAATAAATGAGACTCCTTCACTCGATAACGTTATCCTGAAGTCACCCTCTAGGCTTTCATGTTGTGTAGAAATTATAAGAGGAGTGACATTTTCTTTAGGTATCCCTATTTTCTATCATATTTACTAAAAACCGACCACGTCTCATTGTTTTCCTGATAAAGATAATATTTATTGTTCTTACTTATAGGGTCATGTGCGCCAAATTTATTTAAACAGCCATCAAGTTGACATTTTTCCCCATTAGCAATATTCTAAAGTAATATTTGGGGCAATAGGCTCGCCCCTTATTACGTGGGACTGAAGTATATCTGGCGAAAAGTGGGTGTAGAAATATACCTCTGCCTACCCCTTCGGGGATAAAAGGCGTGACGATATGTATGTATTTGGGGCAAACCATCTAAAGAGAGCTAATTCAAAATTATGCATTAAAAAGGGAACAAATCCATTAATTTCAAAGACGAATATAAAATTGTACGTATTTGGAATGATCCTTATTACCAATAGCAAAAGAGTTCAATTTAGGCAGGTTTTCAAAGAAATTTATGAGTTTAAAATATGACTCAACAAAACGGAGTCAATTACAAATTCGAATATGTTTCATCAATACGGCAACAACTCAAAATAAAAAATATGCTCACCTGGCCAGCAAAACAGGTTCAATTCAAAATGTTGTATTAATTTACTCAGCAGCAACCACCTACAAAGCATTAACTCAAAATAATACTGATAAAAATTTCAACAATACAGGTACAACTCAAATTAACTCGAATTTGTTAACAACAGGCACATGCACTTCGCTCGCAATTCTGATGGCAACTAGCAATGTCGCTGTGTTGGTGGGGGGTTAGCGGTGCTCGCTCATTCAACTAAAGAGACACTTAACGCCATCTAGTATTAAGTAGCAAACATACTTTTAAATCTGTTTTATTGGTCGATAGGTTTTTGGTTCGGGAATTTGATGGTGTGGTTAACTCAAATTTGACGATTTTTGAGTTGACTCCCTTTAGATCTAGCTGTGCGTTATGTGTAGCGTTCATAGCGTGACTTGGCATGTCGTATGTAATAGGTCGAGAAAGTCAAGCAACCCACGCACTGATCGCCACTTGTAAGGATTATGGCATTTACATTGGAGCGCTAATCTGCTTCGGAGAGCACGTAAGGCTGTCGGTCCCGCTTTTCCTTCCTCCCGTCGTCCCAGGACTCATCAGGCTATACAGGGTAAAATTGAATAGATGCGACAAAATGAAATGGGAGCTTCAGTTATAGTTACGTAGTAAATATATACTAATAATTACTATAACTGAAGCTCCCATTTCATTTTGTCGCATCTATTTAATTTCACCCTGTATATCAGAGGCTTTCGAATAGTTGGAAAACGCCGACACCTATATATATATATATATATATATAAAATAGGTGTATAATTGATTTAATTAATAATTACGAACATTTTATATGGTGTAATAATAAGGCACAATCCCGAGAGCTCGTTGACATGAAAGCTTGCGTTCGTGCATCGCGTGGATTTACTCAAAGTTATTCTCATTTAAGGTGGTAACCTGACCTGGCGTTAACCTGGATGCCCATATCTGTCAACATTAGCACTAGGAAACTTTTTGCTCTTTTCACACTCACATTGACATTTAGCAAATACTATTTCAAGGTACCAATAATACCAACATATTATATGCCACTTGATGATGGTAGGGTAGCTTCCACAGCGTAATTTGACTACCTATTAAGTCAAAGTCAAAATTATTTATTCATTTGAGTAACAATGTTACGTTTATGAACGTCAAAACAATTACCTAAAGATTCCACATTTACTGCTACGTTCGCAAAGCAAGGGCGTAGAGCCATGAGAAAGAACGGGCAATAAAAGTCACGGTCACTCTTTTTCCTCGCCAGGTTAAGCATAATACACATAATTTACAATTTGTAAGGTGCTGCAACTTTTACACCTTCTATATCACTTGTAAATATTGTTAGTAATAGATCGGCAAAGATAAACTAGAGCCATAGAGGTTATTACTTGTTTGACTTTCCACTTGCGTGGCATGAGCTATATATTAGATAATCATCGGTCGCGGTACTTGTCTCCAGACAAGAATCATTAGGCCATATTTGTAGCCTCCGGCCGGTCTGAAAACTCCATCACTGGATTTTGCCACTTTTTAAGAAGTTTAGTTTAAAGACTTCATCGACTACATGACTGACCTGACGCCCAAGCAGAAGGTCAACAGACTACTAAGAACCTACTTGACCCACGACGCGTAACCTTGCCTCACCATAGTGACATATCATCGCAGGACACTCTGTCCCTGTGATGATATGTGATTATGGTGATGTGGCTTATGTGTGTAAGCTAAGATGACTACGGAAGAATTTTTTTATTTCACCCCAAATAACATAGAATTTCAGAGTATGTTTGAAGTCGGCTGATTTTGAAGCTAAATACCTTAATGGAAAGACTGTCAGACTAGAGTAACTGTAAACGGTTGTACTCACGTATTATTTTTGGTCGGCGTCCGGACGCGGACGGTCGCGCTTGCTCATGATTAAGGACCTCCGTATGGTCCGAAACTAGTCGGGCTACTCCGACCAAAAATAATACGTGAGTACAACCGTTTACAGTTACTCTAATTATGACAACTCACGATAGTTTTTACTCTGACTGTCAGACTGCTACGCAGAGAGTCCTGCGTTCGAATCCAGAGCCCACACCACTGATTTTCCGAAGTTAGGTGCGTTTGAATAACGGTGCAAGAAAACATCGCGTGGAAACCTGCATGTCTGAAAGTTCACCATAATGTTGTACTTTTTTTTATAAATTAATACCGCCAAGCCACAAATAAATAACAAGTAACATCACAACATACCTGCTTCATAATTTTCAACAGTTACCGAGCACAAGCCACGCAACTGAAGGTCCACCGCGACCTAAAGTAAACGTTTCCTGGGTAAAATATTGTAATGTGTCAACTATTTGTCATGCCGGCAAATTGTGGCGGTTGCGTACTCCCAACGAAGGTATATTCTAGTAGCGAAGCAGTATGTCGCGCAACAGAAACGACCGGCAAAAATATAGAACGGTTATAAGAGAATATATCTAATGGTTGAGTGTAGGGTAGTCTGGTACATGCCTTATTGAATAAGTGGTGAATTAGTTGAATTAGTAACCTGGCGACGTGTTGTAAGTTTGATAGCGATTTAAATTACTTGGATAAATTGGTTTCCTGACGGTTGAAATACCACTTTTTATGATCTCGAACATTTTATTGTTTATGATACTTCCTTCTGTGAAAGGACTTTATACCTCTCCTTCTCCATATCGCTGGTCCATGCCAGATTTGGTTAGTAAGCACTCTAATCTCTATATAACATATTAATGAATTTGCAGTACAGTTTGATTTCTTATCTTCTCGCCTTGCAAGTATAGAATACAGTCGCGTAAGAAGTGGGAATATTTATTTATAGACTCACGCCTGTATCCCCGAAGGGGTAGGCAGAGGTGTAATATTACACCCACAGGAGTGTGGGAATATGGAATAAAAAAATATTTCCTAACACAATATATTAATAACACAGTTCTGATATGGCTAATAATTATACTGTAAACAAGTTAATATCTTGGGGAAGTCGTCCTATCACGCTGAAGACTGGGAATCCTTTAAAGTGAGGCGTAGAAAAGCTGTCGTCAAGTTAAGGGATGTCATACTTAGAGATGGGTAGTGCTAATAACCCGGTTAATATAATTTGGCTAATAATGGATTAAAAGCAGTTAATAGCCATTAATAGCCGATTTCGGATGATAACCCTGCTATTTTAATGTTATACTAATCTTCTAATGGTTAAAAATTGCCCTTCATGGTTTTCAGGTTAGTTTCTTTTTACTATCGTCGTTCTTATTTAGTCAATACAATAGATATAATAAAGTAATTTAAAGTAAACTTGGCCTATTTAGAAATTTAATCAGCTATATACCTACAACGATTTTCTTTTATTGTTAATGTCAATTATTTGCGACAATTTTTAGGTACCTATATAATAGTATATTTTTTGTGTTTTGTTGTTTTTCTTTTTCACATTGTTTTATCAAAAACATTATTACAAAAAAAGGAAATATTTTTCATTCTAACTACTTAGATTCATTAAAATCATCAACTTTTCGAAGGTTTGTTAATTTAGGTGACGTATTTAGTTGTTCATGTTCTTCACTATCACAGGCGATTTCTTCAATTCAGAAGTTTGGAGAGAAATTCCGAAACACAATCCATTTCTTCAACCTCAACGTTTGGAGAGCAAGGTTCCGTAAAACAATCCATGTGCAGGCCCTTTTCTGTAATCTTACTTGATGAGTGTTTTCTAAATTCCAGTTGTGTTAGATGTAGGTTATTTTCCCTGCCCATTGAATTGTTAGTTTGTTTCTCTTATTTCTATGTATATCATCTTGAGCACTAAATGTCCCTTCAGTGGCTGCTGACGTGCAAGGAGCTGTTAAAATAGCCATTGCGATTGTGTGTAGCTGAGTAGTGCTGCAGATCCGCTTCACCAGATAAATCGATTCTTCGCAAAATGATCTTTTGCTTTATAATCCGCTAATTCTTTCATGATATTTATTTTAAAATGTTGGCCCAGTTCATAAATATATTGCGTTGCCTTAATATCTTCGTCAGAATCTAATTCATTTCCGTGTGAAGCAGGGTTGAGCAAATTAGCTGCGAAATGTATTGGATAAATAGCCATTTTAGTTCGATTGTCAATATTTTATTATTATAAATGTTGTTTTCACATCATTGTAACATCAGATAAAACAAAGCTGACTTGTGGACCTTGTAATAGCATCGGTGAATGGCCATAAGACGCAATAAATTTGCTTCAAAAGGTCCCGAAACGATTCTGGGAGCAAATGACTTCTAATATCTAAAGTAAGATTTGCAGCTTTTTCGTCTATGGTTAGTGTTTTCAATACCGATTTTGTGTTAAATAAACTTTTTAAAGAGGTGAAATAACTAATCCATCTTGTTTTTACTGGTAGTTTAAGTGTTTCTCCAGATCCTTTGGATTTTACTATGACTTTGACCTACGTGCCCTTTGTGTGCATCGCGCCTAGCGAAGTGCGGGACGCATAATATACTAGCAGTCTGGGGATTTTTCGTAGTAGGTATTAGTGATGTTCCGGATATCCGTATCCGTAGGTATCCGCGGATATCCGAGGAAGAAGAAAGATCCGTACCCGTGTCCGTATCCGTTACTTTTCTCGCGGATCTTTTACGGATCTTTCACCTTATAATTTTCTATTGATAGGATAGAATGTTATATAGGTAGTTAGATAGAATTAAAAAACTACTGAATTCGATTCAGAGTATTTTTAATATAATTTCAATACAAGTCCAAATATGATCTGTCTAATGTTCCGCCGGGCGTGCGTGACGTCATTAATCGTTTCAAGGTCGCACGCACCGACATCGATTCATTAAGAAAATAAACATCCGTATCCGTATCCGCGGATCTTGACACCTAATATCCGTATTCCGATCCGTATCCGCGGATATACATTTTTAACGATCCGGCATATCACTCATAGGTATTTGAACTTTTTAACGCAATACTACTTCCTATGTTGATGTATACATATATTTTTTGCATTTATATTTATTACAATCAGCCATTTTTATTAATTACATTAATGTCGTTTAACATTTTAGTTCTTTTTAGTTCCTTAGACTAACATTTAATTTTAAAGTTGAGTTAAAATACTAAGGTGGAAGAAGTAATAGAACGAAACTATTAATAGCGGGGTTAGTAGCCAGTGGATGGCTAATAATGGCTAACTATTAAAAAATTATAATCGCTAATAATCCAAACAATCGGGCTATTTACCCATCTCTAGTCATACTACATTACAATGCAAAAGCTTCACAACAAGTTTCCACTAACATATTACTCAGCTTGTGTAAAATCCATTGCATCAGATCGAATATGAAGAAATCGAATAAAAACCATTCAGACCAACAGCAATATATGCATAAAGTATAAGGAAATGAACCACAAAGAAGAACCTATAACAATAAATTTAAAACAAGAAAGTTATACTTCAAGTATTGATTCACCATTCTTACATCGTACGATCAAAATCACACACGATCGAACCTGATTACGTCCAAATAACCATTCTCAAAGAAGCATCTGTAATGAAATTATATTAAAGTACGCCGTGGAGAGGGGCTTGTGATCCATTCGATGCCGATACAAAGGCGCAACACAATGTACTGAAAAATCACGAAGGGTTCCGCGGAGCGGTATAACAGCGTTAAATAAATAATACGAGAGCGTCTCAACTTAATTTGGCAGCTCTGTTATGTATTGTATGGGGACGTATGGCCACGGAAACAGCGATACAGAATATTGTGTAGGTTGCTCGGAGTTCTTCAATACTCTATTGCTTTTCCATGTTGTGGTTACAGATGGTATATATATTCTTAATCTAGTACAATCATAGAACCTTTTGGGTTCAGCATAATTTATATAATTCAATAATTTGTACATAGGTAAATAACATTCATCACATCATATTTCATAATGAATAAATATTTCTTAAAACAAGAGAGAGGAATATATTGTATGTATTTTAATATGTAATTAAGTCAAAGTTGTTTAGATATTATAATTTTTAGGGTAGGCAGCCTAACCGGTGAGTGCTCAGAAGAACTCTTTCAACTCATACCACCCTCTCCTTTCCTATCCCGAACAACACGTGCCGGGTTAAGGTGCCACGCTTACACGGTAGAACAGATACCGTCACGTACGAAAAGGTTCGGTACATCTTAAGTTTGCCGTACCTTTAAGCGGGACGTGTAAAAGCTCTCAAGGCCGTCAAAGTGAGGGCCGCCATGTCACATTGCTTAACCAGCAATTGGGGATGGTGGCCTTTACAATAGGACTTCACTGTCAGCTTACCATCAGGCAGCGTGAAGTCAATTTTACAGGTTTATTAATATTAAAAAAATGGTAAAAAAATGCGTGATTGAGCCGCTAAGACTGCTAGAGGATATCATGGTAGGTTTTAGTGCGTAGAGCGTAAAGCTTTCGGGAATCGCACATATTGCGTTTATACAACGGTAGGTATAATTCCATAAATTATAGTGCTAAGGTTTTGCCCATGTCCTTCTTTAAACTTTTTTTGGCTCCTCTTCAAGTTTGCTATATCAATCACTGTCTGTTTGACAAGCTATTTAAACAGTGTGAAATAGTTATATTTAGTCGGTAATTATATTGAAAGAAAGCAACAATAGCCAGGAAGGTATAAACTATAACCAAAAATGTCTTGTCTCCATAAATACCTACAACATGAAGAGATACAATAAGCACGCCGCTGTACCGTCGCAATACGCGTGAACAATCTGTAGGGTTGCATGGTCGAATGATTATAGAGACCCACTTTCACACTGCATGTTTGATTACAGCAACAGACACGAGGACACTTGCAACGTAGCCTTTACTGTAACAATTTATGCCAAAACCCTGCTTTATAACAGATTCGATTCTCATGTGATCTGGGAAGACTGTAATCTTCCGAACATTTGGATATGGTAGCATGCGTGATCCAAAATACTTAATTATTGGTCTTATCACAGGATGTATAAGATGCCTATTTCTTAACTTCACTGGCTCAGCGAATTGGTAACCTTAAATACGAGATTTCATAATTTTTGCCGGTATTTGGCAGTTACGCACATAAGATGGACCTTCTTAAAAGTGATTTCTTCTATTACATTGTACATGAAGTATTCTAATGCTAATCTTAAAGACGTCAGGATCCAAAAACGATCCACTTGCTTTGAAATGTCTATCACGAGAGGGACTACTAAGGTTATTCAGATTTAATAAGAAAAACATTGTGAAACAATTTCTCATCAAGCGAGCCGAAGTCGAGTCGGAATCCACTCCGGTGAATTATAACCCTCAATTTGGCTTTGCCGTAGTTGGATAAAAATAAAATATTTCTGGATCCATTACATTAATTAAAACGCTTGCTATAAGGCCACAGACTTAGAAAAACGAAACTCGAAAATATTTACAGCAATAGAATACACGTATCGCCCATATCAATCTTGGCCGTGTCCATTACAGCTTTTATCCCATTCTTAATTTAACATTCTTGAATAAAAGCTCCAATGGATATCTACATGAGTTTGATTATCGTTCGTTTTTCCATCAGTGCTTAGTTTTAGTGGATGAAGGCAAGAGTAAAATATATTATTATGACTCGTTGACTTATGGGTACAGCAGTTTAGGTAGCTGGACTGTGAATGGGTAAGAACAGTGTTTAGTAAGATTAAAATTCCATACAAGATGGAAGGATGGATCGATTTTATTCAAATATCGGGTGATGTAGTGGTTGGTATTTCGGTGTGGGAATTGTATATGAAATCAATAACAGTGGGAATTGTATATTAAAAAAACGCATTAAAATCGGTTGCGTAGTTTTAAAAATTTAAGCATACATAGGGACAGACAGACAGAAGACCGACTTTGTTTTATACTATAGTAGTAGTGAACAGGGTATACTGATTGCATCTGCCTAATTAAGGACTGAAAAGATTTGAAAGAAAGACTTTACAAAGCTAGTCGAAAGTTACGGCTTGGCCACGGAGACCGGCGACGCGACCTGCGACGCGACCGGCGACGCGGCAATTCGCGCGACCGGCGACGCGGCAATTCGCGCGACGCGAAAAACATGCCACGGGCACACGCGTTCGCCGTCGCGACCAGTGTAGACCAGGAGCGAGACGAGATTAGCTTCGATCTTTTTATGAAATTTAGCTCGACATTGTTCGGATTTTGGTGCCAATATCGCTTTTGTTTCAACCCGGCAATCGAACCCGAGACCTCATGTTCCGCTTACACTACCGCAAAATCGCAGAGGCAGACTTGATATTGTGTACGGTAATCTACAGGTATAGTACTTTATCTTTATACAAACGGTCGGAACGCAATTTATACCTACAAGCGTCAGATACCCACTTAACCTACTGCATACCATACTCAAGGCGCTTCGGTATACATTCTGTAGGTACTGAATGCGTACTGAGCCGATGCTTGTAGGTTTTGTAACTCGAGTTTAGAGTTAAAATACGGAAAAGGTTATGTAGGTAAGTGTCTAACTAACTAGGTATATGCACTTCTAAAAGCTTACTTAGTATTTTGAAATCACAGACAGATACTTCAAATTTATTTATACTGCATACATTATTTTATGTAGATATAGATAACATCCAGACGTTCCAAATAGCTAGCCTAACTAAAAATTCTAAGAATAATATCGTGCTTGCGGGGAAGTAAACTAAAACATTTTATACTGACTCAGCTCCGGCGCTAGTCGCCGCGACTGGGGTAGTCGCTTCACGCCGTGGCGTGAGCCGTACTAATTCATACATTTGTTTTGGTCGCGCGACCGGTCGCGCGACTCGCCGCAGCACCGCTCGGTGCAATTCGCCTGTCGCGTCGCCGGTCGCCGCTGTGCGTGGCATGTTAAGAACATTTCTATACATTAGATTCAGTCGCAAGTCGCGTCGACGGTCGCGTCGCGCCAATTTTCGCTGCAGTGAATTGTCTGTTGCCAGGCCGTTAAGTTTTCGAGTTGCCTAAGATAATTAGTAAATTTAGTTAGTATATTAAATGGACAATGTAATCAATTCCTTGAACATTGTTTAACAACAGATCATTTTTCAAGAATTAATCTGATCAACATACAATATTCTACGAACTTCTCGTCTGTGCTTAGATGTTTATGGATCAATCTCCAAAACGAGCGTATTCGTGTGATCGCTCTGGTAATAAATAAAATAATAATAAATAAAATTTGTTTATTTCTACTACATAGGTGCATTTACAACAATTTAATCGGAGACCGCCTTTTAAGCAATGCATTGCTTCTATTAGGTGGCTCCGCTCTTCCACTTAGTCACAACTTACATTATGCAATTGAATGAAAAAAAAAGAAGTTTCAATTCTGGGACATAGAAAAATTAAAAAAAAAATAAAAAAAATAACAAAAACAAGTTTCATTAGATGAAAATTTATCTTTTAGGGTCGCGCTTTTGTGTGGTGTGTAGTGTGTGCGTGTGTGTGTGTATATGAGTGTGTTGTGTGTGTGTGTTTATTTAGGTGCTGTGCAAAATTGTGTAAGAATATTATGCAATTTGTTTGTTTTAATTGAGTGTCATGCGTTAGCCCTACGACGTTGTCTTGGGTCCGGAAGAGTGAGAATTCCTCTGCATCCACTAACTGTCATAACTATGTTCTGATAATGCAAGTTACAAAAATATATTTAATTTATGACGCCGTTGATAATAGAGACTCAATTTCATCATAGCTTTTAGTATGGAGCCATTCAGTCACAATTTTTCTGCAGTCTCGGAGATTCATAGAGTATATGTCCAGTTCCTTTTTCAGTAGATTATATTGGTAAGCAGATTGTCTCGCGTACTGTCTCTGAGCAAAAGATGATCTTACTGAGACTGTTGGTGCGACTGTATATTTCCTTCTGTTGCTAGTCTTGTTGGGTTCAAATGGGAGGGATTTGTGCATTCTTAGGATTAATTGTAGGATGTAAAGTTTCCTTAAAGACAGGAGATCAAATTGTTGGTAGAGACTTTGTGTCGGGAATCTATAGCGCTTAAAGAACATAACCTTAAGTAGCGATCTCTGTGACCTTTCAAGTTCTAGAAACTTTATCTTTGTCATCCCACCCCAGCACGGTTAACAGTATGTGAGTATAGATTGCACCAGACTGACATAGATTTGTTGCAAAAGACTGTTTGAAGCGATATGTCGAAGTATTTTGAATACCCAGGTCATTTTCCTAACTCTTTTCATAATCAGTTCGGTATGCATGTGCCATGAGAGTCGCTGATCTATCATGACTCCCAAGTATTTAGTGTGTCGTAACCTGTCAACCATTACACATGAACAGTCAGAATTTTCCGTATTGTTACAGTTATGGATCTTTATTTAAAAGTTAAGCGATGGTTGTGTGTTATTGTACTTGTTAAAGCAAATGTAGTTACTTTTAGAAGCCTTACGAGTCAGAAGATTTTGATTGCGCCACTCTGCTATTTTAGACAGTCCGCGTTCAGCTGTTCGTTTAACTTTGGTCCAAGTCGTGTCGGAAAAGACTATGGCAGTATCGTCCGCGCAAGAAAATATATGGCTTCCTTCAACCTTCATGTTGCAGAGGTCATTTATGTAAATCAGAAACAAAGTCGGCCCTAGCACTGAGCCTAGTTCCACTCCATACATGACTATTTCTTGAGAGCTAGTGTACTCACCTATCTTAACTGATTGTTGGCGATTACTCAGATAAGATTTAAACAGTTCAAGAGGGTGGTTGGTCCTTTTCAGATATTGATATTTAATGGTAATTATGTATCTCATTTAAAAGAATGACATTCAAGTGGTAGATTGGCCTTCAATTTACACAAAAAGTTACGGAAATATTAAAGTTAAAAAAATTTCGCGACCAGAGCAATCATAATTGGTGCCAGAGCGATCGTAAATGGTGAAATCATTGAAACAAAAATATAAATATTGATAAAATATTATTTATTTAACCATTTTCGGTCATATTCAGTGTACGTGTAACAAGATCAGTAAGAGAAATGTATTATTTTAGAAAATTCAAGGCATATTATCCGTCATACATATCAAAAATAAGAATCTTTCATAAAAAATAATTTTATAAAAACAAATTAAAATAACTATAAAAATCAACTTTTGGCATAGTTTCATTTCTTTGGACTTAATTAAAAAAGGTTATAAATTAAATGTTATATGCATCGTTTGTTATTGTTACAGTCGGGTACTACTACTTAAAATAGATTTATAATGCACAAGTAATGCAAAATATCATCGCTCTGGTCTTTTTGGACAGAGCAATCAGATCGCTATGATCAGAAAAAGTCACAAAATCATAAATATATCCGAATTTAAAAGCAATAGAAAGTTGTGATTTCGTCTCATAAAAACATCATAACGATCACTTAATTCACATAACAAACACATTCACAGGCTTACTACTGAATTTAAATAACATGCCATAAAATTTGAGAACCAAATCCAGAGCAATCATTAACTTACCGGAGGAGGAGTATCCTCCTCGGCGGTTAGACCACTACTGACGTTGGCCCGCGGCAGGGGAATAGGGTGTCTATCACTCGTAACTAGGGTTGAGCGCGATGTTTTACTTCGGCGCAGAGCGATGAGATAAAATGCCCGGTCACGATTTTAAATTCAAATTGTGGCAAAATTATTGTTAATATAACTATATATACTATATTTTATAACTACAAAGATTAAATATTTGTTATATAATATAGGTAAATAAGTTGTTTGAATTGATCCTTCTCATTAAAAAGTTAAAAAAATAAAAATTATTCAATCGGGAGTTGGGTCAACCCAGAGCGATCAAGATTTTAGGATTTAAGATTTTATTTTAATAATCAAAATAAACTTATTCATAATATTAGCCTTGTACCATAGATTAGACACCGAACTGTCTATAAAAAAATATTTTGAAAACGTTTTTCGATTTTAAAATGGTTTTATCCCGCCCGACACGAAAGAAATGCCTCTGGAGAGCGACCCTTATAATAATATTAAACTTGAAGAGATTATTGTTTTTATGGTTGAACGAACTACTGGTCCGGCATGAATAGTTTTTTTTGTTGTATAGCTTATTTATCGAGAAAGGATAATGATAGACTATATAATATCACGCTATGCGCCACGGATCTGGAGCCCTAAAAACGCGGGTGTAACCGTATGCTCAACTAGTTATTATTATGATATTCAGTTAATACAAATTATAAAACTACATACATATTCTAAGAGATCCACTCTCCCCTTTTTGTGAAAATACAGAAAATGTATCAAATATTATCTTAACACGCTACAATCCTGTCTTCAGTTGCCATCTCTCACTAATTATATTCTCGAAGCAAGCGAGTACAGCACTTATATTAATTTTCATGATGTTACCCAATTTATTTATTATCTAATAAGCAGACAGAATATCAAGTAGGTGTTAATGTTGTTTGTAATTATGTCGTACATATAATGTTATTATACTTGATAGAAGTTTTTCTCGTGTTAGGCAGCGATAGACTAGTGGAGATACCAACAGACTGCCATGCAGAGGGTATCGGGTTCGAATCCACGGCGCGCACCAATGACTTTTCAGAGTAATGTGCGTATTGAATTGTTAATTATCGCTTGCCCCGTGCCTCGGAGAGCACGTTAAGCCGTCGGTCCCGATTGTCATGAAAATCTTTGACAGTCGTTATAGGGCGTCAGTACCTTCTAAATAAACTAAGACTAGTCTAAAAACCATGGAATATCGCTATCCCTTCGGGTTGCGGAGGTCAAACAGGCAGTCGCTCCATGGAAAAGCTAATATTCAGCCAAATCCGGTTAGACTAGTAAGCAGACCCCGGGTTGAAACTGGGATAACGCTACTAGGATGATGATGATGATGAGATGTTTATCTCGTGTTCTTTGGTGTAGTTGATGTTTCAAGGTCTATGGTCAAAGAGATATATTCAGGCTTAACGTCATCTTGGCCTTGGGATATACTTGTCTAGTATTTAGTCTAATAATATGGGTAAAAATTAACTAGCATGATGTGTATAGTTTGTGGCCCAAAATAATTGATTTTGCTATTTTCTGAAACATCTTGCAATTCTTCTGTAATGCATATGCAAGGTGTAGACACTTGGCTAGACTTAATTATTACCTCTGACCCATCCTTGATCCGTTCTCATGGCCAACTCCCTGCTCCCGGTTTTTCGCACCATGATCTCCTCTTCCTTTCTTATAACCTTAAACCCCCTAAACCCCGTCCTAAGGTTCTGCACAGGCGTTGTTTTGGACGTATAGATCGCGACAGCTTGGAAAAGGATGCTTCAGAACTTAACTGGAATCAGTTTTACACCGCTGACACTGTAGACGATAAGGTGGAGATTTTCAATAACACTGTTCTGAACCTTTATAACAACCATGCCCCTATCAGGAAGGTTAAATTAAAACGCCCCCCTGCTCCATGGCTTACTAAAGGCGTACAAATGGCAATGAGGCGCAGGGATCGAGCATTCCGGCTATTCAGAAAGGATCGGACCGACGAAAACTGGAGCCTTTTCAAAGCTGCAAGGAATCGGTGTAATCAGATGGTACGCAACGCCAAACGCCGCCATATTCTAAAAAACATAAATTCTTCTTCCTCTGCCAAGATCTGAAAGTTCCTCGGGACCCTAGGTATTGGCAAACAACGTCACATTGATTCTCAGATGCCAGTTGGTTTGGACGATCTAAATCAACATTTCTCCTCTACTGCTCAGTTGGATCTTCAACCAGACGTCGCACTGTTGATCAATTGGCTGGTCTAGCTCGGCCTGATGTAACTCCTCTCAATTTTTCTCCAGTCACTCCAGGACAGGTCAAGAAAACTATCCTTTCCATAAAGTCCAACGCGGTGGGATATGATGGCATAAGCCGTCGTATGATCACCCTTATCCTTGATCACCTCATCCTTCCTTTATCCCACATCTTTAATTTTTCCATTGACAACGGTACCTTTCCCTCCTTGTGGCGCAAAGCTTTTGTTATTCCATTGCCAAAAATTCCGAATCCTACACTCCCTAGTCATTTTCGACCTATCTCCATTTTCCCGTTTTTAGCCAAAGTGCTAGAGGCTTGTGTCAATAAGCAGCTGTCCAACTTTATACACCAAAACAAGCTTCTAAGTCCGTACCAATCTGGCTTCAGACCTGGACATAGCACTTCTACCGCTCTCCTTAAAGTGACTGGCGATATTAGGGAAGAGGAGACTGAGGTCACAGTGTTGGCCTTAGTTGACTTTTCGAACTCCTTTAATACCGTCAGTCACGATATCCTTCTATCAATCCTTTCCTATCTCATGATCCCACCTGGTTTGCTGGACTGGTTCTCATCATATCTTCAGGGACGTCAGCAGGCTGTCCGCATTGATGAAACCTCATCAAGTTGGCGTGACCTTAGCTCTGGCGTTCATCAAGGTGGCATACTCTCTCCTTTACTATTTTCTATGTTTATCAGCTTCTTGACCCCTAAACTTCGATGTTCGTATCATTTTTACGCCGACGACTTGCAGTTATATTCCCAGGCGAGAGTGGAGGACGTGACATTAGCGATAACTGATGTGAACAGAGACCTGAACACCATATTGTCTTGGTGCAATGATTTCGACCTTGACGTTAACCCAGCTAAATGTCAGGCTATAATAGTAGGCAGTCAGCGCATGAAAAACAGATTAAACCTAACATCCCTACCGCCAGTCACATTCAATGGGTTAATTATTCCATTCAGCCCAGTTGTCAAAGACCTGGGACTGTATATAGATGCCACTCTCGACTGGAAGCCCCAGGTCACCGACGTAAGTCAGAGAGTCACCGGTACCCTTCGGGCTTTATATCGTCTCAAGAATTTCCTGCCACCCAAAACTAAGACCATGCTTGTGCAGACCTTAATATTTCCCTTAATCGACTATGGTGATGTGTGTTATTATGACCTGAATGCAGAATATCTCAACAAGTATGACCGGCTTCTAAGTAATTGCATTCGATTCATATACAATCTTCGTAAGTATGATCATGTATCTACTTTTCGTTCCGAACTAAAATGGTTACCTATCCTTCAGCGCCGTATTTGCGTGCTCTTACTACACTCTTTTCTTTTCTTCATTCTTCTTCTTCCCCTGATTACTTGACCAAATACTTTCAATATCTCTCTTCTACTCATAATAGAGCCCTTCGTTCCTCTCATAATTTACTTCTCGCGTGTCCCACACATTCTTCTGTTTTCGTTAACTCTTCTTTCATAGTACAAGCTGTACTGCTTTGGAATAGGCTCCCTCCTATAAAGTACGAGAGCTTCTCTTCAACAAATTGAGAGAATCCCAACCCATCATTCTCATCAATTATAGTACTTGGGACCCTATATATATATATAGGGTCCCAAGCCAACCTCACCTGCAAGTGGTGCACCTGCCGATCAACGGACGAGTCTCTGGCAAACAAAATATCCCGATAAGCGGCAATAGGCTCGCTACCTATTACGTGGGATCAAAACACTGGCGAAAAGTGGGCGTTTAATATGCCTCTGCCTACTCCTTCGGGGAAACAGACGTGAGTCTATGTATGTATATATTTTTTATATGTATAACTAGCCGTTTCCCGCGGTTTCATCCGCGTCCTGAGGGAACTACTTCACGTACCCGAAAAACCCTATAGCCTATGTTACTTGCAAGTAATGTAGCTTTTTAAAAGTGAAAGAATTTTTAAAATCGGTCCAGTAGTTTTTGAGTTTATCCATTACAAACAAAAATACAATTTTTTTCTCTTTATAATATTAGTGTAGATGTAGATAATAAGCACGTTCCATTTCTTCAGTGTGCCCGATTCGGTTTTTTATATCATTGTACACAATCTAATTACTATTTTTATTACACCTAACCTTGCTAAGCCTTATTTGTATTATGTGGCAAAATGAATTGTTTATTATTTATGTTAATGAATCGTTTTTAACCCTTTATAGGGCAGTTTTTCTTTTTGTTTTTTTTTAATTTTTGTAGCGGGATTGGTTTAGGGGACCATAAGGACTGGAATAAATGTGATATTGACTAGTTGATTCATTCGGGTTTGTCTGTAGAGGGTGGTTACATATGAAACCAAGACCATTTAAGGAAAAATTTCGGTGGTTTCATTTGAAACCATGACCGTTTAGGAAAAAAAATATAAATTAAACCAAATCATAACTTAATTAGTATTATTTGAAAATCTATGTTTTTGTTAAGAAAGAACTTAAGTTATTAATTAAAGTGGCTTAGTGCAAACTAAGTGACTACTTTGTCTCATAAAACTAGGACTTAGTCTTAGGAAACACAATCTTTAGAAAGCAAGTCTTATAAATCAAATATTGTAATGAATAAAAATCTCACAAATCAACAGTTCTTGGTATCCCAACACACTCTTCTAAAGCTCTTTTATGACAAATTACAACTATACCTATTTACTAACTTTTCATAGGATATCTATTTCTTGCCTATGTAACAGCAATAACCTTAGAACTTAGTCTTAGGAATACGATTTTAAGAAAATACAATGACACTCAAAGGAAGATCATCCTCAGGGTCTGAGTCCCTCCTAATGTCTGAATTTTCAGCTTGGTCGTCATCTATACCCTCTATAAAACTGACGTACTGATCGTAAGGCATTTTTTCTAAATTTAATGCTGGTATAGACATCTAAAACAAAAAGAAAATTCATTACTGTAACCATTCAGTTAGGTTGTACTTATCGCACAAACCTCACCGGCCTCCATACCTACACTTTGACACCTAATAACATCTTTGCCCAATAATTCCTAAATAAACTAAATATTTTCTGGCATAAAATGATTATTCTAATTTGCAAAAGATAGCTGCAATAGCCCCAAATACGTAAAATAAACAAATGAGAATCTGAAATATGCACTTGTTCAAATTGTACCCTAAAAATCGTTTTTAACTACCTGTTGAGTTCAAAACGTTATTGTACTTTATACATACAAGTTGAGATTAGGATTTATATACCAAATTCAAGGAAAATAACGAAATTATTCATTTACTTACCTTAAATTAAGTAAACATCACATTTTACCACTAAATTATTTAATTATTTACGAGACACAGTCACTTTTCCATGTCGTAAAAACTGATGTGACAGAAGGCACAAACGTAACCACCTATATGTTGCACCCTACCATAGACATGTGACTAACTTCACTTTGGTGATTTCATTCATTGCTTACGCCCATTCAGAGACAACTCATTTATGCAATAAGATCGACTACCAATGCAAGCTTAAGGGAAATATGAACCTTATTGTCCAACTTGTCGGGTGGTTACAGACGCCAAACTAATTTCGCTTCTGCCCTATAAAGGGTTAAGTCTACCTTGTTGTCGTGTAAGAATTCGCTTATCTTTAAACTCTGTTACAACTAACATAACATAACTTCACGCCTTTTATCCCCGAAGGGGTAGGCAGAGGTGTATTACACACCCAGATTTCGCCAGCTATGTTTAGGTACACACATAACTTCGAAAATACAGAGGTGCGTGTTCGGTGTACGACCTGGGGATCAAAGGCAGTCCGTTACGTACACCACTGGGCTATCGCCGCTATTGCATGTATTATAATAATACAACTATTGTTTAAATCATATCAAAATCTCTACATTATATGTTTGAAAAACAACCACAATAAGTTTATAATGCTGGGAAAATAACAGACAGCCGTGCAAATTTTATCGGGCTCCGACCCACGGCGCATACCACTGGGGTACCACTCATCATTGAAATCTCATTAATACAAGTAAAAGTCAGCACTCATCTTTAATACGAGTAATGATGAAATTGTCAATGATGAGTGGGATCGAGACCCCACTGGAATTGAAAGTTGCCAATTATGACTGCCTCTTTCCTCGGCGAACACAATAAGCCGTGGCTCCTGGCAGTCATGACGATTTGGACAGTCGTCATAGGGAGTGAGAACTCTTTAATGTACTGTTTTTAATCATAAGCCATAGAATATTGCTATACCTTTTGGTTGCTAAGGTCAAACTTGAGCCGCTCTGCGGAAAAGCTTTTGTATCATAACTAGTTAGACTAAAAAGTAGACCTCAGGCTCCAAAGTATTGGATGCAACTGGAAAGCGCTGGAGCAACCATGACAGTTATAAATACATATATACATGAGATGAATGAGTTTTTTGTATTACAAGAAAAAAATGCTAAACGGCTTTCAATGACATGTCGCAGTACTTTACATTAAAAGAATACGGAATATTTTGTCACGATTACCTATACCCGCGCAAACATAGCTGCTGACAGAATCAACTCTGCCTACAATAGCTAGGAGTAAACATATAAGTATAGCACATAATTTTTTTGACGTTGTTTTAGGCGAAAATATGTCACACTCAAAAAAAATTTGTCAGTGACAATATTTTGCCATTTTTAAACGTGAAAGATAATCTTTCTTCGCAAGCTTCAGCTTTGAGATTGATGATGACAAAGTTGATGTTATCGACGATATTCAAAGCGAAAATAAGTTATAATATAATAATGTTAATATTTTTATCAGAAGAAGAACCTGAGCCCATGACACGTAAATAATACACTTTTAGCAACTACAAAAAAAGATGATGACAAATTAAGTATGATATAAATACAAAAATTCTATGCATTGCGAGCACAAAGGTCATACGTGTGCAGACTGCTCCTAAACTTTACCTAGTTGGTAAAACTTTGGTTTTTTTAAGGTTAGAGGCCTAAAAATTACTTATATATTTTAAAATATTAGTATTTTTTTATCTGTAGGCCAAAAGTATTTATACCGACTGGCTAAGGCTAGAGAGAGAAAGGCGAGGGATGTATCCCATATCAAGTGTATGAAAGATAAAACAGGAGTGGTTCTTATAGATGATGATAGGATTAAAGAAAGATGGAGAACATATTTTGAAAAATTTATGAATGAAGAGAATGATTGGTGCAAAATGCTTGAGAACAAGGCGAAGAATATTGGACTTGTGAATGTAATAAGTAAGGATGAGGTAAGACGGGCTGTGAGTGGAATGAAGAATGGGAAAGCATTAGGACCAGATGGAATACCAGTAGAAGCATGGAAGGTGTTAGGGGAGGATCGATGGGCGTGGCTGACTTTATTCTTCAATAAGATGTTGCATGAGGAGACAGTACCCAAGGAATGGTGCAGGAGTTACCTAGTGCCCATTTTTTTAAATAAGGGAGATGTCCAAGAATGCAACAATTATCGGGGAATAAAGTTAATGGCATTAACTTTTCATACTAGAATAAGAATAAGAATAAGAATAAGAATAAGAATAAGAATAAGAATAAGAATAAGAATAAGAATAAGAATAAGAATAAGAATAAGAATAAGAATAAGAATAAGAATAAGAATAAGAATAAGAATAAGAATAAGAATAAGAATAAGAATAAGAATAAGAATAAGAATAAGAATAAGAATAAGAATAAGAATAAGAATAAGAATAAGAATAAGAATAAGAATAAGAATAAGAATAAGAATAAGAATAAGAATAAGAATAAGAATAAGAATAAGAATAAGAATAAGAATAAGAATAAGAATAAGAATAAGAATAAGAATAAGAATAAGAATAAGAATAAGAATAAGAATAAGAATAAGAATAAGAATAAGAATAAGAATAAGAATAAGAATAAGAATAAGAATAAGAATAAGAATAAGAATAAGAATAAGAATAAGAATAAGAATAAGAATAAGAATAAGAATAAGAATAAGAATAAGAATAAGAATAAGAATAAGAATAAGAATAAGAATAAGAATAAGAATAAGAATAAGAATAAGAATAAGAATAAGAATAAGAATAAGAATAAGAATAAGAATAAGAATAAGAATAAGAATAAGAATAAGAATAAGAATAAGAATAAGAATAAGAATAAGAATAAGAATAAGAATAAGAATAAGAATAAGAATAAGAATAAGAATAAGAATAAGAATAAGAATAAGAATAAGAATAAGAATAAGAATAAGAATAAGAATAAGAATAAGAATAAGAATAAGAATAAGAATAAGAATAAGAATAAGAATAAGAATAAGAATAAGAATAAGAATAAGAATAAGAATAAGAATAAGAATAAGAATAAGAATAAGAATAAGAATAAGAATAAGAATAAGAATAAGAATAAGAATAAGAATAAGAATAAGAATAAGAATAAGAATAAGAATAAGAATAAGAATAAGAATAAGAATAAGAATAAGAATAAGAATAAGAATAAGAATAAGAATAAGAATAAGAATAAGAATAAGAATAAGAATAAGAATAAGAATAAGAATAAGAATAAGAATAAGAATAAGAATAAGAATAAGAATAAGAATAAGAATAAGAATAAGAATAAGAATAAGAATAAGAATAAGAATAAGAATAAGAATAAGAATAAGAATAAGAATAAGAATAAGAATAAGAATAAGAATAAGAATCATTTATTTGTTTGAACATGGTATACA
Organism: Euclidia mi; assembly: GCA_944739405.2. Classification (NCBI taxonomy): domain Eukaryota; kingdom Metazoa; phylum Arthropoda; class Insecta; order Lepidoptera; family Erebidae; genus Euclidia; species Euclidia mi. Next base: position 77,319,979 of record OX123193.2, on the reverse strand, counting down.
TACATTGAATGCAGGATGTCAAGAAAGTATAGTTTAGTTCGTACATGTTCAGCCTCATATAGTGGCGTACAAAAAGAGAGATGTCCGAGTATTCATTTATAATATGATTATGTAGTTAGTATTAGTTGTATTTTATTATTAACAATATTAAATAATGAAAATTAACAAATTATACAGTTAAAAAATAATTATAATAATAAGATATAATACAATTAAGAAATTACGTCAGCATTAATAAAAATTGTACAGTCATTCACTTATAACTAAATTTAAATTAAATGTCCAGTAGAACTAACAAGTAATAATAGGTAATAAAGGTCAATAACAATTAAATAGATATAATATTCGATAAATTACAATTACATTATGATTCACGTTCATTAAATTGAAAATTCTTGTTCTGAGAAAAAGTCTGAAATCTGATAGTAGGCTTTATCAGTAAAACATTTTTTGAGTATATTTTTAAATGAATCTGATGACATATTTTGCCACAATATTGGTAACTTATTATAAATTGTTGGTGCCATTCAAAAGATACTCTTACGCATTAATGTTGTCTTTGAATCGTGAAGACAGAGTTCATACTTATTGCGTCTATTTCTAGGGAAGGTTTCAGATAATCTTGAAAATAACTTTGGATTGGCTTTCACAAATCTATCTATCACTATGAGGCATTAACTTAATGCCTCATAGTATGAAAGTATGGGAGAGAGTAATTGAGCGACGTTTGCGAGAAGAGAGTGAGATTTCACGTAACCAATTCGGTTTTATGCCTGGTCGAGGAACGGTGGATGCCATTTTTGCACTTCGCCAAATTTGTGAAAAATACAGGGAGGCGCATAAAAATCTGCATATGGTATTCGTTGACCTCGAAAAGGCATATGACCGGGTACCGCGTGAAGTCTTGTGGTGGGCCCTCAAGAAGAAAGGAGTGCCTGAAAAGTACCTGAAGTTGATCCAAGCTATGTATGCTGAATGCCACACGCAAGTCCGGTCCGCAGCTGGAATCACAGCCAAATTCGATGTGGCTGTAGGCTTGCACCAAGGGTCGGCTCTTAGTCCTTATCTCTTCTTGTTGATTATGGATGCCATATCATCGGACATACAGGAAGGGGCACTCTGGTGCATGCTGTTTGCCGACGACATCGTCCTGGTAGCAGAAAGTGGACAGGAGGTACAGAGCAAGCTGGAGGAGTGGCGGCAGAAACTGGAGAACGTAGGCCTTAGGATAAGCAGAACCAAAACTGAATACATGTTCTGTGACTTTGGCGGCCTCTCTAGTCCAAGCCCGGTTACACTCGATGGTATACCCCTACCAGTATGCTCCGACTTTCGCTAACTCAGTTCACTCCTGCAACACGACGGCGAAATTGACCGAGATGTTCGGCAAAGGATCACCTCAGGATGGATGAAATGGCGACAGGTCTCGGGCACAATATGCGATCCTAAAATGCCTTTGAAATTCAAGGGATGCATATATAAGGCGGTTATAAGGCCTGTCGTATTGTATGGAGCTGAGTGTTGGGCTACTAAGAAAATGGATGAAAAACGATTACATGTGGCAGAGATGAGAATGTTGCGATGGATGTGTGGAGTTACGAGAATGGATAAGATTAGGAATGAATACGTGAGAGGTAGTCTGAAAGTGGCGCCTATAGACGAGAAAGTGAAAGGAAGTCGTTTGGTTTGGTATGGACATATTATGCGAAGAGATGATATGTATGTAGGTAAGCAAGTGATGAATATGAAGGTAGAGGGATGGAAAGGGAGAGGGAGGCCAAGGAAAAGATGGATGGACTGTGTGAGGATGGATATGAAAGAGAAAGGGGTAAATGATCAGATGACGGGCGACAGAAAAGAATGGAAGCGAAGGACGTACTGCGCCGACCCCAAATAGATTGGGACCAGGGCATGAAGATGATGAGTATTTTTTTATATGTATTTAATTCGGTTGATTAAAAGGAGGATTTTTTTCGGCTAAAATTATGCAAATTTCTTCTCCGTTGTAATAATCAACTGAAATTGTTAGTTTTAATTATTGATTATGGTGTGTTTAATTATTAGTTTATATTCTACCCTAAAATTCCGTTTAAATAATAGTAGGTACTGAAATAGGTATATTATTATTTGAGCACACAGGCGGTCATTTATATGTGTACGCCTCTGAGACGTATGTTTAGGCTTTTTGCACCTCTAAAATAGATTAAGCTGCTAGGTTCTTTCGTATAGCCACAAATTAAAAACACCTACGGCAAAAATATTTTCCGAACCAAAAATGAAAAGTCCGAATTATTTTTGTCGACTCGGTTAGTTACACTAAAAGCGAACATAATCAACACAGTGTTTAACAAGTTATTCCAATATTCGTCACAGAATTTGCATACAACACTTTAAGTCGTTCACTGTGACAAACGTATGGGCTTGGGCGTGACCACGGCAGGTGTTAAACGTCGAGACACCGAGGCTTAAATAAAGCATTTCACTCTAAGTTTCAAATGGGATACACCGCCACTACGTTGATAATAAATTAATTATTAAAGATCAAATGCCCAAAAGATGCAGAAAAACCTACAAAAACAAGGATTAAACGAAGTAAAAATCGTATGAGAGCTGAAAAGCTCTCGATGGACCGCAATACGCAACCGTTTCTATATACTCATGTCACGCGATATTGCCCTAACCATTCACAAGCAAATAACCACTGCCTACGTTACAGATATCATCAACAAATTAAATTCTCCGATAACAGTAACCTTTTCGCTGCGTAAATTAAATTAGAACTGGTTTTTGGGCAAAAATAAAGGGATTATAAAAGGGGTCGTCTGTAAATCTAGCCAGGTATAGATATAACGAAATGGTACAGTACACTCTGGCAGACGCGTAACTACGGTTTGAAGCATTACTTTTATTATTATTAGTTTATATTATTAAAGTGACCGTGTAGCTAGCTAGCCTTCTTTGATGATAAGGATAAAACTTGGGATTATTCTGTTTTGTTCGTAAGCTTTACTGTATCGCTGAAAATATAATGATATCTGGTTATCATTATATTTTCAGAGATACAGAGTAAGCGATCACTAAACGCTCAGTATAATTGCTGATTATAATTATCAATTTCTTTTACTTTGTGACTTATCATTAGCGCTCAGGTTTGGGTAATCATCCTTGAGATATATTCTCGGGTTGCTATTTTGACAATGTTAAAAAAGTTTCAACCGAATCTCTGAAAATCGTATCCGTAAGTTCGAGCACATTGCCAGACTTTGAAACGTAGCTGTGGGAGTCGTTATTACTGAGTTATTAATTTCCATAGATATATTAATTATAGTAGATATGCCCTCTAGACGAAAATGTATCGGAAACCTGTGTCGCCAGTTTGCCCCTACCACACGGCTACTACTACACATACACTTTAGTAAAATCAATAGAAACGCAGTCGCGCACACACTCGTATTTTTTAAATCAGAACGTGCAAAAAAATCAATTATAGACTTTAGCCTGTCAAACATAGCGTTTATTTACCATGCGCCGTCAAACTTACTCACACAAGAACATTTAACGCTATCACGTTAGTAGATCTGCACAAGCACATCATAAAATCGCTCACGCGTCGACCGGCCGCTTCGAGTAGCAGTGGCCGGTCTACGCGATGTATTCATTGGCTAGTCGCACGCGACGTTCGCAGTGAACGAAATACATTGCGCAATCGCCTACGTAGTACTAGATGGTACCCACGTATTGCCAGCAATGTATATTTTTTTTTATTTGCTTGCGATAGTATCATTTTTGTCTACAAACTACATAATACTATTGTAATAACTACAATTATTACAAATATCATTTGTATTTTAAGATTTTTGGACTTACCGGTGAAAAGAAATCCCTTCTCGAGCCACATTACATGCCTGGCTTCTTTTTCTACACGTTATAACAGCGCAAGATGGCATAATTTTTTTTTTCTCGGAGCTTCGTACGCTGTCGTAATATGAGCGCGATTGTTGACCGGTCAAACAAATTTTGTCGAAATATGAGCGTTTGCTCACACGCACGGCGCGCCTGCCACGCCCACAAGGCCATTCTACTTCTTTTAACTGTTCTGTGTTAATTTCTTATACGTAGCTCTTGAAAATATAGCCAGCAAGGCCTCTTGTACAAGGCACGTTTTTCTTCACCGCACGGCATGCTAGCCAACGGTTAATAAAGCGGCACCGTCGACACGCTTGGATAGACTGCAATACTACACTGACGACTATCATAATAAATACGATATGAATTGAGCTTGTACACGCTAAGAAAAGTTGCCGGGCCTACGCAGGAATTCTTGTAGTCTCTATACGATACATCGGCTCTGAATAAAAATATATTTTGTTTTAGCTAGACACGACGCGTGAACGTCGAAAAACTTTCGTGTCTAGATCCGAAAAAAAACTTACTGTCTACATGAGGATTCGGGTATTATCCACGGCAGAGCTGAATTTCTGTGCGTATACAAGCGTCCTACGGCAATGACATACCGCTGCCGTGTATGTTAACAATTTCCCACATCATCATCATCAGCCTTGTATATAATCTGTCCCACTGCTGGACACGGGCCTGTTCCCGTGATGAGAAGAGTAAGGACATGGCCACGCTGGCCAAGTGCAGGTTGGCAGCCTTCACATGTCTTTCGAGAACATTATGAAGAACTCTCAGACATGTAGGTTTCCTCACGATGTTTTGCTTCACCGCTAAGCAAGCGATAATTAACAATGTAATACGCACATAACTTCGGAAAGGCATTGGTGCACACCGTGAATTCGAACCCGAGGCCCTCTGAATAGCAGTCCATCGGTCTCTCCACTCGGCTATCGCTGCTTAACTTAACTTCCCACAGTGACCTGTAAAATACTGACAACCATGCCTACACATGGCGAATTTGCCGTAGATGTGTGGACACGCGGGATAAGATTTTATTATTTGATACACCCACATCATATACTAGGACCTTCACATAAATAGTTATAGCTGTATTTGTACTTCATAAATACGATGAGATAATATCATATCATTTATTATTTCTCTCTTATAAATAAGAAACAGTACCGTTTCGTCGTATCTAGTACAAACGGCGATAACAATTATTGCCTAAGCACTAGTTGAGTAAACGCGGGCCACATTTGTGGTGATACACTACATAATAATGGCTTTGTACCGTTTCTATCTTTTTGCGTTTTCACTAGAAGACAATCATGTCTTTTTCAATTATTTCAGATGAATGGAGCTGATGCTTGAAATGGAATACTTAATTTTATCTCCTTATGTTAATAATAATAATGTAAGTTCCTCATGAGGAATTCATTGGATATTTTTACGCATCGTTTTCTATGTTACTTTAAAGTAACATATTGCAAGCTTTATTGCTATACCATGACCAAAAATTGCAAAAGACAAAATCATCATTAAAATCTAAATGAAAATGAAAAAAATCAATCATTCTGTGGCAATCCCCCTCAAGGCCAGAAAAATAAGTCATTGGTGCCTTGGTGGATTCGAACCCAACATCTTCTGCGTAGTAGTCTGTCGGTCTCACCACTGGGCCATCGCTGGTTAGAGATTGCATACCTAACCATAAATATTTCATAGAGGAATATTTCAGGACAGGTTAGAAGTACCCTGAACAGAAGAGCGTGCATGAGGAATCTGATGGGAGTGAAGTGCAAGGGACATATATCAGGATCGTTGCAAATGGCGTTCCGTAGTCTCTGCCTACCCCTCCGGTAAACAGGCATGAGTCTATGTATGTATGTATGTAAATATTTCATAGTCGGGGTTTGACTAAGACGCTCCATCCCAAAGATTACACAAGACGCAGTGTATGATCTTGTATTTAGCTTCTACACTCAGTGATCTTGTCACTACATTGAATATTCACGATATCAAACCGAGATCATGACAGACGCAAGATAGTAGGCAATGCGATTAGGACCAATTAAATAGACTTGTAAATTATCCAGCAGTGGACTACGACAAGTTGTACGATGAAATAAATTTGCAAGCTATATATATAAATCTAGAATGTCCAAAATTATGATACAACTTATCTACATACAGCCAAAAGTATTCGGCTTTATAGGTGTAACAAAAATATGACACATTCGGATAATATTTATGATAAAGCTAGCACCTGAAATTATTTGCCTGTACCTAAAAAAAAATCACACAGTATATATTGACGCTTTAATTATATTTATGAAAATATGTACGAGTATATGTATATTCCCTGAACGCATTCCACGAACTGAATATCAAAAATGTATAAATTGAAAATGCAGCACCAAAATGTTGTCGCAAAACTGTGAGTTTAAAACACTGTATTGTATTCTTTCAAGCAAAAACGTATTGAATGCATGACCAGTTTTCACGTGAAAAGAGCGAAAAGCGCAATTTTCTTAAATGTTTACTTATCTATTCACTTGTAAAATAGCTATCAACGAACTATTCATGTAAAGTGTATGATGTTTAGAGAGCTAAACAAAGGCACCAGTTATGTGGAGGTGCTCTAGGCAAATTTTTTATCAATATTTATAAATATAATTTATATCTATACATACATGAAATTGAAGTGTCTGTCTATCTATCACCGGAAGAGGTCTTTGTAGGGCTACACGCAGGCGGTAATTTAACCCGGTGGTGCCGAGATACCGAAAAGATATCCAACTAGCACACCAGCCACGCGCCGTACAACTGGTGATGTGTGAAAGTGTTGCTTTATGGCGCTGATACACTGGAGCATTTATCTGTAATGAGCATGCTCGCGAATGTTACAAAACAAATGAGTGTGTTTTAGCGAGCGTTCTCACAAACATTCGGGCGAGTCTTAAAATATAGATCATACATAGAATTCGCGCTACAATGGCGATTAAACCCAATACATTTACTTCACTTTGACTTATGATTTTAATCTAGGAAGGAAATCTTTGTAGTTTGTCACTAACTTTAAACTTGACTATTGATAGGCTTACTCAAATAAATATCGATAAAATATCGATAATGTTTACAATAGCTCCTTAGATTTGGTTTACTCAGAATTAATTTCAATAGAATGTCGATAAACTCTCCATATCGATAAATAAATTTGAACGTAGGAACAGACATTTATGTGATTTATTAAACCTTTTCAAATAAAAATCGGCAATTTATTATTTAGAAACGTCATTTGTTTATGTATCTTACGCTTACTCTAGAAAGAATTCATAAATTTCACTGTAGTGCGATTTCTATATTTTTTCTATATTCTACGGACTATTTGAATTTAGTGTGTTCGCTAGAATGATCGTGAAAATGTGCAGTTCGACAAAACAGAAAACGGCAAATGTTCGCTCTTCTGTTACAAGTGAATGCTCAGGTGTATCAGCGCCATAACATTGCTGGTCTATAACGAACGACAAGTCAGGTCATGTAATAAGCGCTACTTAAAGAGAATATCAATGCAAAATGCAGAACGTCCACTCAAGATACGAACAATCTCACAAGACGGCACGATTTCTTAAGTGCCACAAAAAGCAGCATCCACAAAATTAATTCATAGTTCCCACACGAAAAATTTATATTGTTCAAGTTCATTTTACCGGAGATAACTAAACATGTGATAAAAAAGTTGAACCTCGCAGAACAAATAACTGTTCACTCCATCACTCCTTATGTAACATGGTTAGAGCAACAACGCAATATATCAATGTTGCAACAGTCTAAAGGCACAAAAGGGGGAAAGGGGGTGGCATACGTCACAGGAGGGGTAGGAGGGGAACATCCTAATAAGTGCGTGTTCAGTTAAGTATTTACTTCGACTGGTTGGTTTATCGCTGGATGTAAAGGTTTTTCCTGTTGTATTAGTTAGAAAGTGTTAGGTAACACATATAAGGTAGGTGATATATTCTGTAGGTAGGAAGTTTTCTTGTGAAAGAGAAATTTCCAAGAAAATGTTTCTTTATGTCGTCGTAATATAATATAGGACATTTTCTATGTCGAGTCAAAATTATAAGTTTCTTTTTTTGTCGTTGTGTATACTATAAACGCGAAAGTTTGCCAGGATCGAAGGATTTATGGATGTATGATTGTTTGTTTCTCTTTCACTGGAAATCTACGGAACAAGGTATGAAAAAAATGCCGGGATATAGCCTGTACCCCAGAATGCCACACGGGCCACCTTTGGTCGCGATAATCGACGGCCATGCGGCGGAGTCAGAGGCATCTAGTTACTTGTATTGTATCGTAAAAGCGTACAAGTTGAATATGAATAAATAGGCAAAATTCATCTTCAAATTAATTCTGTTTCATGCTCCTGCCTTCATAAATGGCATAAATGAGATTTTCTTTTCTTCTTGCAAAATAGGAACCAAAAGTAAATTTCTCGTGAGAAAAGGCAGACAAAATATTTTTCCATCAGAAATACTATAACTACTATAACTTGAAAATTTTTCATATTGTTTGTTCCTTAGGCATTTCACGAAGGTACTACTTTATCGGGTAAAATGGGCAAAATTGTGCGGGCGTAGCTGCAGGTTTCCCCTATTAATATTATAAGATATAAGACATATCTACACACAAAAATGTACGATATGACTCTATTCAATCATGTTTTGAAGTCGAGTCTTCAGCAAATTTGTAGCTGGGTAAGGTGATTTTTATCTCCATTATACTAAAATGGTTTATAAGAAAACCCAATACCAGACATATTGAGCGAAAGAGATCCGATTTTATAACTGCCAGATTTAAGAATTCATGTTAAAATTCAGTACACGCAGTAGTTTCGTGAAAAATAATCCAATTTGATTAAATTACGAAATCTCTAAACTCAACCCAAACGCAAAAATATTTAAATTAACTTTCTTCCAAGCTGTAAACTATGCATTCAAAATTATTTGCGCATTTGTATCTCTGAGGGGATGGCCAACAATCACATTGTGTATGCAGCTTTTTGGACAAGCTAAGAACATGAAATTTGATATAAAACAGTCCCAAACGGTACAAGAATATAAACACAAAAATTACGACAGCTGTAAAACACCAGGCACGTACTCAAAATGTATTTTACTTAAAAAATAATAGATTGCAAGCTCTCAACCTTTGGGCAATTTTCTGAACCATTCAATATTTTTCCCTTTTAGGCTATCTTACAAATTGCCAGGAAGATATACCGGTGATATATCTTGTTTGCCCTTTTATTATTATCAATGCCTTTTTACTTTTTGTTTACAATCACAAGAGTATTTACTCGGGGTAAGTAAACGTAGAAAGGGAAAAGGTAATTTTAGAAATATATTTTTATCTCATGAAAAGACAAAAGGATAAAAAATATATCGGAACGTAAAAAAACATAGTTTTTAGTTTCATATTGAGTTTTTTACATTCTCAATTGTTGAGAAAGAAAGCAAAAGCTTAGCATCTAATAAAGTGAACGTAAATTAATAATTAGCTATTTCGGTTTTCATGACAATGGCAGTTGGTCTATTCCTCTATTCCCATCTTAAACTTACTACTTACAGAACCGGGTTGATATTGTTACGGACGGGGTAACGGGATTGGAAGGAAACACCGAGTAGCACTGATGACACTTTATTCAACTTGACACACGACACGCCGTTTAATTTCGACGCAGACAGCACCAACACTAGCGTCTTTTGCACTGCACTTTTCACTGCACTTCACTGTACTTTACTGCACTATACTTTCACTTCACTTTTTTTACTACTTCTTCTTTCTTCCTTTACTTCTTCCTTTTCTTCTTCACTTTACCACTTTTCAACTTAAACCGGCGCTCAGCGCATCTACACCGCCTTATATACCCCTAGGAATGTTCTAGATTCACTAATTTTGATCGTCATTTCATAATTCAATTGTTTTTCTATCTCCTGTCTCTTTTTAACCTTTCCATTCCTTCTTGAAGTTTCTAGAATTTTCTAATCTTTATTCGAAATATTTAAATTTGTGTTTCCATCTCCTGTCTCTTTTTAACCTTTCCATTCCTTCCTGAAGTTTCTAGAATTTTCTAATTTTTACTCGAAATATTTAAATAATCTTTTAAATATTTGCCAAATATTCATAAACATTTTCCAAATTTCATAAAAACCAAAATCCACATAACAGTTATGACTGGGATTTGAACCCACGCCTTCAGAACGTGAACTGAATGTGTTATCCGCACGGCCATCGCCTTGTTGTCAATGGATACTGAATTTGGCGAACACTTGACAAAATGTATACGTCATCGAATTAAAAACTCATTTCCAAATAATAAAATAGTCTTCAAACCTCTTTGCTAATTATTGTATTTCGTGACGACGGTTTGACGTGACATCGGCCGTCACAATATTAATAACTGTCTAACATTCCGTCATATACGTTTAGACTAGAAAGTAGACCCTGAGCTCCAAGGTCAAAGTCTTGAATACAACCGTAATAGCTTTAGGGTAATGATTATGACGCTTGCTGTTGCTAGCAAGATTTAACACAAAAATCTTCTCTGCTTATCATGGTTTCTTCACTCAAAAGCTTTTTTTCAAGTCACTTTGTTGACATCATTTCCGTTGTAAGTTATTAAATATTCATGAACGCAGTGAAAAACGAGGACTAAATATTAATTTTTAATATCTCCGCGTCGTTACTTTTTTAATAAACTCGATGTAACAATTGGTCGAACGGTTTGTTAAAATATTTCGGGTAGTGTAATATAAATATGGGCATAATACTCAGGCACATTTTAATACGTAGTAAAACGATTTTATACTGTAAAACACGAGTGGCAGTCGTGAGAATTTTTAAACTGTATACATATATATATTTACTTTAATTGGGTAAGTTTGACGACCTTCACCCTAGCGTTCTAAGTGGCCATTTGCCGCCTTACACTGTGCAACGTGTTTTGGGTTCAATTCTCAAACGGTAAAAAAATTTTGTGACTCATTGTTATTTTGAATCTGGGTATCTTTTATGTCCGTTTATGGAATGTTTATAAAATCTTCCGCGATACAAAATTTGCACATAGAGCAGACGTAAAAACATAAAATTGCGTAAGGCATATTAAAGTTTCAATGAATAGGTACTCTTACTTAGAATTCAACAACTAAAGATGAAAGCATAGTTTTAATTGGCATCCAATTTAAAAAAATGCATAATAATCAGTTTAGGTATAAGGTTGTATGGAAAAGAATGTTTAAAATTAAAGTCACCATCACTTTTCAAGGTCGACAGTTAAATATAAAGATGAGAAATGTGATAAAACATTAAATTATCTTTTATGACTGAATATTTTTTATTCAAACGCAGTTAGATAATAATTTAAAAACTAACATACTTGTAAAAACGATATTAATTCTATCCCAACGTTTCTAAATTAGCGAAAACTGAAAGCTAACATAGCTAAATTGTAAAATGTTTAACTGAAACTAAAATATTATAAGTAAACTCTGGGCTTTATGTAAATACTTTGAATTAAAATTAGTTTACTATTCTATGGTCGTTTATTTAACTTTGTACCTTGTTTCGTGTCCATAGACTAATTATTACTTTTATGCCTAAATTGTTGATGAACATACGCTTTTTTGTAAACGTTGACGTAAGACAAGTTCTAATACACTGACTGCCTCCGTGGTCCAGTGGATAGCGTATGCAACTGCTGATCGGAGGTCGCGGGTTCGATTCCCAAGGCGGGCAAAATTGTAACTGGGTTTTTCCGAGTTCTCAGCAGCACGGAGTCTGGTGATGTATCCGGTAACGGCAATGGGCTCGCCCCCTATTACGTGGTACCTAATAAATTCATGGCGAAATGTGAGTGTTATATTACACCTCTGCCTACCCCTTCGGAGGCACAGGCGTGAATCTATAATACACCTTGTTTTTGTCTTTTTGCGGGGAGGCTAAGAAAAACATAGCCTTCTCGGCCGTGCGCAGGCCGTAACTTCAGCTTGTTTTACTATATGAATATATGTCTAACATGCCTACGAAAACGAAATTCAGTGGTTTTGGGGTCTAATAACTTTTTTAGCGCCATGATCATAATTTTCAAACGCGGTATTAAACGTCCTGTACCGCATGAACGGCAAGAACATCAAAATGAGAGGTATTTTGCCCACCGCCAACGTTTTAATGTTTACATCCACTTATGCGTTTTAACTGTTTTTATTAGTTAGAACTGTTATTATGCAGCTATTACTCACTTCTCACTATGTAATAAAAAATGCGGAACTAAACCTCTTACACTTATTTTTGTATTAAAACGAAACTTGGCAAAAATGTGAAGATTAGGTATGAATAAGATATTATACTCTTACGATAGAGCTCGAAGGCAAGAGACAAAACCTTGGAATCGCAATTAATACAGATATTAGTGTTTTTCTTAAGTTTCCAAAGTGGGTTTTATATTTCGTCGAAATTGAAGGATATTCGTAAGTTCGATATCTCATAAAAAGAGATAAAATATAGTTTATTGTACTTCATCAAAGAGTAACAGTGACCGGGGCAGTACTTCCCTCTCACAGAAAATCGACGTAAAGTAACAGTACCTAAACTGTTGCGGTTCGTTCGGTGAGTGAGAGTGCCGGAGGCCCTATCCCCTATTCCTTCTCCCTCATCCTATCCCTTTTCCTAACCCCAGGGGGCGGCAACGCACTTGTGACTCCAGTGGTGTTGCTTGTATCCATGGGCGGCGTTAATTGCTTACCATCAGGCGACCCGTCTGCTCCTTTGCCGCCTAGTACCATAAAAAAGTAACAAAATAGATTTCATAACAAAAGTATTTTTAAATAACATTTGAAAACATATCAAGTAGAAAGCTCACAATATCGTTTAAATGTACAAAAAAGTCTTCGAGTAAGTATATATTAATCTTTATTTTCTTGATTTCGGATGAAAGGACTGAAGTAAATAAAAGATTGCCGTCCCTTAGGTGTATTATTAATCACACTACGTTTAAATCGTTTAAGGGAAACAAAATACTAAAGCGATACGTTAGTCATTGCACAATCTATTTTAATTGCAAATGCTGCCTGAGATTCTTGTAGTCTTGTTTGGACTCGCTTTGGCAAAACTTATGCCGTAAAATTTATGTACGCCATACCAGAATGGTAGATTTTTGACTGCACAGGGAAGCCGAAAAGACCGCGGTTGAATAAATAGTGAAACAGCGCCGAGCAGGTGCAAAGATAAGTTCATAAAGTCTCATCCCTTCTCGCTGGACCAAACTCGAATCATAAAATGCAGATATTTGGAATTGCACAGCGACAATATTATTTTTTATTAGTTTCTTCGCACAGTAAATTATCTACGTTACTGACTGGTATCATAACATTCCATTACATGACCATTCACGGCGAGGATATTACATTACGTCCTAGTACGCGACTAATTGTTTCCCTTCATCGACGACACGAACGCCACACAAAATGTGGAGCCAGACGGCCACTTATAATTACTAATATCCGGTTCTGGCCTTTAACAATAACTTCATTAGATGACAACTACTCACTTGAACAATTTTGACACACAACAGGCATTACTTTGATATTATCATTATAAGTAGATAGAATTGGGGAAAGTTGTTGTCAATGCCTCTATCGTAATATTGTTTTGTCAAAGATTTTTTATGGGGATACATAATTTAGTTTTTTTTTATTTAATACTAGAGAATGCCCGCAGCTACGCCCACCATGTTATTTTATTTAACCATTCTGATTACGTGAAAATTACAGAAAATTCCTTCTTAGTGCACCCCTACGGTCCCCAAGGAATTCATGTCAAATTTCAGCTTCTTGCGCCTGATAGTTTTGGCTGCGGCTTGTTTGTCAGTAAGTAACGCAAATATTTTATATATACAGACTAAAAGAATGCAAGCAGCTACGCCTGCATTTTTTTTTTAATTTACCCGTTTTGGCCGATCCCGTGGGAATTTCGGCAAATCCCTTCATAGTGCACCTCTACGGTCCCCAAGGAACATACATGCCAAATTTCAGCTTCCTGCGCCCAATAGTTTCGGCTGTAGCGTGTCTGTCAGTCAGTCAGTAACGCAAGGATTTTATATATTAAGATTACTTCCGCTTCAGGTATAAATCAGCTGTGTCGCGGGGACTTTACAAACATTCAATCAACGGAGACAATGTACACTCAGGCTCGAAACAACAATCTTGGATTTAAAAAAGTGCTGTATCGGTGGAGATCGAACCTACATCATTGGCGCAGTTCTAAATGGCGAGATGATAGCTTAAGCCAAGTAGTAGAGTTCGACAGGAGAAGTAACACCCTCTCACAAAAAATCGACGTAAAGTAACAGTACCTGTATTGTTGCGTTTCGTTCGGTGAGTGACAGTGCCGGAGGCCCTATCCCCTATTCCTTCTCCCTCATCCTATCCCTTTTCCTAACCCCAGGGGGCGGCAACGCACTTGTGACTCCAGTGGTGTTGCTTGTATCCATGGGCGGCGTTAATTGCTTACCATAGGCGACCCGTCTGCTCGTTTGCCGCTTATAACATAAAATAGAAACACTTTTAAAATACACAAATTTTAATACACTCCAATTTTATTCATATGTACAGATGTAGTTCTTCAGCCATTTTATGTAGCCTACTTATAAATAGCTATTGTGAACGACCTAATTTATTTTAACGATGGAAAATGGAGGTAGTCAGTTGTCTTACCACGTTTTCGCCGCGGGTGTTAATAGGTAATTTTCTTTTTTTTATAACGACAACATGAAAGGCATTTGGTGATCTGAGATCATAATATTCTGTTTGTAATAGATGGTGACAAGATAGAATTATTCATTAACAGATAATTAAAGTAAGATTTCAACAAGTTAGAAATGTAAGCATTTTTTACTTATGAGAATAATAAGTACACGCAAGTCTAATTTGAGCATCATGATCTAATAACACACTATAAAACAAACAAAACAATAATTACGATGAAAGTATGATTAGTACCAATGAATCTGAAAACTTTACCGAAGCAAAGAAGCCACAAAATCTATGAATATATAGAGGACGCCATCGGCTACACCTGCATTTTTTTTTTAAATTTACCCGTTTTGGCCGATCCCGTGGGAATTTCGGGAAATCCCTTCTTAGTGCACCCCTACGGTCCCCAAGGAACATACATGCCAAATTTCAGCTTCCTGCGCCCAATAGTTTCGGCTGTAGCGTGTCTGTCAGTCAGTCAGTAACGCAAGGATTTTATATATTAAGATTAGTGTATGATGACAACCAGAACTGATGTCACTTACATTTGCAACAAGAAAACTAATAAGAGTCCGT
This sequence comes from Euclidia mi, assembly GCA_944739405.2. Classification (NCBI taxonomy): domain Eukaryota; kingdom Metazoa; phylum Arthropoda; class Insecta; order Lepidoptera; family Erebidae; genus Euclidia; species Euclidia mi. The sequence goes on along the minus strand of OX123193.2, from coordinate 77,304,698 downwards.
CATAATATGCATATTTATGAAAATTGCATATAATTTTCCCAATTAATTTACCCCAAGTCATAACAAGAAGACAGCCTATATGTATCACAATTTTATGATAATTGAGTGGCAGGCTTAGTCACATAAATGTGACAAAATATTGCGTGTTTAGAAAGTTGGACAGAGTGATATTTTAGGTATACATTGTACCAGTTTGGTGTTGCGTTGTTTTGTGGTTTTAGTCTCCCCAGAAAACTCATTTACTAAGCAATAAGCTGTATATAACTTGGATAATTAATAACACATAATAAAAATATAAAATTGTACCTAGTAGGTAAGATGACTCAATTGATACTTTTTGCATGCTAAACTGTGAAGGAAATAATCACGAGGAAATAGTACGTCTGGGGCTGTCGTAGTGATCTTGTAAGACATGTGAAATCTGCAAAACTGCACATGAAATCACGGACTCCGGCATAAATCTTCTTATAAAGATTAGAGATCTGTTCCCAGCATTGGGATAGATAGTAAACAAGACTATTATGATGGGAAGATAAACGAATAAATTGTTTGAAAATAATGTGAATGAATAAATTCATCTAAAGTTTGGCTCTTGACTAGATACATCGGAACGCATTGGACAGGATTAGGAGCCCCGATAGAGTTCGACACTAGTCGGGCAAAGCTGTACAGCGTACCATAATGTGAACTTAATGGTTTGTGTATTTACAAAGGGATTACTGTTTGCCAAAGTTTAGTTTTTCAAATGTAATATTCTACAAAAACGCACACACGGTCATCTGATCCCAAACTAAGCAAAGCATTTAGTATAGTAATCGGTTAACCGATAATATTTTGTGAAATTCATAAATTCATTTGTTATACATAACATGTAACATATCTTCACGCCTTTTACCCTTCTAACTTTTAACTCTTCAAAAATTGACGTCAAGCAGTCCGTTTGCGTAACGTTACCACATTACTACCACTTACAACAACGCAACCACGTTCCTTACGCACCTCAATGCAACATCAAGAAGTCGCAATAACTCTGTTCACACGTAACCACAGCTTTTGAGCGATCCGGCTGCTCGTTTGTACCGATTACATTAACAAAAGCTTTATGTGTGATTTGTAGGCCCTTGGATAACTGATAGTTAACTTGAAGGTGTAATGTGAAGGAGGCCTAACCTGGATGTGGGGCGTACCGATGTTTATGTTGATGCCATATACAGGAATGACGAAGTCTTAAGAGACTTAGCAGGACTTCATAAAATGGACTGGCAGGAATTTATCCACGACAGGGAAAGATGAAGAAGATCTCGTGTCGAAGGCTAAGGCCCTTCTCTCACGAAGCTATTCAAATGCTACGGGACTGAGATGAAAACCATGATCGCCTACTGATATGCTACTTGTTACCGCACACGGTGCTACGCTAATGAGACTATATTTTATCATTTGAAGAACAACATTCGTACGACGAGGTCTAGTGACTCTAGCGATGAAAACAGTTTTCTTCTGTATTTATATTACAAGAACAAACAAAAATATAAAAGAAGATTCTGGGTATGCACCCAGAATCTTCTTTTATATTTTTGTTAGGCATTCGTACATCGAAAAAAATATCAATTGTAGGGCATTTGTCGAGAGACGAGTCGTCATTTTTAGGGTTCTGTACCTAAAAGGTAAAAAACGGAACCCTATTACTAAGCCTCCGCTGTCTGTCTGTCTGTCTGTCCGTCTGTCCGTCTGTCTGTCACCAGGCTGTATCTCATAAACAATGATAGCTAGAAAGCTGAAATTTTCACAAATTATGTATTTTGGTTGCCGCTATAACAACAAATACTAAAAATAAAAAAAATTAAGATATTAAGAGGGGGTCCCATACAAAAAACGTGTTTTTTTCGTATTTTTTGTTCAAAATTACTAACTGTAACAGGTAGACGCTTTAAATTTTCACAGAATATGTAGTTGTATATTACCTTTCAAAATAAATAATTAAATTTAAAAAAAGTAAATAATAAAGGGGGCTCCCATACAAAAAACGTAATTTTTAAGCAATTTGTTACTCGATCTTAATAAACAGGTAACTAAAACTAAACAAACTAAAAAACTAAACTTATAAAGTATTTAAGTATACATACAACGAACGTGATTTTCTTTTATAGATGATGGTACGGAACCCTTCGTGCGCGAGTCCGACTCGCACTTGCCCAATTTTTATAGAATGTCAGTAGAATCATAATTATTATTATTTGAATCTAAATCTGATGCTGGGGCCACACTACTGGCTAACGTCAATGCCTGCTAGCGCGATAATTATCGCGATAATTATTGCGATAATTTTTAACGCGCTAAAGTAGGTGGCTACACTTGAAATGTCAACGTGAATGCCCATCATTGGCGATAAAAACGCCAAACGGCAATGTTAATGCCGTTGTCAAATTATCGCGTTAAGTCGTACCTACGGTTAACGTACATTATCGCAATAATTAATGGCATTTCTCGTCAGTGTGGCCCCAGCATGAGAAATTATCTTGCCAACTATCTAATAACCTCACATGCTTCACTTCCGGGGCAATATAATTATTGTTATAAGTCAATATAATTATAAATGACCTGTTATATATTTTTTTCAAAATTTCAATCTTTTCTTACGTACTCTGGCAGCTTATAATAATACAAACATGGATAATTTTCTACTACCTCTTACAAAAAAATAATATCAAAAGTTTGTTCCGCCGCCATTTTGTAATGCAACGCATATACGACTCGGGTAGCGTGCGACCAGCAAGACGGTAGCGTGCGACTGATATCAAACGCGTCGTCGAAGCGTCTCGTCATGTGCGAAATTAGCTGAATATGTATGGCGGCTACTCACAAGCGACGCGTAGGATACGGGAACAAAACACAAATCGCTTGAGAGTCGCTTCGTGAGAGAAGGCCCTAAGACTCACTTTGGGTGGCTGCGCCACTACGAATGAATGAATCAATATACAGTAGTGAAAGCAGCGTGACGTTCTTTCTACTGATACGTCAACTAGCAGTTTTAGTACAACGGTCCGGTCATACAGCGGTGGTGACAGCGGTGATTTCGATGTAGGTACATGGCGTGTTTACTCTGAGGTGACATCGGTCGCCGCGGCATAGCAAAGCGCACCATGTACATAGAAAACGCTCGCCGCTGCCGCCGCCGCTGTAGGCTGTGGCCGGGCCTTTATTCATAACATTGCAAAATATTTTGTGAAAGAAAAATAACAAAGTTACTTACTCCTATTACCAGTTACTTACTCCGGATACTATTATGGCGTATGGAAAATTTATTTGCCGGTTTCTAAGGACAATCTTAAATAAAATAGATGAACTATCTAATTTGAAATCACCGTTAGATTGACAGATCAGCTAATTAAGATAAGAAAAAGATAAAAACAAAGGAGAAATGTTATGGAAATACCACAAACTGTAAGAGTAAATAATAGAATTTACCTTAAGGAAAACATCGTTCATATTTTCTTTCTAAAAGATAATATTTGTGAAATCTGATATTGGATCTAGACTTTAACGGTTATTACTTATGACATAATATTTTCATTTTAGGGGTATATTTATCTGTCTGACTGTAGACTCACGCCTGTATCCCCGAAGGGGTAGGCAGAGGTGTAATATTACACCAGGTATTTATAGGTTATCCCGATGCAAATACCATCTCTGCGTAGAGACGGAAAACTCGAAATCAAACCCTATACGACTGCCTCGTTGGTCTCGCGGCATAAATGTGCGCGTGGGATCGGGAGGTCCCGGGTTCGATTCCTGGGTCGGGCAGTGTTATTGGGTTTTTCTGTCTCGAAATTCTCAGTAGCAGCACGGAGTCTGGAAATGTGCCCGGTACGGCAATAGGCTCGCCCCTTATTACGTGGGACTAAAGTATATCTGGCGAAAAGTGGGTGTAGAAATACACCTCTGCCTACCCCTTCGGGGATAAAAGGCGTGACGATATGTATGTATGTATGTATGTATGTATTTATAGGTATAAATATTTACATCAAGACTTTTGTTTCTCTGCTAAAATAATTTCAACAGTTAGAAATAAGAATATAGAGATTATTATTATCATTTAGGCTTTTAAATTTCTTACTTTTCGTCATAATATTCCTATATTCCGTGATTCAATAGGAGGTTGTAGCTAATAATACTGCACTGGTCACATTGTTTGGTTTAAGGTTTAATATCGGTTTTCTATCTCTTCTCAAAAATACTATTTTATTTGCGTATTTTCGTCACCCATTACGATACCACGGAATTAAATGGAGTGGTGACAAATTAACAATTGAGTTTTAATCCTACAGATTCTGGTTTTATAAAATGTAAGATGTTTTATTAGAAATAATTCTCTTTATTATCATTGTTACTTTGTATTACTGTTACCACACGGATACATATTGCTCAATTGAATATAGAGTATTTGATTGGATTATAAACCGTTTATATGAGAAACCTAATATGTAAGTGCATGTGTACGTGGGTGTGTAAGTATATATGGGCGCAAATTAATATATAATGATTATATTGTTACGAAAATGTTAATAATATTTAAGATTGATATTTAAATAATTATTTGTGAACACAGAACTGAGAACTTCACTACTTTTTGGGTATTTAATTTATCGCTTAGTTATTAAGATAACTCCAGAAACTTTCAAAGTAAAATCAATTAGTATTAAATAACATTATTCTGACACTTATTTTTACGGTAATAAATAACATGCGTTTATATTTGCATCCTGTTGATAGCGCCATCTGTTGACAATGTTGTAAAGCAGCGTTTGGTTAATAAAATAAATTTGTTTTTCGTGTAAAATAAATAATTTGGTGTTGTGCAAAATTCATTACAATATTAATGTCGATTTTTGATTAGTTTATAATTAATCGTACAGTAATTTCAATTATATGTTGAAAAGGAGTTGTTAAACGTTACATTAAGTGTAATGACGGTTAGTTTATAAAAAGGACTGTAGTTCGCATTTTAATTCAATTCTGTGCTAAAAATCAACTGATAATAAACCAAGTAATATTACGTGAGTGTTTTAATTATGGAGTCTGGACTGGACACTATAACCCTGGCGTATCGCCGACAGCAGCGGTTGGATAAACGCCCCCTAAGAGACTTCGGGATCTACGATTGGCGCGAGAGTGATGGGTCTCTTGGCTTAGCCGCCATTACCAAGGATGACCTGAAGACTGATGCGACAAGCGCTTGGAAGCCGTGTTTGGCGCTAGTCAACCCTGGTCGGAGACCACACGGTGTGTCGGAGTTATGGCGAGCAAGTCTACACGTCACGTGAGGCCACGTGCGGCCACGTGCGAGCGAGAGCGACAGAACGACTACGACGGGGTACACGCACCGGGGTGTGCTGTGGCGTGAACGCTGTTCTGCTCTGAGTTCTACCAGAGGTTGCAGATGCGGGTTGCTGATGCACTGACTAGAGGTATTTATCCAGAGCTGATTTGATTAGTTTTTGAGAAACGTTCTTATTTTATAATTATGGTGCTTACACGATGACCTACTGTCCCCGTAAGGATTACCAGATAAACATTATACAGTCAAAATTACGAACGTTAAACCCCAAATAGAACTTATAGGTAACTGTTGTTTATCCACGTTTGGTACATAGCAGTGCTACTGTGCTTATAGTCATGATATGCCGTCGGCTGGGGCTCTTGTCTGTTTATTAATCGTTAGGCCATGCCGGAAACTCTCTGTAAAACTTGCTTATCTACACAAGAAAGAGAAAAAAGCTTTGTTATGTGGTTCTACTAATATAATTATTAGTAAAGAACGGTATAACTGCCCTTTTCAAGTTGAAGCTCTGATATAGATCCATTGTATAAATTACCTGATTTGCTTTCAGTTTAAATAAGCTAATTGATGTGCTGAATATGAATTCAATTATCAGTCGATAGGTTATCTCAATAGTAAAACATTAGGAATCAAAACATTATTTATAGCCCTTGGTTACACATTACATATAGCTAACTAACTGCATTACTTATGGCTAGTGCTCACTGCGCGATTATATGAAGCCTCTCTTGATAAATGACTATCCACCACAAAAATAATTATTTGCATAAAACCAGTAGTTTCACAGATAAATGCATTCAACAAAACAAACTTCAGTTCTATTATATTAGTACAGATAAATATTCAGAAGGTAGATATCAAAATAAATTCGTGATACACATTTTTAAAGCTAATATTTGTAAAGTTACAAAATAGGTTTTTTATATATTTTGGACTCTGTAGGTGCCTATATGATTTTATTTTAACATTATGATGATGAAATTGTTACTGTCAACTTGCAGCTCAAGTTAAGGTTATATAATAAGACAAGGGAACCCAACACATCTTAATATTTGTCGCTTAATTTTATACCTGTATAGAATGATTTGTTCCGACCATGATACGTCCTTGCTTAACCCAAACTACTGAAGCTAGAAACATGAGATCTGGACAGTAGATTTCTTTATGGACATATGTACTCACTTAGGTTTTATAAAAGTCCATCTCTAAGCATTTTAGGTTGAAAGTCTTAAAGCAGGTGACTGCTAATCTTTTATAAATAACAAGCCTTAGTGTTATACTCAGTAAATACAATTTATTTTAGTTGTGAGTTCATTTGCAAAGTTAGTTGCATCTATATTCAAGATGACAACCAGTGATAAACCAATAAAATTGAGTGCCAACCTTATTGCTTAGCTCTTGTGGGATACAAGACGGAAAGAAATATGATTATTAGGATAAATGGTAAGTGGGTTTAGAGAACATGATGTGAAAATCCATAATTATCTCTTTTCCCATTTAGCAATCTTGGCTAATAAAAGTAAATGTATGGACTACTCATGCTTTATTTTTAAGTCAGTTGTGATTAGTCAGTTTAATTGTGTATGAATAAATAAGAATTACATTAGCACCCCATGTTAACAGTTTAAAATAAATATTAACATTATTTAGAATATTCCCTTAAATATAAAGTCAAATAAAACTATTGATATAAACTCACCACCATATTAACTATACAAACTGAGTGGAATCATTTCTAGAAATAAGACTGCACTACTCTTGCTTTGTAATATTGGTAGCTTGTAAATTTCTCTTTTATGGCTCAGGTGGCAAACAGTTCAACAATTTCACAGCTTGCACTATGCCTTAATATATTCAATATTGGATTAAACATGTTCTTGAGTAATAATTATAGCACTAGTATTTTCGAAATCCTTGAATCTGCATGGTTTGAAATCATTTCATATGTATCATCAACAGTCCGACTGTTCACGGCTGAACATAGGCCTCTCTTTGTTCTTGCCATTTTGTTTTCCTGTTTGATGTGGATAAAACTAATTTTGAATATATTAAGTTTTAACTATTTTATAAAATCTGCAAAATATGGGTATCCTGATAACTTTATATTTGATTATCTAAAATGGCACTGTCAGACAGAACCTGAGAAAATTCAGTGTCTTTTGTATTTTACCTTATGCGTAAAATATGGGCTCCAACACTGTTGTAGCTAAGATAACTATAGACCAATGCACAGGTTGAACATGCCTGATATATAGATATAGCTTAATAGACCGGACCACTTTGTAAGAGTAGAATTTTATTTCATCTACAGTTACGAAGGTTCATGGAACGAATATTTGGGTGGGAAATGTTGCCCACCACCTGTCTTTTGAGTGTTGCAGGTTGATGATGACATCTTGGCAGATGACCTGGACTTAGTGTGAAGAGAGGATGGACGAGCGGTCCTTTACTGATCGGTGGTTGTGTCTGTGGGCTACGCGCACACATGCCGCACGAGTGCTGTACCGAGCTGGAGTCAAGCATTGTTTGCTAACCTTTGTTGCTGATCAACATCAACAACTGTATGAGCAGCTTGACCGTATGGGCGGAGGATTCGTCAGATACCGATTTACGTGGGGGGTCCTCTGCCTTCTCCACTGTCGTTGTTGGACCTATGTAATTGCATTGTATTGATATAACTGATCATGACGAACGATGATGATGATTATTTTATGTATATGCATCGATGTGCTTATGAGGCAAATTTTGCATTTGTGTTTGAGTAAAATTTTATTTTTCCTATCCAACATCCTTCCCGAAACGCTGGCTGGCCACCATGCGTATCCCTGATCCTGGTCTTATTGGCTAGATCCCGTGATGGGTGATGCCGTGTGTTGGCTAGATCCCGTGATGGGTGATGCCGTGTGTTGGCTAGATCCATCAGATGCCGTGTGTTGGCTAGATCCCGTGATGGGTGATGCCGTGTGTTGGCTAGATCCCGTGATGGGTGATGCCGCGTGGGCTAGATCCCTATGTGGGTGATGCCTGTATGCGCTAGATCCCGTAATCGGTGATGCCGTAATCGGCTTAGCCATGGGTGAAGCATTGTTTGTTAGATCCCGTGATGGATGACGCATGCCTCAGGCTAAGATCCTATGACTAGGTGAAGCCTTGTAAATAACTTTTAGTTCATTCTGTATGATAAACGCTTATTTATGTAATTTTTATATTCCTTATTTTTGTTTGTTATGCTGTTTATTCTGTAACCGTTAAATAATCAGCGCGAGGAGCGCGCTGGATCAGAATGGCCGTATGGGCGCAAATTAATATATAATGATTATATTGTTACGAAAATTTTAATAATATTTAAGATTGATATTTAAATAATTATTTGTGAACACAGAACTGAGAACTTCACTACTTTTTGGGTATTTAATTTATCGCTTAGTTATTAAGATAACTCCAGAAACTTTCAAAGTACCCCCCCGTGGGATCTCCACCTTGTCGTGGTGGGGGGGCTTAGTCCCCCCCGTGGGATCTCCACCTTGTCGTGGTGGGGGGGCTTAGTAACCGTGAATTGGTGACCCGCGGTGAAGCTAAGAGGGATCCAGGAGGGGACGCTCCGCGTGGGCTTGACGGAGGCCTGCGCAGGATGCGTCCAAAGGGGCGGGTGCGAGGGACAGTTCTTCTGTCCCTCGCAGTCGGGTGCGGTCGCGGGAGGAGAGGCGTGTCGGTGTTGCGTTGCCGCGCGCCCTATCTCCCGCGACCAAATGGAGGCGCACCATCGTTGCGTCGCGGTGGGGCCGCAGAGGAAGAGTAGATGCGGTGTTGCGTTGCCGTCCTCCCTATCCTCTGCGGCTGCTGAGTGTTTTGGCGGCGGAGCCCAACACCTTCATCCGCCGCCAAGGGGGTTTTGTTCGGGGCCCGCCTGACCATCTGGCGGGCCAATACCCGTCGGGGGGTAGTGACGAATGCTTATGCGAATCCCTGCCCTCCGACACACGGGTACATGAGGAACACGGGTTGGTTTTTAGTCAGTAAGAGTCTGACAGTCCCCTTCGTCCTTCCCCCGGGGCGGAGGGACTCCATGAGGATTTTCCAACCCGATACCAAAAAAAAAAAAAAAAAAAAAAAAGAAACTTTCAAAGTAAAATCAATTAGTATTAAATAACATTATTCTGACACTTATTTTTATGTTTACGGTAATAAATAACATGCGCTTATATTTGCATCCTGTTGATAGCACCATCTGTTGACAATGTTGTAAAGCAGCGTTTGGTTAATAAAATAAATTTGTTATTCGTGTAAAATAAATAATTTGGTGTTGTGCAAAATTCATTACAATATTAATGTCGATTTTTGATTAGTTTATAATTAATCGTACAGTAATTTCAATTATATGTTGAAAAGGAGTTGTTAAACGTTACATTAAGTGTAATGACGGTTAGTTTATAAAAAGGACTGTAGTTCGCATTTTAATTTAATTCTGTGCTAGAAATCAACTGATAATAAACCAAGTAATATTACGTGAGTGTTTTAATTATGGAGTCTGGACTGGACACTATAACCCTGGCGTATCGCCGACATATACATACGCCGTGGTTCCTAGAAGAGTGACTCCTTCTACTCAGTTGTTACTGTCGAATACCTTAGTTAAATCAGATTCTATCGAAAAGAAAACAACAGTGGCAAAATATCAAAAGCTTTTTGATACAGCTGTTATAGAATATTCTAAGTGGTGATGTAAATTGGTTTAAGTATGTCATAAATATGTTCGAAACAGTTAATAACAACCAATATAATAACGACATAATTTGTAAATTTACATTTTAATTAAAGCATACAATACATATATTTTTTCTAATACTAAATCCACTTGCACAATCTAACAACAAATTGCACATTCAATACAGCCGAAGTTCCATTAATGAATTGAATCAAAAGACATGTTGGGTAACTAATATATGATTAACCCAACCAACCAATCTACGAGCCGTTGTTGTTAAATTAACACCAAACTGCACTCGATAATAGTCCGTACAAAACGGCCTTAACAATTATTCAAATGTGTAATACATTTGATAGCTATCTATGTACAGACATATATGAATAAATAATTATAATTAGAATTTGTATTTGTAATTTAGAAAAAATAATTAATCCTTTGGCCGTGTGGTTGACGGCATAGAATACAAGTGTCACCACCCCCTATCTTCCCGTGGGTGTCGTAAGAGGCGACTAAGGGATACTCGTAACACGATGCCCATCTTTGCGTAGAGACGGAAAACTCGACATCCAAACCCTATACGACTGCCTCGTAGGTCTCGCGGCATAAATGTGCGCGTGGGATCGGGAGGTCCCGGGTTCGATTCCTGGGTCGGGCAGTGTTATTGAGTTTTTCTGTCACGAAATTCTCAGTAGCAGCACGGAGTCTGGAAATGTGCCCGGTACGGCAATAGGCTCGCTCCTTATTACGTGGGACTAAAGTATATCTGGCGAAAAGTGGATGTAGAAATACACCTCTGCCTACCCCTTCGGGAATAAAAGGCGTGACGTTATGTATGTATGTATGCTATTTAGAAAAAACTAAATCTAACTTAAGATTTTATCATCATCGTCATCTTAGTATTAGATGCAGTCGTCGTTATCCCGGTTGTATCTAAGATTTTCGTCTTAGGGCCCGGTGTCCGCTTTTTAATCTAACCCAATAATTAAATGATATTAGCTGCTCCACAGAGCGTGACTTTTCTGTAAGATCTTTTCAACCAAAACGCAAAGTTTAAAATGTTTGTCAATCTAACTTCGAACGTCTAGTCTCTTCTAGTCTCTCTTATTAATTCATAGATTTTAACGATTTTAAATATTCTTTATACTAGACGTACCGTGGCTTCGCCTGCGTGAGTTATACACCTAAAACTATCATAAAAATCACACTTTCTATTGGCGAAAACCGAATGAAAATCTGTGTCGTATTTTTTTTATTTATCGTATTCACACAGACAGGACGCGACGGGAACTTCACTTTATTATATTTATAGATATTATAATTATAGGCCTCAGCGTAGCTTCAACTCTCCGCTTTAAATGAAACGTACAGCCTCATTCATAATCTGGAAATCAATTAGGCACATCATTAAAACCCACTGCATGCTTGACCTCACTGCACCTGCGACTGGCGGAAGCGACTCGTTACAGCCGCACTTCTGAGCGCAAGCCCCCGGGTGACAGCCACTAGAAATTAACCCTTGATTGCTAGCAAAAAAACACGAAAGAATTATGTGGATATGATACGGGTTTCCTCGTCAGTCATAATAACAATTCTTCTTGTGTGAAATATTATGTTTTTCTGTTTGGATTCTTGAACCGAAGTGGTGTTTTTTTAAAATTTTACTGTTTTTGTAATGTCCAAAAGTGTGAGGTGATATTAACTTCAAATGTCGAATTAAAATTGCTTAACAAGGCATAATACTTTAAATTGATAAAGAATATGCGTGTGCGTGTGTGTCTAAGTGTGTACTCGTATGTATGCGTTACGCCTTCTTTGAAAAGCTTAAGAGGAAATCAATATCGGTTATAGCACATAGAACACTGCCAGAATCGAAAGAATTATTACAAGATGCGCAAGTCTGTTAGTCACAAGTCTAGGCTTAGTCTCCTGCAGGTGTCAACAAATTAAAAGCGAGTAATGGGCTATGCAGCCTCGCCCCGGTTGCTCCATCTATTCATGGCTGCTGCATGAGTGATATGAGAGAAGTTGCATCTGGAATCGATATGGTAAGATTGCGTGCTAAGTTGTACGCCTATGAACACGTCATAGGTCGGTGTTGCAATGGGCTCTCCAGTATCGCCCGTGGTTGCTGATATCTTCATGGAGGACTTCGAGGCGCGAGCCCTATAGACTGCCACCATCACACCGAGGTTCTACAAGCGGTATGTAGATGACACTTTCACAATTTTACCAACATATCGTGTTAATGTTTTCCTAAAACATCTTAATTCCATTAATAACCAAATACAATTCACAATGGAATTAGAGGCAAACAATTTTTTAGCTTTCTTAGATGTACTTGTCATCAGGAATAAAAACAACTCCTTAAGCCATACTGTGTATAGGAAAAATACCCATACATATAGGTATATAAACGGTGAATCTCACCACCATCCTAAACAGTTAGCTACTGCCGGAATGCCTCTGTTTCAGAGAGCCCAAGAGATCTGTGACGACAAGAAACACCTGGACGCATGTCAGGCAAGTTCTGCAAGACAACAAGCTTCGACCGCCGCGCCACTGTCACAAATCCCAGAAGAAAGAAAAACCAGCCACAATAGAAAGACACCTTCTGTCCTCCCATACATCAAGGGCGTGACCGACAAAATTGGCTACATCTTGAAGCGAGCTTCAATCAAAACTTGTAGTAACAAGCCGCCAACGAAGATAAGTCAATTATTACCAACAGTCAAGTGTCAGTTACCATTGCAAGAGGCCGGTGTCTACAAAATTGACTGTGAATGTGGGCTCTCATACATTGGGCAAACCAAGAGAAGCATAGGCATTCGACTTAAAGAACATACAAACAATACAAATCATCTTTATTGTACACCAAAGTAATACAATTTACTATACTTATTTGTAAAATAAAAGTAAATGTACAAATGGCGGCCTTATCACTTAAAGTAATATCTTCCAGGCAACCTTTGGATGGACTAGAAAAGCAAGGAGCCTAAAAAAGGGCAGTTTGGCGATACTGATGATTTATACAAATTTATTTACAGTGAACACAATAAAAATAAAACTAATATTTACATACATAGTGTTAAAAATACACACATAAAATACTGAAAAACATACTACTTATACATACATAAATAATCATAAAATATATAATACATACATAAAATTGTAGGAAATGGAAGACAGAACAAAGTATGAGTTTGACAATAGATAGAAAAGATTGAATAGATATATAGTAGTCTTTTAATAACTTTATAAAGGAAGTTATCGTTTGAGCCTGCTTTATGGATATAGGCAACGTATTCCACAAGCGAACGGCTTGTACCGTGAATAACTTGTCATAAAAAGAAGTGGAATGCATTGGATTTGGCAATATTAAATTCACAGATGACCTCAGCAATCTTAATGCGTGTCACATAGAAAATTGAAACGTTCCTGTAAATAAGGCGGAGATGAAGGATTAAAAAGAATGTTATAAAGTAAAGAAAGAATGTGAGTATTCCGTCGAAGGCAAATTAGGAGCCACTTGAGCAATTTGCGGCAATCACAAACGTGATCGTATTTGCGTAATCCAAATATAAATCTAATACAAAAGTTTTGAAGGCACTCAAGCTTATCAAGTTGCTCCTCAGTGGGATCTAGATAGCTGACATCAGGAAAGTCAAGGATAGGTAAGAGAAGAGAATTTGCAAGCGCAATCTTCGTAGCAGTTGGCAGAAAGTTCCGCAATCTTCGCAACGTTCCAGACGCAGCGAATAATTTGCGACTGACTTGACCAATTTGTGGGCCCTAGGATAATATGAACATATAGCTGACATAAAACATAAACGCTCAACAAAGTCTGCTGTGTGTGAACATGTGGAACAAGGACCCAACCACTACCTGCGATTTGATGAACCAAAGATACTCGCAAAAGAACACCGTTTTCTTCCAAGGATGATAAGTGAGGCTATTGAAATTAAAAAACACCCTAATTTCAATAGCTAATGAAACCCAAGAAGGACAAAGTCACCAGAAGACCTAAAGACACTGTGAGCTCATTCCGCGTAAATAGTAACACCAATAGTTGAAAAATGTTCGGGTACTTTGAGATAACTTATAACTTCAAGAAAAAGACAAATATCACCTTAGTTTGCCGCGAACATGAATCCTGTAAAGATTTCGAAACGTCGGCTAGTAATAAATTAAAAATGTAGTTTCTAGATCATTCGTTTCAAATGTAATAACTTATTGAAACCAATACATCGCGATAAAATCCGTAGTCCGTTTTATTTCATTGCAATTGAAGCTGAACATGTTGAACAAGTTGAAGAATTTGTATATTTGGGTAGCATGTTTACAAGAGATGGAAGATGTGAGGAGATATTGAAAGGAGAGTGACTGTGAGAAACTGTGTGAATGGAGCGCTGCACGCCTTTATCAATGTTGTACTTGTGCTTACTCCGATATATTGGTAGTGAGTATAGCATATATGGGTATAGCAGAAAAAGCATAAAAGCAGAATTAACGCAGTTGAGATGGGACCACTGCGTAGTATGTGTGGGGTGAGACTGATTGATAGAATTCCGAATGCAGTAATACGAAATCGATGTGGCCTGAAAGAAGATGTTGTGATGAGAATTGAGAAAGGAATGCTGAGATGGTTTGAACAAGTGGAGCAAAAGAGTAAAGAAAGGTCGACCAAATTGGTGACGTTCTGAATATCGGAAAGATCCGAAGCACCCGGTACCGGCAAGCATGTATGAAAAGAGTAATGAATATAGAGGAACCGCGTGAGGTTTGTAAGGATAGTTTAGTGGTCTCTACCTACCTCGACGGGAAAAGGGCAGGAGTATATGTATGTATGTATGTATATAATAACAACTTTACCAAGTTATCCGTGTTCTGCAGTCTATATACCTAATTATATCAATTATACTCAAATTTAAAGTATATACTTTAATCGAAATGTACTAGAAATAGTTACCTTTTGCTGTAATAAAATCTACAGTATCTACTGTCGTAAAAGGAACAAAGGGTCGTCAAAGGTACTGTAATAAAAGGAAAAAAACTCATCCAATTCACAGACTATCCACAATATGCATACGGCACCTGTTAAGGCTATTTTTGCATTTTTTTAATGAGAGCCTAATGGTGACTCTTTGTTTTCACATCTTACCTGAAATTAAAATGTGAAATTACTGTTTCCATATAATTATCACCTCCGTGGAATTTACGAGTATGCTAAGGGATTTGGTCTGTGATAGAAAATGATATGACTCTTCTGCTAAGGAGATTCTTGTATCATCAGGATTATACTAGCAGTTATTAAATAGCTCAGAACAGAGGAAATTAAATATTGTGGATACTGATGGTGCTGAAAAGCATTGGCAACGGAATTTAAAGGAAGAATGTCACAGGGACTTTTATGTGGCGATGACAACCGTAGGTAAAAAATTATATAAAATTAAAAGGACAGGGCTTGAAGTAGTTGGTACAATCAAATCAGCACTAAATCAACCTATCTGAAATACATTCCTATATTTCCTACCCATCTAAATTTACATTATTTTTATAATACTACTATTGTATCAATTTATTGTAGATAATACTTTTGCTGCTACTGGCTAACCCAACGACAACATCGTTTTTTCAAGCAACCGGAGTGACAATTCCTATTCAAAATTACTTTTGGGATTTCATAATTTTCTTTTTTCCTGACTCGCTGTAATATTGTGGTGAACAAAAGAATAAAATCGATTATTCAAATTATTCGAGCCATTTTGGCGCTTTTACGAGAATGACAGACTAGTCGTGTATATGAATGTCTTAAAATATAGTATAATTATATATTTTGAGACGCAGATTACTAATCCGATGTGGCCAGAACTACTTTTAAAAATTATCCCACCACCCCAGGGGGTTGCCAGTGGGAATCATTATTAAAATAAATTACTTTAAGAACTGCTTCTGTTCTCTTTATTACGGAGACGTTATTGAATTACACATGAAGATTACAGATGAAATTGACAACAACTTAGCTTTTTGAATATCGTACAAAAGGTTACATTCGGTCATGGTAGTGGTGGATACAGTAAATTATTTTAATAATTATTCCCACTGGCAACCTCCTAAAGACAGTAGGAATTATTTTGAGTGACCAGGCAGGCGATAGATAGTGGGAATAAACCCTCTAAAACAACAAATTTACAAATTAAAAGTTTTATCAGCATAATTACTATCAAGTAAGTTCTTGACAATAAAGGGTAATCCACAGAATACTGAGTATTATATAATTCACAGAAAATAGTATCATAATTTATACACAACCAATACTTCCAAAATAAAACATCAGCAATATTCGGAAACAAAACCAAGCTACATTAATAAAAATAACCCGTACAATAATTTAAAAAAATATCCAAAAATGTTAAAGCCATTCAAATACCACTGGACTGGTATATAATTATCCTGGCTTAATAAGGTCGTCTTTCTGAAGCGGAATCGTGCCCTTGGAGCGTTTGACTTTGTTTCGCATAGTCTACTTTTAAAAAAATTAGAAAACATCGGTATTAGAGGACAAGCCAAAAATTGGCTGAAAACTTATTTAGAAAATAGACTCCAATGTGTAGAAATCGCCCAACTGAACGAAAAAGGATCCGTTCAATCATACAGGTCTGATTACGATAATAATAAATTTGGAGTCCCACAGGGGAGCGTGCTTGGTCCTCTTTTGTTTTTGATATATATCAATGATTTACCTGACATTACGCATCATAAAACAATACTATTTGCAGACGACATTTCAATTATAATAACTACTAATAAAGACATGACAATTACACAGCATGAAACTAACATTAATGATACACTGACATTAGTTATAAATTGGTTGAACAATAATAATTTACAAATTGACATCTCAAAAACAAATTTAATTAATTTCAATAATTTTAAACACAATACTCTTAATCTTAATTACAATGGACATATACTATTAAATAATGATAAAGTGACATTTCTTGGTATAATTATTAATAATAAACTAAACTGGAAAGAACATATCGAAAAAATTTGCAGTAAATTGAATGGATTCTCATTTGCGCTGTACAAACTTGCAAAGGTTGCAAGTAAACATGCAGCATGTATGGCCTATTTTGCATATATTGAATCTGTGATACGGTATGGCTTGTTGATATGGGGAAACGGCACAGATATAAATAAGGTCTTTATTGCCCAAAAGAGGTGTATAAGGGCTATCTGTGACATTGCGCCGGACGTTTCCTGTCGTCCTTATTTTGACAATCTAGGAATACTGCCTTTGCCTTGTTTATATATTTTAGAAGTCGGAAAATTCGTCAAACAAAATCAGAATTTATTTAGCCTTGCCAAAAATGTAACAAAAAGAAGTAATATACGTAACCCAGACAGATTAGTTCTTAAAATGATACCAAAAAGTTCACGCTTTACAAAATAATTGTTATGCTATGTGTGTAACAATATATAACAAAATTCCAATGCACATAAAAGAACAAAATTTATCAAAATTCACAAGGGATTTGAGAAATTGGCTACGACAACAAATGTTTTATTCACTTAAAGAGTTTCTGGATTGGAAATAGTACTGGTATACGCGCAAAATTATAATTTTTACCTATTGCTTAAACGTATTTCATTTATTAATATGACCACAGTATAATTAGAACAAAAATATATATTTGCATGCTATGATCTATGGCTAAATGGGCTTGTTCTTAATATTATATTATTATTTGAATGCAAACATCTTATGTAACCCTATTTACAGTGAATAAATGATTTGAATTTGAATTTGAATTTGAATTTGGGCGGGGTCAAATTAGTTTCCTCCGTAGCGATGCTCATTTTGCTTGTTTTACATATAATGCCCTTTCTAGGACCACAGCTAGACAAGGGGGATGCATGTATTGAGGCTTTCACAATTATAAGCAGAAATTGTTAAAAAACATGTTTTGAAGTTCACTAAAACTGTACCAGATAGGTTAGATACTATAATATGTCTAAATAATGTATGTGATATGTTATTGATGAGCTTTATAGATCAGCTGTGTATTGGAGTCACGATTTAAAACACTTACAAAGCATTTGTAAAAATCTTGGGGAAAGATAAAGAGAGCAAAAATTTCATTGTATAGTAGGAAATCGGAATTTCAAACAATGGAAATGCCAATAGCTTATTTTTAAAAGACCTCGTAAACTGAATAGATCCTGATAAAAATTCCAGTGCAAACAGTATAATTACGAATCGTCCATCTGTACAAATAAATTGGACGTTGTCAGTGCCAATACGAATCAACAAAGGATGGGGATGCCGATGGGGTTGTGTTGTTTTCCTTTGCCCACTTTCAGCTGAATCATCAGATCAACTTCATGACTTCGTAATATTGCATTGTCACGCGATAAATACATGATTGCAAAAAAAAAATCTCAATATAAAATCCGGGCAGTGGGTCAAATTTATCTTTCAAGATTTCATTACAGACACCGCTATAGATGCACTAAATTAAAGCTTATAATAAATAATTAATTATTTCGATTCTTTCGACTTATGGTCCAACGAATTACTTCAAACAGTATTCTTATACACTCTAAAGATTGAAGCGGGTAATAAATTAGCGAAGTGCTCGTTACGCTTTTGATTTATTTTGAAATATCTTTACTAAATATTATTGTATTTTATCTAGAGATTTGGAGATACTTGAGTATACTTGTGACCGTACCTGATAATACTTGATCCTTTGGAGAAATTAATACGCCGTAAATATATTCGAGAGGTTGGAGAAAATGGTCAAACGGTGGAGATGAAGAAGCACTAAAAATAATTATTTATCGTTCAATCAATAAAAGATTTCGTGCCACAAAGTAGTACTAATATGAGTTTTCTATATTACCACCAAAAGAAAATTAAAATTCTGCAGCAAACTAATCACAATTAATACATCGACAGGACATTATAATTTTGCATCATCGTCAGATTTGTTTTAAATCTGTATGACTGTTGGGCGTAGCGCTCTTTTCACTATGGGAAACCATAGTCCACCACCCAGGTGCTGGTTGACAGACTTCACGTGTCTTTGAGAACAATGAGGGTCTTCTGAAATGACGCTCACTACGCGGCAGCACTGAGGCATCAGGTCCAGAAACCTGTCAAAACTGTCAAAGCCCCTTTATTTTCGTACGTCTGTGTTTGTTTGTATTATGTTAGTGTCCGCGTCTGTACGTATCTGACATAATTTTGGACCTGACGCATATTAAGCGCCGTCTGTTGGTAGAACAAATATCAAACACTCTCACTATGGAGAACTTTTAGACGAGTAGGCTTTCTGACGATCTTTGTCGTTCACCGTTGAGCAAGCGATAATATTTATTTATTTATTGAATATTCCTTTTTACACTACTACTACTACTACTACATTTACAACTATCATTACATGATTTAAATCTAATGCGATAGTGTGGTAGGTATGTATATTATTTCACTAACTACTACATTAACCTACAATTATAACTAACAATATTTAATAAAATCCTTGCGACTTCACTCACATTACTGTCAAATACATCTGTTCTGTCGTGTAACTTATTAATAATGTGCATGGTATGCATAAGTGGTGTTTTAGCCATAAGATTAGTTCTGGCTCCCTGTATAGCTAACAGTTGCGGTCGTCGCCGCCTCGACACGTATCTGTCCGGAACACAAAGTTGTAAATGTTCCAACACTCTCGGATTGTAAGAAGGACCACGTAGTAATTTAATAAGATACACAGCGAGTTTAAATTCGTGTCGTACCCTCAGCTCATTGTATCCTACCATACCAAGTACAAATAGCGTAGGATAAATCAATGGATAGAAAGGGTAAACGCCATACAGTTTTAACCCGGCGTCGTTGACGCTGGGTAATATTTACCCGAGGTGATTTTAAGAGGGTATATTTATTTTTCCTGACGTCCATCTTACTTATCCGCCAGTATAGCTGGAGATACAACTACCCTCTATTTGGATTATTGTTTACATCATTATTACGCCGCTCGTGTAGTGAGATACAAGTGTTTCAATTCAAAACGGGTAAGTTTTACCCACCGTCATAGATAGTGTAATATTTTCATGACGTATTTTTATTCGTGTTTATAATAGTTTTTACAAGTTGTTTTGTATTTTTTTTTAGTTTTTGGTCACAAATGGCTTTGACTAACCAAGATCAACGGATTTTGAGTGTTTTGGAGGAACCTGATTCTGATGATGATGGGTCGGTGGCTGCTTCAGACATAGAATATGAAGAAGTTGACTAAGTTCTCCTTTCTTTCAATTTTTTTTCTGTTTAGTCTTTATTTGTTCTTTTTTTAGTAAATAAGATAATTATTTTCATAAATAAAACTAAATATCCTAACAAAAATAATTTTCTAAAAACTATCATGTTTTTCAGGTTGATTTTTCTATTGTGTATGAAAAGTAAAAAAAAAGTTATTTTTATTATAAATTGGTACCATCTTTTATTTTATCACATGCGTAAATACTGTTTCACCAATAATCAATTAAAATGTAATATAAACTATGTATAAAACGATTGAAAAATTTTCAAATTCAAATTCGGGTAAAATTTACCCGATGTCATCGGCCGGGGAATTCTTTTCACGTCATCGGCGCCGGGTTAAATATAAGTATCTAGCAAATTTATTTTGAACGCGTTCTAGCATTAAATTGTATTTTGCTTCATGAGGAGCCGAACCATTTTCTAAATGTGACCCAACTAATGCGTCATACAACACCTTTATTGTTTTAATATTTGTGAACTTTTTTGATTGTCTCAGTACAAAACCTAGATTTCTATATGCCTTCTTGCATATCTTATTAATATGATCACGAAAACTTAAATCTGAGGTAAGATAAATACCTAAATCACGCACATGTGTTACCTGCTGCATAGTTGCATCTCCCACCCTGTACTTGTAGCGTATGGTTTCGTGCGCGAGAGAATGTAATCACCGAACATTTGGACGGGTTGAACCTCATCTTATTCTCCTGGCTCCATTTTACCACCCGGTTTATGTCATCTTGCAGTCGTTCACAATCCAATCTATCCTTAACTTCAAGCAACAATTTATGGTCATCTGCAAATAGTAAACATGTACTATGTCTTATTAAATTAAATAATTAATCTTATATCTTATTATATAAAATTAAAAGAAGACGCAATTGTCTTCGAAAAGTCAGTGGGGTGCGCGCCGTGAGTTTGATCTCCTGATCTCTCCTGTATAGGAGTTTATTGGATGTAGAATACTATACTTACTTAAGATTCAACTTGTGTATTTCTTTAAATATTGCACACGAAATTTAAAAATTTCTTACCTCCTTAAATTGCGTATTAAATAGTAATAATATCTCATGCCAACTCACATACGGTCACCTTATCCCAAACTAAGTAGTATAAGCTAATACTATGACAACCATAATATGAAAAATTAAACCCAAATACCAAAAACATAAAAATTTCCTCCCTTTCCGTATAATTTTAATATACTTCTCAAAAAACATATCCAGTGACAATCTCCATCATCGAAGGGAGTGTGTAATCCCTTCACTCCATGGTGTCAAACCGCCATGACTAATGGTTGTCGCCAATGACATCGCATTGAAATAATATATTAATACGAAGAAAAATGTTCGAGAATAAGCCTTTAATCCCTCCAACTGCTGTTAGGGTTGTTACACAAATGTCTTTAAAAGAGGAACTTTAAAATTTATTTAAGTAATTTAACATTTTATTCTATTTCGCGTAAGTGTGTGGACAATTCTGGTGGTGGGCTCATATGCCTTTTAGGCGTTAGGTAAGACCTAGAATTGAGGATCACGAAACGAAACTATTCCAAAGATTCCCACGCCACCCCACGCGTGTTGATATTAATCGATAGATTTACGGCCATTTTCAGATTTGTAGATTTTTTATTTGTGTTTAACATATTTTGTATGGAGCTTATGTCAAAAACGAATCTAAAATCTACAGATCTATTTATAGTTCGAATATTGAATTCCGTAGTTAGTATAGTCAGGTGCAGCTACATAACACGCCACTAGCAATCAGCGTGTTGACGGTGGAGAGGGAACACACACCATCCGACATCCGACGCTTGACAGATTGTGTGTAAACAGTTATGTTAAGAAGATGTGTTTTAATACTTTTCGTTTAAAAACAAGACATCCGCTAATTGAATTAGTGAATTTTTACTTCGCATTATATAATTCGTTCAAGTTAAGGCAAAGATCGTAATCATTATAATATAAATCATTCTTCTCTATAATAATAAATCTTCTTCAAAATCACAATTTACGAAACTGAGACACTAGTGACATAGTTCCGCAAATAGTGTGTTTGAAATAAGCGTGTTGTAGCATCACATCGCCCATTTTTATGAAAATATCATAAAAAAAATACTAAAATTTAAACAGTGACAACTCTAGTGATGGGTGAGAGCAATGGTGTTGTGTAAAAACATTAAGAAGCCCGTTTTGGTTCTAAGTACGTACGGTGCGGTATGGGTAATGTGTGTCGCGTGTCATTATCCGTTGTATGTCGTCTTTTTTTCCAATGGCACTTTTTCGGGGTACCTAATCCTTGTTTGTTGTTTTCTCGTCGATGAGTGTGAAAATGGTATTGGAGGAATATGTCGTGAAATATTTCGCATAGAATTTTATTAAAAAAATGAGGTATAGCTTTTTTGTTTTATAAATACTCGTTTTTCGTAATACAACCCATTTATGTGTTTTTTTGTGGTTTTAACGTCCTTAATGAGAAATTTGAATCTTGAGAGTAATACAATTTTCAAAACAGGAGCTGTCTCATAACGGACGTCTAATATAAATCATCGCTATTTTAAACTCATCAACCCGAGCCAAGTATCGATAGCCTTTGGAGAGACAAACTTACCACTAATCGAAGTCTTTTCGGAATGTGAAAGAAAGCATTGTGGGGAAACCTACATTTCTGACAGTATATCATGTACTCGAAAAACATGCGAAGTTCAATTGCTACCCATACTTGGCTAGCGTGCTGAATAATGCCCTAATATTTTTTGAGAAAAGCCCTGTGACCAGCAGTGAGCCATAGTTTAAGCAAGGCTGATAAATGATATTTTCGAGCACG
The DNA here is from genome assembly GCA_944739405.2 of Euclidia mi. Lineage (NCBI taxonomy): Eukaryota > Metazoa > Arthropoda > Insecta > Lepidoptera > Erebidae > Euclidia > Euclidia mi. Next base: position 77,281,493 of record OX123193.2, on the reverse strand, counting down.
GCCATTGCAATCTACACACACTGTTTTGTATATTTTCTATACAAAATAATATACAATATAAATTTCATTTCAATACCCGGTTGCGTAAACGGTATGCAAAATACAGAACGTTATTTTAATTCTACAAATGAAAAATTACACTCCACTTTTTATGAGACGTTCTTTAAAGACTGTTTCCGCATTAAGATTATCCCCATTCATATATTATGATAACATATTCCAAAGGCATTTTATCTCATATTAATAATCTGAAGATTATAAACGCCTGAAGCTGAAAAACGTTAGACTAGCCGAAACATATTGAATGTATGCCTTTGTATACATTTCGTAGTCCACTGCTGACTATAGGTCTTTCGAAATTGGAGTCACAATAGCCATTGTGAGTCAATTGGAGAATTAAGCTTACTATACTACGCTGGTCAGATGAGTTGGTATAGGGTATATTTTTGTCACTTTCCAAAGATAGGTACTATTTACTTGGTATAATTTTCTTAGTCACCTCGTGTGAGCGGGTGTCGTATTACACACGTAATGGAATGGGATAGTGATGCTTTATATTCTTAATCCATCATACGGATAAAAAATTCACGTAGTGTAAAATTTGTTTAAAGTTTCCTAAATGCAAAGTATGTCTATTTCCTTAGCCAATATCCAACTCCTTATTATAAAGTAGGTTTACCCGATCTCATTTGGGGTCGCTCTTCTAACCACATTACGTCGCGGTAATCTATTCCGGTTCGGCGACCTTTTAATTTCAGGCTTTTTCAAATATTTCGACGTTGAAAATCGTTTATTTTGGCCTTGGAATTTTATTTACTTGCTAAGAGTTTTTGCAAGTTCATATTTTTATATAAAAGTAGGCTTTTACCGCTGCTCTGCATGGGACTTTTTAACCCTTTTAGGGAGATTGTTTTAATAATCATCTATTAGTGCCCTATACTCGCACACACCTACCTACCAAATTCTAGCTTCTTCACCCAGTAGTTTTAGCTGTGCGTTCTCTATAGTCCGGGATCCAGGGTCCATTTTTGCACTTAAAAACTATCAAGCTAATTTGCCGTGAGTAGCTAAATTTTGATGAAACGCCCAACCAGGTAGTAGAGCCTCGCTGATTTTAGCACGCATGGGCCGGCTCGACCGGGGAAGTACTATCCTCTCACAGAAAATTGACGTAAAGTAACAGTACCCAAACTGTTGCGTTTCGTTCGGTGAGTGAGAGTGCCGGAGGCCCATCCCCTTTTCCTTCTCCTTCATCCCATTCCTCCTCCTGTCCCTTTTCCCAATCCCAAAGGGCGGCAACGCACTTGTGACTCACGTGGTGTTGCTTGTGTCTATGGGCGGTGGTAATTGCTTACCATCAGGCGATCCGTCTGCTAGTTTGCCGCCTAATTTTATTAAAAAAAAATCCTGTAACTGACTTTCACTACTGAAAAATAATAATAGTCCAGTTCACTATGAATGGGACAAAACTTCCGTGTCTAACATACGTACATAATATACACGTCTCAAGATTTAATGCGGTTCCTCAGAATATGCTGGTTATATAGCTAGAAGCGTGGCAAATCTAACACGCTGGACTCGTTGCAATTCCAGCTATACAAGGAGTAGGTGTCTATGTATTTACGTCAGTTTCAATCTGGCGCCTAACATTTGTTTCCTGTACATACTCCTGGCCACTGCCAAGACAATTTACTTGAGACTTAACAAGCGGCCGAATCCCATTTGCAGAGCAAATCTTGAACTGTAGCGATGGTACTTTGGCTGAAAACTGCAGAGTTCTATGAAACTATCATTAGTAGCACTACAAGATGTATAACTGGCTAATGAACGTATTTATCTTAGAAATGATTAGTCGGAGATGAGTAGACTTTGTAGATTGATTAGTATATTTGGGTTTAAAACAAGATTGATCACATTTTTATTAAAAACAAATTTTTTTCGTTGTAAGTCAAATGTCAAGATATAATAGTTTTTTTAAGCCAAGCCAAGCTATCGCTGCGCTGAGAAGTATACGATGATGATCTTTGAACGCAGACATTCCGGAACTTTATATGGAGAAACCGCACCCAGATAAACAGGAAATGAGGCCTGAAAATAATAATAATAGCCATACTGTTCGTGGCCCTGTCTGTCAGCTAATAAAATATTTCCTTCGTGTCAATTCAGATATTAAACTTCTTGCTTTTACGCAAATTTCGTTCAACCTTATATGCGTTATTATACAATATTCGTAAATACTCGTAAACGCTAGAAATCTTCCAACGCCACAAAAATAACAAAGGCTTTCTTGTAGCTAGTTCAAACCTCCCAAAGGAATCCCCACTTCCTGTTCACTCTATCCTTATTGAACAAATTTATTTAAAATTCGTTTTATCCATTGCATACGACTCCTTTGTGAGTGTAGAATCATTAATTTTATCATTGACCGGCTGAAACGGTCCCTAGCGCACTATTTGTATGGTAAATGATTTGATTATATATAATCCTATACATTTGTATGGTGATTCGGGCCTTATAGTTCCATTTGGTTTATTGTAACGTAATTGTACCGTAATTGTGCGTAAAACCGAATAACCGGCTTTAAAGTTATTAGAGTGATGGGCGTAATATACTTTTAAATATTATAAATGAAAATGTAATTTGTTCGGCTGTTTTCTACTCTATACCTATTCGATTTGGAAAAGGAAATAGAATTTTCAGTTTGTTTGAATGATGATGCCGATTTTACTTGTGTGTTAGTATAAAATAATGCTACTTATGAACATATACGTAAAAACGCGATTATTTTATAAAAGAAAGTAAGCGCTTTTGAGCCAAATTTGTACGGATGTGCAAATAAGTAAGGATCCCAATACTTCAAGTACTATAAATTAGAGTGCTCACATGAAATATGTCGTGAACAGCGTTTCCGCGGCTTCTTGCGATTGCGTTGTGCTGTCGACAAAAAATATGAATACAGAGTGTCACCATTCAATTTCGTGTCTTGGATGTCGTAAGGAGTGACTAAGGAAAATACATACATGTAGCCAATAATATATATGGGAAGAGATGGATAACTCGACATAAAACCTTATACCAACCAGTCTGGCCAAATTGGTATCGGGGGCCAATTCCTACTTTTGACTCATAATGCTATTGTGGCACAAATTATTACAAAAGGTGATGTCTAGCAATGGACTGCAAGAAGTGACGAAAAGTGATACGCAGTAATGAACTGCAAAAAGCAAAGAAAGGGATTTGACGATGACATACAAACTGTGGTTGTAGTCGTGTAGTCTCTAGTGGTTGCGAAACATACAACGCGTACATCAACAACATGGACATTTATTACAGGCGTACACGCAGTGTCTTCGCGTCAACGCAACTTTTGTGGTTTCTTCGTAATTGCGACCTGGCTGCGATGCGGTTAGTATCTAAAATGTGGCCCGCGTAAATTGAACTGGTACTGTCAATACCTACAAATTTGTTTGTGTTACGTGTTGTGATGAATACTGAAAAATAATATTAAACACATTAATAATCCAAAGCCTCATTGTTAGTGTGATTTGATGAGAAATATATACAAATATTTAAATTGTTAATTATCGCTTGCTAAACGGTGAAGGAAAACATCGTGAGGAAACCTGCATGTCTGAGAGTTCTCCACAATATTCTCGAAAGAAATGTGAAGTCTGCCAACCCGCACTTGACCAGCGTGATGGATTATGGCCTAACCCATCTCATAATGGGAAGAGGAATATTATTTTATTCGTTCGTGTAATTGAATAATTGACTGATTATGTATTGTATGGGTCTGCTTAAAAAACAGTAATAAGATATGTGAGATAGGTAGTTATAATGATTACAATGATGTAAGTGAAACTTAGTAAGTGTAAATAACACCTATGAAATTGCCGTTCTGCCGTACTGGCCATTTCAAATCAGAATATTCTATTATATAATCTCGTGGGAACGCAATGAGAACAATAAATAATATTTCCTCACACGGCGGCGACGCAGTTTTGCAACATTGAATGTTGGAGGAGAAATGAACAGCAAAGTGGATGAAGTATGTCAGATGATGGATGATAGAAAGATTGATGTTCTTTGTGTGAACGAAACAAAAAGAATAGGGTGTGACACCACCAAGCATGACGCATATACGGTGAATTGGTCTGGGATGGATAGTACCACCAGAGCCGGCAAGGGAGTTGGAGTAATACTGTCTGCGCGAATGAATAAGTGTGTAAAAGAGTTTGAATGTGTAAATGCTAGGCTACTTTGGATGAGAATGAAAGTAGGACTTACTCATCTCTTTATTGTAGGGGTGTATGCCCCGGTCAATAAAGTTACGGATATGTCACAACAAGAGCACGACGAAAGGCAGCAGTTTTGGGAGAGTTTAAGAGAGATTTTGAGGAACTGTAAGGATAATGAAAGATTTATTTTGTTAGGGGATTTCAATGGATGGGTGGGATTCAAGGATGATAAAGCGAGATAGATTTTAAAAGGGTATTAGGTGCATTCGGTAATGAGAGTGTGAACGAAAATGGAAAAGCACTGCTTGAGGTTTGTTTGGAGTGGAGTCTTTGTGTGACAAACACCATGTTTGATCACTAAAGGATACATAATGTATACGCGGGAGGTGAAAAATGTTAGAAGAAGTATGATTGATTTATGAACTGATTAGATAGTAGATGAACGATTGAGAAAGAATGTGTTAGGTACAAGAGTACATCGAGGGATCGGCATCCACACAGACCACTTCTTGGTGATGAGCCGGATAAGTGGGCTCTTTAAAGGATGGCGACACCGGGAGCATGATGAAAATCGGATCTTGGAAAGAATAAAAGTAGAAAATCTGCAAGTCAAAGATGTGAAAGATAAGCATAAGCGAAGATTGGTAGCAAGATTTCAGAGGTTCAATGGCATAAATGATATGGAAGAATTATGGCAGTCCTTTTAAGAATAGTTAGTAGGTATGTGTAGAGTCTGAAGTATGTGGTGTGATCAAGAGAAGGAAAATACGCAAAGTTAAGAATACATGGTGGGACAAGGATATACAATCGACAAGGACGACCGGTTGGCGCAGCGGGGGTGTAAGCGACTGCTACGCTGAAGGTCGCGGGTTCGATTTCCGCTCAAGTCAAACATTTGTGTGCATGAAAATGGATGTTTGTCTTGGTCTGGGTGTTTCTATGTATAATATGTATGTATTTACAAAAAAAAAAGTATATATGTATGTTTATCTATTATCTAGTACCCATAGTACAAGCTCTGCTTAGTTTGGGACTAGATGACGATGTGTGTATGTGGTAGAATATTATATTATTATTATTATTATTAATCAGCAGTGTCAGAGAAGATTAAAGCTTGGTTAGATTGGTTGGCTGCCAGAGCAAATGAAAGAATAGAAAAGCAACGAGTGAAGACATAGATGAAGCAAGAAAGGAGTTTGTTAGGTCAAAAAGAATAGTGAAAGAAATGGTTAAAAGGAAAAAAGAGGTAACGAAAGATAAATTTGATGGCAGATTATCTGACGATTTCTAGTGGAACATTAAGATTTTCTGGAAATCCGCTCGTGCAGTTCGCGGAAGAACTCAATCCTCAGAATACACATCCATCAGAGACAAGAATGGAAAGAGAGTAAATGGTCGTGCGTGCGTATGAAAGTAGGTACGGCTGCAGGATAGGGCAGGATATATATAACTTGTGCTGAAGCATCGGCCGAGTACCTAATGACTGGGCCACAGCTGTAGTTGTGCCTCTTTATAAAGGAAAAGGCTCGCAACAAGACTGCAAAATCTATAGAGGCATTAGCCTTCTCAGCATTGTTGGCAAATTGTATGCGAAGGTACTGATTGAAAGAATTATGGAAGTAACCGACAAGAAAATATGGGATGTACAAGCGGGATTCCTAAAAGGTATGGGATGTATGGATCAGGTTTTTTCCTTGCGAAGCATTGCCGAAAAGTTTTTGACCAAAGGTCAAAAGGTCTATTGCGCATTCGTGGATTTGGAAAAGGCTTACGATAGAGTGGTGAGGAATGAAATGTGGTCGGTGCTGTCAATGAATGGGGTGAACAGCAGCCTCATTCAAGCTCTGAAATCCCTTTATGAGGATTCTAGAGCTCGTGTGAGGATAAACGGGGCATACACTGACTGGTTTACCATCGAGATAGGTGTTAGATAGGGATGTGTAGCGTCACCGTGGCTGTTTAACCTCGTCATGGACAGTTGTTTGCAAGATCTAAAACATAGTTACTGCGGATTAAGGATGAATGGGTTACTTGTTAAATGCCTCCTTTATGCTGATGAGCAGGTAATACTTGCGTCTTCAGCGGAGGAGTTGCAGGAGATGGTAACAGTCATGCATGGTGCGTTAGAGAGGAAAGGAATGAAAGTGAATGTAAGTAAAACGAAAGTAATGGTTTTTGAACAGGAGGAATGCGTTATGGCTTGTAATGTTTTGATCGATGGACAACGAGTGGAACAAGGGAATGAGTTTGTATATTTAGGTACGTTGTTTAAAAGAGGTGGTAAGAATGGAGAAGATATTGAAATAAGAGTTAATGCAGGTAATGCACTGAATGGAGCTCTGAAGGCGTTTATGAATAGCCAAAACGTGTCCAAAAATTCACGTTTGGCTCTGCATAGAGGGGTATAAGTGCCTACTCTTATGTACGGTAGTGAAATTTGGGTATGGTAGGAATGATTTGAAAGTAGAATAAATGCTGTAGAAATGAGAGCACTGAGAAGTATGTGTGGTGTATGTTTGACCGACAGAGTAAAGAATTGTTTGATAAGAAAATGTTGTGGGGCAAAAGAAGATATAGTGACAAGCATTGAGAAAGGCATGTTTAGATGGTTTGGGCACATGGAGAGGATGGATGACAATAGACTGAAAAAGGAGATATAAGGCAAGTGTGAATGGGAGAGGACAAAGGGGAAGACCTAGAAGGTCGTTTTCTGACCAGATTGTTGACATCCTAAAAAACGGACAGGTCAGAAGTACCCTTAACGGAAAGCTTGCATGAGAAACTTGATGGGAGTGAATGAAGCAAGATAGGTATGTCAGGATCGTTGCAAATGGCGTTCCCTAGTCTCTAGCCTACCCCTCCGGGAAACAGGCGTGAGTCTATGTTTGTATGTATGTTTATTCTTTTTTGGCTGATATTTCTAATTTTAAATTAATTTTATTTGAAAAACATGGAATTATTTTTTCTAAAACCGTAATTTGTTTAATAGTTAGTGTTACGTTTTCATCGCATAGGTGCATAGGGTTCCCACCAAGAACTTAAGGTCCCAAGCCAACCTCACTTGCAAGTGGTGCACCTGCCGATCAACGGACGAGGCTCTGGCAAACAAAATATCCCGATAAGCGGTAATAGGCTCGCCACCTATTACGTGGGATCAAAACACTGGCGAAAAGTGGGCGTTTAATATGCCTCTGCCGACCCCTTCCGGGAAACAGGTGCGAGTCTATGTATGTATGTATGTACGTTTTCATCGCATTCGAACATTTTTCGTCATCATGGATACGTTAAAAATTCGAATAAAAATGGAGTGTAAGTGCCGTCGTATCAGCAAAGCGGCACAAGCGGCACGCAACATCAACGACGTTTACGGAGCGAACAGTACAAACAAACGCACCACCCGTTATTGGTTTGTCCAAGCGTTAGCAAAGGAAGCCCGTTGTGAAAATTTTGACCTGAAAATTGAACCCCGTGGTCGTCCAAAATCTTTGTTCGACAATGACGAATTAAAGGCGATTGTGGATTGAATCTACGGCTGAATTAGCAGCAGCTTTCGACGTTAGCATCAAAACAATATTGGTCCATTTGCATCAAATTGGCAAGGTAAAAAAGCTTGACAAATGGGCACTTCACGAACTCAATGATCGCCAGCGCGAAGTACGCGTCGAGATGTGCCTTGCATTGCTTAACAGCCATACAAATGAAGGAATTTTGAAATGTATTGTTACTTATGACGAGAAATGGATCTTGTTCGACAATCGTAAGTGCTCAGCAAGTTGGTTCGACCTTGGTTCAGCACCCAAACAATGCCCTAAACGAAAACTTACCCCTAGAAAAGTGATGGCCACTGTTTGGTGGTCTAACGCCGGTGTAATTCATCACAGCTTCTTACCAAACGGGACAAGCATTACTGCAGTTGTGTACTGTGAAGAACTGAACACAATGATGGAGAAGCTCGCACGTCTCCAAAGAGCTTTGGTCAATCGTTCGGCTCCACTGCTCCTGCACGACAACGCGCGACCTCATACTGCTCAGCAGACGGTCTCCAAGTTACAACTGGGTTTGAAGGTTCTCCGTCATCTGCCGTACTCACCATATCTTGCGCTTACATAGTTCTACTTTTTCAGAATTTGGATACATTCTTGGCGGGAAAAAAATTCAATACCCGAGAGGCAGTACAAAATGCCTTTGAAAAATTAGTTGCCGTCCAGCTGATTTCTTCAAGAATCAATAAGCTACCAATGCGTTGGCAAAGATACATTGATTGCATGGGTGGTTACTTTGATTAATAGAAGTAAAAGATATAGTAAAAAAAGTCTTAATTTATTTAAAAAAGTAAAGGCCAAATAATTATATTTTCTTTCCGACACTACCGAAAGCCTAAGTCAGGTATCTTTCCTTTATTTCTAAGTGTACTATTATCTGAGCTTAGATCAAAATTCCCAAAATAATTAACCTTAGATATATAAACCCACATTCCGTGTGGTGACGGATTAAGAATACGGAATGTCACCACCCCATATTATCCCAAGGGTATTGTAAGAGCCGACAGAGGGAGCATATTATGCAGAGAACAGTACTGTAAGAGAAGGAAAACTTGATACAAACCCTATTGGCGATTGTAGGAGAGCACTAATAGAGTACTATTAAATAAATCCTCCTTAAAGGAGTAGAATAGTCTAACGCAGTTGGAGCTGCGAGCAAAGTCTAGTATTATATAAAAGTGTGAACTTGCAAAAACTCTTCATCATCATCACCAGCCTTTAACAGTCCACTGCTGGACTGCTAACTATACCACGCTGGCCAAACGGCCAACCCGGCTGATGATAGATATAAACCCACAGAACACAAAAAACTCGAAGTATCAGCTACTAAAAAGTATATTACAAGACAATAAGTAATGTTAGTATGAAGAAGACTTGCTAGAAGTTCGTCGCCTTGTTGTCGAGAAGTTTCTTGTCCATAAAGCCAACTACGTTATGATATTGTACAATTTCTCACAAATCATTCTCCAGTTTCATTCCAAATGTTTCAAAATTATTGTAACTTTCATTGATATAATAAATTACATATTTTTTGCGCATACGCCAATTACGTCCAAATAAGAACTTCTCAAACCGAGCAGCTAAATAAATTGATTACACGTGCAGTATTTCTACGAAATGGTTCGTTTTTCAGTTTTAATTGCACGTTCATTTGTAGGCCATATACATCTGCAAATAAAGAAAATACAATAAAGGATCTGTATGATACAGTTTATGATGTAAGGTGTAATGATTTTGCAAGTATTGAAAATATTGATTACATTTTAATGGTTGTAATATAATTCTTATACCGCAAAATGTTATTATATAAAGTAATATCGTGTACTGATACTTTTTATAGTTTTGGCTTCAGCTGAAGGGTGTTTTAATTTAGAAAATAAAATAGGAATGTAGCTAATAGAATAAGAATGTAGCTCTAAGACTCAGAATTTCTCAAGCATAGCATAGCAGCTAATGCTTAATCAAATAATAAAGAACATATCAACTCAGTGCACAAACTACTGAAGTTACAAGTAGTAGTTTTTGAATGTTTTACCCCTAAGTTGGCACAATAGGAGCTAAAGTTTAAAGGCAGGGAAAGCCGCAGGCGTCTTCTGGTATAAATATAATTTTTATCTACCTGCACAATGATCAGCATATAATTGATGCTGAGATCGATAACCAGTATAGGTGTGCTGAGTCCAATGTGGAGGAGAGTGCCGCTTATGAAGTGAGGCTGTATTGAAACCACCACGGAGTACCATCGCTGCACCAGTTTGTACTGATTTTGGTTTCTGTCTGAAATATATCAACGCCTAATTAGATATGGAAGAAATTGCTCGGTAAATAAGCACAATCACACAATTTTTGTGTACACTATTTACAGTTTATATGTAATACTTAAATTAATGAGATTATTTAAAATAGTGATATAATAAATATATATTTTTATATCTTCAAGCCGGCATCCTGCAAGAGGTAGGCAGAGGTATAATATTACACCAACACATATCTCCTTATGAATATTTGGATCTCACGTAAAAGCGGGCGAGCCTATTGCCGTTACCAGGCACATTGCCAGACTCTGCTATTGAGAATTCGAAAAAACTCAGGAACACTTGTTCGTCCCGGGAATCGCACCCTATACCTCCCGATCAGCATACGCTACGCTAACCACTAGACCACAGAGGCAGCCTGATATAATAATACATAAATATTCTTGTGAACATGATTTGTTCACACCAATGTTCATATATGTAATGTAAATGGCGTAGTTATTTGAAAATAAATATGAAGATCTTCTATTAGCCTACACAAACATCACAGCGTCACAGGATGGCTAACTATTTTCCACTGATTACTTTTTTTACATTACATACTTATGGGTTTGTAGTAGTACATACGGGATAGATAACTTTTACACCGTAGTGCGAAATATATAAAAGTAATTAATAAACATGGCGTATGCATACTGCTAGCAGTTTATGTGAAGTTAATGGCGCGCTTTTACAGGTTGTAATATCAAAATAAGTGCAGAACTGCAATTGCAATATTTTCCGCTCAGCTTTTAGCCTCTTTTATTTACTATAACACTCTTTCATGTAGCTTAGGTTCCCAATTTCTACATTATTTCTTGCGATAAGAAATCAAAACAGTCATTGACGGCACTTTTAAGAGATCCCTAGTTATCTGTAGTTCAAATTTAAATAAATTGCGACGCGTCATCACTGAAAATTTTCCTTGCGTTGATAGCAGTTAATTTTTAATCTGTGATAACCATGGATCGTAAATCTTTCCTCTCTTTAAATGTTTTAACCCTTAATTAGGCGCAATAGTTAAATCCCGTTACTAGGCGCATGGGGTCTCTACAGACCCCAAACAATAAAATAAATTGGAGTAAAAGAAATAAATAAAACACAGTAAGTATTATCAAGAATATTAAAATACTTTATTATAATTAAACTAACAATACAAAAACGTAACTTTGGCTTCAGTAAGCTAAAAAAATAATACAACTTCTGATCTGTTTTAAATCTTCAAAATTTGCGTATAGCTGAGATCAAATTAAAAAATATATATTATTCAGACTCATTATCAGATTCACCTTTATTGCATACAAGATAGTATGTTTTGAAATGTTGCTGATACACAAATTTGCCACATTTGTGACATTTATTAGGCACTTTCTTGTCATTCTTTCTAGGACATGAAGAACAGTGCCCACGCTTAACATTCGATTGATGCATAACTTCCTGTATGTCATGAACCTCGCGGAGCCGCTTATTTGTTGCAGAAGGGGTAGCATTATGTTCATGAGCACTATGCATAGGTGAATTATCCGAAAGTTTAGATGCAGACCCCGCAACATCTTGCTCATCTTCGGAGAAATCTGCCAGCCACTGCCGTACTTGATTTTCGTGATCCATATTGACAACTTAAAAGCAAAAGAAACGTTATTATTATATATATAGATATATAAACATCAATCATACAAAATAATATCAAAAATAAATATATAGAAATACATAATAACACAAAAATATTAACTTACAATGCGTCGAAAAAATCTCGTAAGTGGGCGCATGGGGTCAGCGCTCAAGAGGGAAGCGATACGTGCAATTGAGTTGGCTAACCGGCCGCTACTGATTTGGGTACCCCGCGGGGAGATAGGAAGCTATAAACAGCGCTGTCGCATTCCTAGAACTTTAAAACATATTTTTGTCACCTTAAAATTTCCGTGACCCCATGCGCCTAATTAAGGGTTAAATTAAGGGTTGTCGTAGTAGTATATCATGATTTTCATAGTCAGCCTGCTATAGACTACCGCTGGACAGACCTCGCCAATGGACGATTGAGCTCAATTTTCAGGTATTTGTGTCTAGCTGACACTGTTACTAATATCTTTGATATTTTTTTCATACCACTGATTGTCTCTAGCCAGTATCTTGACGTTTCCTCAGTACATAACGTAACTAATAAGATAAGATGGCTTGTACCACTACTTTTAAATTCTTTATAATTTGATCACTCTATTCTTGTATTTTTTCTGGTGTAGATACAATAAAGATCTTTTTATCTATCTATCTAACGTACCATGCATTGTAATGTTAACATCTGTAATTTTAATAGGAAATAATATAAAAACTTACAAATATTGTTCCTCTCTGCTGTAAGATGTCCAACCAAATGCAGTCCAAGCTCCTTGCGTATGTCATTAGTTTGAGCTACAGCGCTGCACATCATCCAAAGAGAATACATTGCCCTTGATTCACGCCAGAGCAGGTAAAGGAACAGATAGAACCTCTACAAAATAAAAGATGAAGTACCCATTACATTTCATTAAGTCATAAAATCTTGATGATCATGAGTGAAACTTAAGTGTTGAGCTTGTTGCTATGTTTATAGGTATTGTACATATTTTTTTATAGACGCCTTGTTGCCCGATGGGGTAGGCAGAGGTATAATATTACACCCATATTTCGCTATGAAATGTTTTGGTCCCACGTAGTAGGAGGCGAGCCTATTGTCGTTACCGGGCACAACACCAGACTACGTGCTGCCACTGAGAATTCGGAATAATTCAGTAATATTTTTGCCCGACACGGGAATCGAACCTGGGATCTCTGAACAGCGGACGCATACCCTATCAACTGGACCACGGAGGCAGTCTATTGTACATAAATATTACATAATATCATTTTCAATAAGAAGTAAAGTCATGTGCTGTTTTTTTTAAGTAATTTAACACGCATCATAGTAGCCTAAAATAATTAGGGTCCATGCTAGTTGTAATAGCCTTAAATCTACTACAGCTAATCTGTGACTGTAGTCAATAGTGCAGTTATTGAGAATTCTCAGTAGAGATCTTGTGTCATTCTCAATTAAAGCTGTCGTAATGGCTCTGCACGTAAGACTTACTTCACAGTCTACAAGCCGAGCTGAGTATTTTCTTTACACCATATGTTTGAAAAATACGCGGAATAGATGATCACATTTCAAAATAACAAACGAACATAATCACTTAACACATAAAATATTATCACGTAAATTTGATTACTGCTGTAACAAAATCATCTAGTCAACTTTATGTAGCTCGCACTAAAGCCACCTACATCCAGATCAACACAATAACTATAGGTACGCTGAATTTTATTATTTACGCTACCACATGTGGAAGTAAGATATCCGAAAAAAACTGAAATACAGAAAGGGACAGAGATGTAAAATGCAGGAGACAGGAACGTCTTTTGTTGCGTTGTTGAATCTGCTCCATAATAATTCATGTTCATTTTCGGGTCACATTGAAGTATTAAAATAATAATGGTCTGTTATAACAAGTTCAGCAGATTTACTGCGTATTTTCAATTTCAACTTGGCATCGGTCTTGCTTAATGGCTACATATACACCCATTATCCAGTGATTTATAGCACTAATACGAATATACTTAAGGATTTTTGCAGAAAATACTCCTACATCAAAATGTTCGAGATGTGTAAATTTAATCTTGAAGGCGGTGAATGATTGAATGTTTTGTACTTACAATTTCTGCGTTGGCTACTATTAAAAGGAACTGGTATATCACTGTTGTTACTAAAGCAGTGCCTAGTAGGAGTAATAACTGAAAATATGATAAACCTATTTAAAATAACAGCTAATAAGAAAATTAGTCTACATTATTAGATAAGAAATATATAAATATCTCACCCGAAGACTGCTTTGCTCACTCAAATTCGATATATAAAACAATAAATATGCATAGCCTCTTGATCCTAAATTCGGAGGCACATACTTCAAAACTTTAAACCTTGCATTTATTCTTTCAACAAGAAGAGAGAAATAAGCAAATTCTGCATCATGAGCCGCAAATACTATACTCAAAAATATTGCAACAGTATTTTTCACAGTCAACATTTTCAAGCCCATCATATCAAAAATTAATGACGCAATTGTCAATATAATAAGTCTGTTACTTTTCACATTTAGTTCAGCTAAATTATCTTCATTTGTTTGACATTTTTCATCAAGTCTTTCCAATTTCAGTGAGGTTACATCTTGGTATCTTGCTAGTAACGCAAGACATATTAGTTCAAAACCAGTGAATGCTTGGAAGATTCGGAAGCCATTACCAACGTCAGAGCTGATTATGTCTATAGCAATTGTTGCTATAATAATGCTGGCAACGATAAGGACAATAGAATCACACAGGACTCTTGTCTTACGGTCCTTGATGAAGTATGGCCGACTGATACAGAAGCAGTTCTCCAAAATAACAAAACTATAAAAGTGAGACATCGTGATTTATATTATCTGCACAATCTGTTTTATATGTATGTACCCGTCGATATAATCTCTAAGAAATCTATAATTGTTATGTAATCTGTGAATGATCAATAATTAATGGCTCAGTACTTTATCTGTACCTGAAAAAATAAACAATAAATTAGTTATCGACTGAGGTGTAATACTTGTGTGAAACACACAAAATATCAAAACATACAGAATTATTAAGTAACGTTATCAAATCAAGCAACTTGATTTGATAAGACAAGCCATGTAGGTCCAAGCAGTGGACTATGGCAGGCTAATGATGATGATCGATATTAATAGACAATATGGTTATATCTAGAAAATAAATTACGTTCTAAAACTAAGTTGTTTGATACATATTTTCATACGCAATGGGTGCTTTTCTGCAAGTTATACTACGAGGATATGAATGCCACGCTACAAAACTATGTGAACATTTCTACGTGGCGGGAGTATTAGGCAGGGAATGAAGAAGCACCGCCAAGTGGTCGATGCACAATTTCCGCTGTGTAATGTATCAACAATAAGGAAGGCATGGGAAGGCAGTGTAGTGAGTTGCACAAAGCTATACTGCTCACAACATCCAAAGCACGCAGCCAGAGCACCTTCCATATCGTAGTCAAAGCTTATCGAAACCTGTTCTCACCATTAATTAAGCTATATAGATCAATAAATGTGATTGGTGGATGTCAAACGCATTCATGGTAACGAAACCCTTCTCTCGTGGAAGAAGCACCCCTAAAGTTGCCATATTTAAGATCAGCAAACTTACATATATGTATAATTTTGTTTACGTTTCACTATAAAAGAAGGATAGTTCTACGCTGAATAATTAAACGGTCATCTCCAAAACGAGTGGTATATAAAACAGCATTTTTATCTGTGCTCTAAAATATTTATCCTAGTTACCTTAGTTAAAATTTAATAAATGTACCTCAGTTCCAAATACACGAACACACTATAAATACAAATTTAAGATGTTGACGGCAAGTAAGAACTGTTGGACCCAGAGAACCGACCTCCAACGCCACTGGCGACGACTAATGAAATTAGAGTTTCAACATACTGCCTCTAGGGAGTATAAATGTTTATCTACTATGATTCAAGCGATAACATTTTATGTTTGTAATTAATTTACTATCAATTTGGGAATGAAAAGCAATGTAATGAGATTGTCATATTATGAATAAATTAGGATCATTCGGATTAATGTGGTTGAATTTCAGATCGTTTTATTGTACTAAAATATCGATTTCATTGCAACTCTATGATTTGAATGGAGTCGTTTGCAAATAGAATGTGGCAAATATTTTAGTTTCGTCCCGCCTATGCATGTGGCTTTATGACGATCAAAGCACAAAATAAAATGTTATCCGTTCTAAAAGTATTTTATTTTGTGCAAATATAAACGATAGTGTCCAAACCTCGTTATAGTATTTGAAAATGTATACCAATTATCCTTGTTTGTAAGTATAGTTTTATGCTCATGGAAATGCTCAGATGACAAATAGGCAGTAGCTTCTAGCTTCAATGAAGAAGTAATTATGGCAAAATCCCACAAAACCCTTAGCGCTTATGTCTAGCTGTGGTCATCTTTCGACTAAGATGATAAAATTTTAAATAGTTAACAAAAAAAAACCTCAATATAATTTGAGCACCTGTGATCAAAAAGAAAATGTGTGTGTGAATTAGTATTCCCCTTAAGCCACAATTGCGGCCACATGTGGGTCAAAACGTACACCGACTGAGTATGTACCAAGCCCGTGACATCGTCAAACTAATTTAAACTTAGTTTGAAATGAAAAAAGTTGTGTGCATTTTTTCGAATTTCATATTCGATCGTCTATCCGATGAGTACGAGTTTATTTTTTATTAAAACTTTGCGAAGCTATCGTCTTGTTTTATTATGGCTCGTAATTTCGACAATACTTGTCATGTTTTTCGTTTAGGGTAGTTTATGTTGGCATTGTTTTATGGGTTGTCGCTAGATGGCGGTTGTATACATTTTTGTTTGTTTATGACGTATTACGGTTAACGGTTATTTCAGTGCATTGTCTTTGGGTACTTTATAATGATGTATGAGGAGTTTCGAAGTAGGTTATGACACATTTTTGGAGATGGATCTTAATGTTGGTTATCATTTGGATTACGACAATAGCTTTGGTTGGTTTCTGAATTGATAAAATAAGAAGAAAGCTATGTTTAGTTGAAAAAAAATTACAAATAGGCACTTGTACACCACCAAGTAGGGATTTGTTGAGATAATTTATAATAATGAGCATTACAGTATCAAGTATTATCCACAGATGTTGCTTCGTCATACTTTGAAAGCATTTCAGGTATTTTAGTCTTTAAGTGCCAGTATTCAGAATATTTTTTATTTTAAGTATTTTTATATGGAAATTTCAGCTAGCTGTATGGAAGTCGGAAATATTCTAGGTTCGGGCTTTGCTCTCACAGTTTATTTATACTTACATATAATTTTCACGAAACTTTTTATATTTTTTATGTTATCGTGGAAACGAAAAAGATCTGCAACTTACTGTACATACTTCATTTATTTGTTCATTTTCAACAATAAATTTTAATTACTCACTAATATTTTCATTATGATTAATTACAATTTTAATGTCTCATGCATGCGGTATTCACCTCTGTAATATGTATAGTTTAAGTAATGTTAATATTGTATTAACTGTTGGTGGATCGAATAAATAAACAAATAAAATAAAATATCATGCGATAAACGAATTATTATTTGCCAAATATCCAATGAATTCAGAATAATTTGTCGAAGTCATCTGTCCGTTCAATAAATGTTTGATAATACATGTGACTCTCAGATGGTTGCAAGAACATTTCTTCATCTCAAGGCTTAAAGTATCAAATTTGTAAGTGTCGTAATAAATGTACCGACGAACAATATATCAGTCAAAGTTGTGCAACTATAATTAATGCTTTCATTAATGTCGCGAAATCGACCATTACTCTTCACGAGACCAATGCTCTTCAAAACTGAGATAAATTTAGTTTAAGATTTACTTGGTGGTTCATTTCCTTCAAAATAGTCGCATTTTTTGGTTACGATACGGTGACGATAATATTGCTTGTTAATGATTATCAATATAAACTGAAGTTTCGAAACACACACATATATGTGGTCAAACACATAGCCTTCTGCGTATTTTCTATCACATGAGCTCAACTGGTAGATATCGATCTAATGAAGAAGCGTCGTATAGTAGGACTTAGTCAGAGTGTTCAGAAATGCAATCAATAATGAATAGATTAATGTCTTAAAATTCCAGAGAGAATCCAGGGTGATGAGCGATTGGGCTTCTAGTGTGACATTAAAGTAAGTACTTTTCAAAAACCACATCATGAATCTTGGCGATAAAATGAAAGGCCGACGTAGTTTGAACTTACAATATGTATATTAGGTACTCTAAATATTATAGAGGTTGACAGAATTACTTGTAGTACAATATTGTAACGCGGTGCGTGGCGCGTGCGCCACTAGGCGAGATTGAAGTGCTAGTGTCCGGCCGGAGGTCCGCTCCGGGCTCGCTTCCCCGCATTCCGCGCCCCGAATTGCGCGATGTGACTTAGGACATAACTTTGAACACGCAGGATGGCGCGATGTGGTGTAGGATATAACTTTGAACATGCAGGTGGCGTGAAAATTCTCCACGGCATTGAAAAGACGTTTATCTCCTTTCAAACTCTTTGAGACTCTGAAGCCCTCAGTAGGCATAATTTATTTACTGCTCGTCGGATTGTTCCCTTGATTGTGTAAGCGTCTGCCACTCGCTACTATAGTCAGATACTCTCCCCATCTTCCAGTGCAGGGGCAGCACATTATCTTCCTTAAATATTACCAGGTCCTTCCAGTGCAGGGGCAGCACATTATCTTCCTTAAATATTACCAACCTTGATAGGGGGTTGGTGTTTTCTCCACTTCGCTCTGTTTTGTAGTTACGCCCTATACTCCAAGCGCCATCTTTTCCAAAACTGCTGCCGAGCTTGCTCTATTTTCTGATATCTGTTGGGTCTGATTAAGTCAACAGGCAATGACGGCGTTGATACTAATGGACCACGACCAATCAGAAAGTGCCCAGGTGTTAATGGGTTTAAGTCGGTAGGATCGGAACTGAGTGGGGAAATGGGACGGGAATTAAGTATGGCCTCTATTTGCGTGAAGAGCGTTGCTAACTCTTCAAAAGTGAGGGAGGCGTTGCCAGCTACGCGTTTAAATAAAGACTTTGCCAATTTAACCCCTGCCTCCCAAATACCACCAAAATGTGGAGAATAGGGAGGGCTGAATATGAATCTAATCTCTTCAGTCGCTGCGTAGTCTGAAACTGTTTGACGGCTTGAGCGGATAACCCTTTTGAACTCATTGTTGGCTCCAACAAAATTTGTGCCGTTATCGCAATAGATCGCATAGGGTTTACCGCGCCGCGATATGAACCTGCGCAAGCATGATAAGAAGGCTTCTGTTGTCAGATCGGTGACCAACTCTAAATGTAGAGCCTTATTTGCTAAACATATAAATATACATAAATAGGCTTTAGTGACTCGGCTACCTCTACCCTTTTTTGACGCAATCATGAAAGGACCTGCGAAGTCAATCCCACATGAATTAAAAGGAAAATCGGTACTGACGCTGACGGCAGGCAAATCACCTATAATAGGTTGAACAGTTTGTCCTCTAAAGCGGGTACGAACAAGCGAGCTAAGTTTCTACCACCAAGTGGCCAGAATTCTTCACGAACTGACGCTAAAAGTAATTGTGGTCCTGAGTGAAATAATCGTAAATGTTCATATTCCATAATCAACTTAGTTAAATGATGTTTAGCATCTAGCAAATATGATGTTTCTTATCATATTGACATTCAGATTGACTTAATCTACCTCCTACCCTAATCAAACCTTCTGAATCCATGAAGGGGTTCAGAGGCAATAAATTGCTTTTATGATTTAATCCTATATTATTTTTAATACAAGATACTTCATTAGGAAATGATTCAGCTTGACTAAACTTAAGCAGCATTCTTAACGACTGATTAAGCTCATCAGCATTCAATGGCCCTGTCAGCTTAGAATTATTTTTATTACAATTATTAAGAAAACGTAAAACATAAGAATATATGCTTTTTTATTTTTAATAATTAGAAGTCAATTTCGAAGCCAATTTCCAATTGAATAAACGAATAAGTATTATCTAAATTATCCTTTACGGTGTGCAATATTTTAATCTCAGGTATAAGTAGGAATGGTGCAAAACTCAGCAGGCCATTCCGTATAACTTTTGTTTAGAAACAAGGGACCTTCCCACCACAAAGAACATGACTGCAGATGTTGCGGGTCAATGCCCCTAGAGGCAAGATCTGCAGGGTTCTGCTTGTTTGGAACATGGTTCCATTTAAAACCTTTAGTTAACCTCATTGATTTTATTTACTCTATTGCGTACAAACACTTGTAACATCTTACTTTGAGTCCTAAGCCAACTAAGAACAACCGTGGCATCCGTCCACATATATTTATTATTGACACTATACGGAATAGACTGCGGTACCTTATCACATAACTGAGCTCCTGTTAATGCACCACATAATTCCAAACGAGGAATGGTAAGTGTTTTTATAGGCGCCACTCTAGTCTTTGCTCACAGTAATCTTACAGTAACATTTTGCTTATCATTTACTGAACGCATATACACACAAGCTTGCTGGGAAGCATCAATGAAACAATGAAGCTCAACAAACTTTATGTCTGAGGAATTACCTAAAACATAACGAGGTGTTACAATGTTTGATAAATAATGAATATTATTAATGAAAACTAGCCATTTCTTAGGTACTGGATCATCCTAGCCCAGTTTGGCGTTCCATAAACTCTGAAGAAGAATTTTTGGTTTAATAATACAACAACTTTACCAAAGCTAATAAGGTCATTGGATTCATATGGCGCATAGCAAAACCGTTTCGAAATCCAGAAAGTATAATACTATTATATTTTACATTAGTCAGAAGTATACTGGAATATGCATCTCCCATATGGTCTCCCTTTTATCATATACACACCGATCGAATTGAAGGTGTCCAAAGACGCTTCCTTCGCTACTTAAGTTCTAAGTTTGGTTTGAGACGAAAGTTGCCGTCATACGAATTGAGACTTAAGCACTACAAGCTGGACTCCCTTGAATCTAGGCGCATAACATACGAGTACTCCACGCTGTATATAATTATTAATGCTCACTGGGATGCGAACGAGTTATTGAGCCGATTTTCTCTTAAGATAGGTGGTAGCAAACGCACTCAAAAGCTATTTTCTCTGCCGACTAGTAATAACAATGTGAGTCAATACGATCCAGTTGCTAGAATGTGCAGAAAGTATAATGACCATGCCAAAGAGCTTGTCATTTTTTATGATAGTCACAGCGAATACCTGCGAAAATGCAAACAGATAGTCCAATCTGAATTTGACAATCGTTCAAATATGTTATGATTTGTTTAATTTTATTATATTTTAATTTTTAATAATGTTTTGATTTGATTAATTTTAATTTCCCTATTTCTTTTAATTATGTTTTGATTTGATTTCTTTTTCTATTATTATGTTTTTAATTGTTTAATTGTATTTAATGTTTATTCCAATTTGTTAATTTTATTTAATTTGTATAATGTCATTTATTTTCATAATTAGTTTGACTATTCTCTATTCTTACTTACTAGTTAGCTCTTAATTACCTACTATTTTGACTACAAATGCTGTGCTCGACCGTAATCGGACTTCAAATTCACATGTACATACTTTCTAATTATTATCACAATTCAATATTGTAATTTGATCTCTATAGTTGTGCCTATTATTAAATTAAAAAATATTAAAATGCTTAATATTTAATAAATAAAGAAAGAAAGAAAGAAAGAAAGAAAGAAAGAAAGAAAGAAAGAAAGAAAGAAAGAAAGAAAGAAAGAAAGAAAGAAAGAAAGAAAGAAATAAATAAATAAAGAAATAAATAAATAAATAAATAAATAAATAAATAAATAAATAAATAAATAAATAAATAAATAAATAAATAAATAAATAAATAAATAAATAAATAAATAAATAAATAAATAAATAAATAAATAAATAAATAAATAAATAAATAAATAAATAAATAAATAAATTAATAAATAAATAAATAAATAAATAAATAAATAAATAAATAAATAAATAAATAAATAAATAAATAAATAAATAAATATATAAATAAATAAATAAATAAACTCACTAAACCTAAAGGATCAAAAAGTTTACATGTAGTAGATATCATTTTTCTTTTGGTAACATTAGAATCAGCCTTTAACTTACTAGGAAAATGTAAATTATCAGTCGTAGGCGTCCATTTTAAGCCTAGCAGAGAAGCTTCTTCATGAAATTATTGACTAATTGAAGATTCTGATTTGTCACTAAGAATTTCAGGACAATTGGTTCGAAACTTTCGCAATGGAAAACATGCAGAGTTTAATGTCTTAGTAACGCCTAAGTAAATATGTCTGAGCTTACTCTCTGAGGAGGCGCCAGTATTCAAATCGTCAATATAGAAGTCGTTCTTTATAACATTTTCAATAATTTTATCTTCACACTGATTGGCAAGCTCAACAAGACATATGGTGCTTAAAAATGGAGCAGAAGCCATACCATATGTCACTGTATTCAGTTGTAAGAGCTTAATGGGAGCAGAAGACAGACCATAATTATGTCACTGTGTTTGGTTGTAAGATCTTATTGGGCTGACTAACTTCTGTATCGACAGGATCCCTCCACAACACAAGCTGTAAGCAGCGCAGCGACTCATCAATAGCAATCTGTCTATACATTTTCTGCTGTTAACACAAACCTACGAATTCGGAAACGTATAAGAATAGAAAATAAGTCGCTTTGTACGACGACGGGACCAATTGCCTGGATATCATTATGAGATTTTCCAGAGATAGTTTTTCGAAGCGTCAAAGACTACTCTCAGGTTTGTAGTTTCATTTTCCTCTTTTATTACTGAATGATGGGGCAAATATTATCCAAAAGGAGGAACCTCAATTTCCTTCAGATGACCTAAGTTGGCATATTCATGAATAAATTGGCTGTATTGTTCAACTAAATTCTTATTTTTATTTCATCGGCTCTCTAAATTTAAAAAACGTCTCCTTGCTATGAAGAAGGAGTCGCCAAGTGCCTGTTCGGGATCTTCTTTAAGCGACATCATGACTGAAAATCTACCGTCCGGTCAGCGGCGAGTGTGCTTACTGAAATGAGATTCGCAATATTGTTTATCTACCGAATAATTCCTAGATCCTGAAAGGCGATAATTCTTCGACCTCCCAGAATTTTTTTAATGAATAATTAATGTCTTGATGTGACTCCTTTAAAAAAAAATTACAATTTACATTTAAATTACAAAAAGATAAATCTCCAGTAGGACCAGCTACCAGGTGTCCGTATACGCAGCAGGACCCTACGTTTAATTAAATTGAAAGTTAACTTTTTACGTGCGTGGTATTTAGTACTTTTCGAATTGTATAAGTGAAAAAATAGTACCTTCATTGCTACAGCGAAATCTTGAATTATTACCCAGCAGGATTCTCCGCTGTTTGAAGGTTTTCAGATCAATAGTATATGTCATCGTTTAGCGATGTATTAGTACCTTTAAAATACCTTGGTTTCATTTTAATATAATTATTAGTTTATGAGAAAAGCGCCTGCAAAACTTTTTTCATGCCAGCAGGACCCTTTTTTGTTGTGACACTTTCGGCCCCGACAGTCATATTTCTTTGAAATTAAACTACAGTTTACGGATTTTATCGCGTTGTATTGGTTTCACTAAGTTATTACATTTGAAACTAAAGATCTAGAAACTATATTTTTAATTTATTACTAGCCGACGTTTCGAATTCTTTACAGAATTCATGTTCACGGCAGACTGAGGTGATATTTGTCTTGAATGTATAAGTTATCTCAAAGTACCCGAACATTTTTCAACTACTGGTGTTACTATTTACGCAGAATTACTTAGTGAAACCAATACAACGCGATAAAATCCGTAAACTGTAGTTTAATTTCAATGTGTAACATTCGCGTAAACCCAAGAAGGTCATATTTCTTATTAGCATTTTAATAGTACTTTTCAAATAACCTTACGCTTAAATCAAATACTTTGTCGTTTAACAGGCAATTTAATTTAAAACTTTTTTCACGTTGACCTTAAGATTATAGATACCATTTCAATGATGCTTTTATTTTTATGGCTCTTAAATATTATTGAAATTGAGGGTAGATGCAAAATAAATAATAATCATATCATAACGGCTTTTTATTAAATTGTGTTCATAAAAATAAAATATATAAGTACATCAAAAGAGACCGGTTTAAATTAATAAAAATCTCTTTGATTAACGCCACCATGCTAAAGTAATGAAAGCTCATACATCGGCCATACTAAACGTTAAGTCGCTGAAAAAATACTTAAAGTTTTAAAACAATTTTTCTGCTATAATACAAAATATTTGAATTACACGTAAGGTTATTTGAAAAGTACTATTAAAATGCTAATAAGAAATATGACAGTCGGGGCCGAAAGGGTCAAAACAAAAAAGGGTCCTGCTGGCATGATAAAAGTTTTGCAGGCGCATTCCTCATAAACTAATAATTATATTAAAATGAAACCAAGGTATTTTAAAGGTACTAATACATTGCTAAACGGTGACATATACTATTGGTCTGAAAACCTTCAAACAGCGAAGGGTCCTGCTGGGTAATAACTCAAGATTTCGCTGTAGCAATGAAGGTACTATTTTTTTACTTATACAATTCGAAAAGTACTAAATACCACGCACGTAAAAAGTTAACTTTCAATCGAATTAAACGTAGGGTCCTGAGGCCCTAGCCAAACGGCATTCGCTCTGATATCTACTTTCGATAACGCTTGGTTGCCATGGCAACATAAGGAATTTCTTCTTCGTTGACCACGTGATATAACGAAGTCTTATGTCATTTCCATACATTTTTGCACTTAGCGACTAGCGATATCGTTAATCGAATGCCATTTGGCTAAGGGGCAGCTGCGTATACGGACACAGCTACCAGCCAGCCTAACTTACTCTCTTGTAAAACAGGTTTGTCTTGCCCTAAACTTATTTTATTATTTCCAATAATATTAAAAAAATGTTCTGCTCCTAACAAAATATCTAATTCAGAAGGTTCATAAAACAAAGGATCAGGCAGAGAAATATTTTCTGGAAGTCCTAAACTTTCAATGTTGACCGGGACATTAGGTAAGTACCCTGTAATTTTTGGTAATACTAAACAATTAACTTGTACGCTAAACAAGCCTACTTGAGATCCTACAAAAATACTGCACTGTTCTGTTACTTTACGTGTTATGCTATTAATGCCTGATAGATTTAAACCGTTTATTTGTTTTACTTGTAAACTGAGCCTATTTTGAAGTTTTTCAGTAATGAACGATATCTGACTACCAGTATCCAAGAGTGCACGAGCTAGGTAAGTCTTGTTAGTTTTAGTATTCACAACTTGCACTTGTGCAGTACATAAGAGGACTTGTCCTGAAGATATGGCTGTTATTGTCAGAGGTTAGTTAGTATCAGATGACTCCGGTGTAATAAATAGGTTATCTGTGTTATTTACAGACTTAGTTCTAATATTTTTATGTAGCATAGTTTGATGTTTATTTTTACAAATGCGGCATGAACCCTTTAAAGAGCAGTTTGAACTAGTGTGACCAGATCTAAGAAAATTTGGACACAAGTTGTGCTTGGAGACCTCGGACCATTTGTCATTGACACTCATTTTCTTAAATTTATAAGATTGATGCACATGATGTCCTTTACTATTGCAAACTAAACATGGTCCAATGCTAGAACTAGAGACAGTTGCAAACGATTTTACTGATTTGTTTTGAAAATGACTGTCCTTGCCACTAGGATTTTTATGATCTGAACTACTACGGCTATAATTAGCAGTTTCTAAAACATTGGCTCTAATTTCTATGAATTTACCAAATTCCTCAAGGGTAGGATGATGTGAAAGATGACCTTTATGATTTTCCCACTTCCTGCTAGTATTGGGATCTAACTTTGAAGCTACTAAGTATATAACTAATGGATCCCATCCCTCGGTAGGAATATTTAAGTTGTTTAATGCGTTAAGGTTTTTATGTATCTGGTCGATTAAATATCTTAAAGCCTTAAAAGATTCCCTTTGTATAGGGTTAATAGATACCAATGAATGTAAATGATTGTTTATGAGAATGTTTTCATTGTTGTACCTGTCACATAAAGCCTTCTATGCATACTCATAACCTTTAGCGGTAAACAATGAAATTTGTTGATAGGTGCTATGGAATCATTATCATTTACAAGAGACTTAAACGTGTCTCTGAATTCAAGCCACTTGCTATAATTGCCTTCAAATGTTGGTAAGTTGATTGTTGGAAACTTAATTGAATTTGAATGATTACGGCAACTACTGGAAGTGGATTCAATACCATCTTTGTGACTTGAAACTGACTCAATAATTTCCTGGGCTAGAGCTATTTGAGTGTAAAATTCTGACTCAGTGATGTCTCTTTCCACCATTTGTTCTTCTAAATTGGAAGAAAGTTCTTCTATTTCTATTTGCACCGAATTAAACTTAGACAGTAATTCTTGGATTTGAGACAATCTTAATGTAATTTCTCTAATTTCAAGACTAGACGGTAAGTTATTACGTTTAAAATGTTGTAAATAATTTTTAAATATGGTCAATCGACTACGTATGCTACGACGTTTTCGGATGTTTTATTTTAGCGATTTTAGAGTATTTTCCTCACTATCATACATAATGAATAAAATTTGAATTGATTAGGTTGACCAACAATGAGCTAAAATTATAATAAATTGTGCAAATCCACCGGTATACGATCCAGCCGCCAACAGCATAGCCACGCAGCAGCCGCCGAGCTCGCCGACAACAAAGAACCGCGTCCGCAGACCACAGCCTCGCGCCGCCGTCGAACCCACCAACCGCACTGAAGTCTGCCCCAGAGCACGAGGCCTCGATCGCAGGCAGTCGCTGATCGATATCAGTTCGATCGACAGCTGAAATAGTCGGCGATACACGTGTAAGAACTACGTAGCAATATTATGCACAACAAGATGGCGGCAGTTATGAACTCGGGAATGTCCTCGAAAGTTCGATACTAGTTTTAAGGTATCGAATAAATAATACGGCAAACTTTAATTATTTGTTATTGCGCTGAGGCAAGCCTTAATGAATAGGTTTATAGGTTGTCTAGAAGTGGCTATTACCTATGCTTTATCCTAGCGTTACACCTAATTAATATGCACGCGGGCGAGTAGCATGAAACACAAAAAGGCATGTTTAGAAATAGTATATGCGTGCTCTGTGCAGGTAAACAGGTTGTGGATATACGGTAGGCACGCGTAGTAGCAAGATGCCGTCCCACAAAGCTTAAAGCAGCCAGACACACCCACACAACAAACAGAGTTCAAACAGTCGGGAATAGGAAAAGAATGGAATTAGGAACGGGCTTACTTCCTTTATGATGGTCAGTGTTGAAGTCACCGACGCAGCAGAGTTCACCACGTGCTCCCACAGGTAGGTATTCTCCACACGACGCGACGCGATGTGTCTTGAATGCCGGCGAAGTTCCCACGAGGTAGGTATCCCGTAGAGGATCACGACGTCGCCAACGTTCGCCGATGTCCTCCCTCGCTAGCTTTTTCACGCGACGCCGACGGCTAGCAGGCAGGCAGGAACTTGTTCCCCAACAAGATGGCCGCGTGGCTGAAGCAATTCTAGCGATTTTCTTTGTTCGACGACGACTTGATGTTTCACGGTCGCCACTTGTTGGCGATAAAATGAAAGGTCGACGTAGTTTGAACTTAAAATATGTTTATTAGGTACTTTAAATATTATAGAGGATGACAGAATTACTTGTAGTACAATATTGTAACCCGGTACGTGGCGCGTGCGCCGCTAGGCGAGATTGAAGTACTAGTGTCCGGAGGCCCGCTCCGGGCTCGCTGCGTCGCCGCTCGTTCGCTCACCCCGTTTCCCCGCGCTCCGCACCCCGAATGCCGCGATGTGATGTAGGACATAACTTTGAACACGCAGGATGGCGCGATGTGGCGTAGGATATAACTTTGAACACGCAGGTGGCGTGTACAAGCGTCGTATAGTAGGACTTAGTCAGAGTGTTCAGGAATGCAATCAATAATGAATAGATTAATGCCTTAAGATTCCAGACAGAATCCAGGGTGATGAGCGATTGGGCTTCTAGTGTGACATTAACGTAAGTACTTTTAAAGACCACATCATGAATCTTGATGCTCGATAGCTGTACCTTTACCGAAGCAATGGAGTCGAAGCCGTATTGTCTCCTTACTACCTATTTGACTCATGCGTGTATATCCGAAGGGGTAGACACAGGTGTACCTAATATCTGTGGTGTCAAGGTAAAAAGAGATGAGTCGAAAAATACAACTTTTCACCAGGGGCTAATAAAAAAAACGCTCAATTGTTTTATAAGATAAATGCTGTTTAGTCTAAAATGTGAACATATACTTAATACAAATTTGTTTTAATTGACATTTCATGATCTAGAAGTCTTTCACATGATATCAAAAAATAAATTATTAATTAATTATTAAAATAATTGACATATCTCTTTTTTCCATAACAAGAAAAAAATTAAAAATCCGTCTATTGACTCGTCTCTTTATGTGTTATTTATTTATGTATTGAATATTGATAGGTTTTAATTATTTTTACATAAATCATGTCACCTGACTCGAGAGAGACTATGGCACATCAATTCCTCAATGCTTTTACCATATCATTCATCGACCTCTTCATGCATGAAGCAACGATGGGCCATAGTCTCTCTCGAGTCAAAAGCAGCTATAGTCTAGTGGATATACCAACAGACTGCCATGCAGAGGGTATCGGGTTCGAATCCCAGGCGCGCACCACCAAAAATGATTAGTATGAGTCTCTGTAACACCTTAGTATTCGTTTTATTATCTCTGTCTTGAGTACAGACGATGACAAAAGTATTTATAGTCCATTGAAAAGTTACATTTGGGGTTGCATTTATCAGATGATGCAATTTTATTTTACAGATGTGTGGGAAGAGCTATTGTGAAGCTTGATTCAAATTTATGGGGACGCACCTCTTGTCTCTCGGCTGCCAACTTGGAAAGAGTGCAGATGCAGATAGTTTTTTTGATTATCTGGTAAACTATAGGCCGCACAAAGAATATGTGAACGAAATTTTTGTTGCAAATTAAATTCTCTACAACTCTAGTCATAAAACTTTTATCATAATGCAAATATATAAAACATATATCTTTAGATAATGATCTATAGACGTCCTATGCACCCATGAATACTTATTCATGGGTGCATACCATGCGTACCATGTTCCAAATACCTACTTATTTGGAATACAACACGAGTTAAAATATATGCCACTATTGTCAGGTGAGGTGAATTCATTATAAAATACTACTTGTATATAAATTATACAAAGTCTGGCAATAACAGTTTTCTACACGAGTATACATGCGCGGTAATTCGCAAAGGCTAGCTTCAGACCCGCCATGATTCGTCGGCCGTAGTGTATTATAGCAGAAATCTGCTACCGTGCATCCAGAAATAAATTATTCCGTTCTGATTCACGCAGATATAATTACAGGCAGCATAAGGTTGATTTAAATAAAAAGGGGTTTTGCTCTAATAACAAACATTGCTTCCGGCCGCTAATGTTTACGAGCTTGAGGGACCAATATCCCGATTGAGTGAAAGCCCCAGGAAGGGTAAATAGCAAAAGGCTTATAATTGCATGCATGATAATACACCATTACCCGAACCTTCGGGAAGCTCAAAAGGTATATTGTAAATCAATGAAGTCAATTATAAAATCGATTTCGGATAAATATCGGAACCGTCGGCTTTGAAGAGATTTCCAGTGTATTTTCAGGGTATTTCTTTATTGCGGCCACTTTGATTTTCGTTTGCAAAATAAGTAAATAGAAAGGGGGTCAGTTTTGGATGAAACATTTTGTGCTTCAACGTTTGATTAATCGGCAGCGATCGCTTTTGGAGATGCTGTTTATAAGTCTTCAGATAGCTGTCACAGCATAAGCCGATTTGATTTACAAATTATCAACTATCGTTTATTATAAATATACAAGTTATCTATGAAAATGTGGGACAAGTTGAAAGATTTGTATATTTGGGAAGCATGTTTACAAGAGATGGAAGATGTGAAGGTGATATTGAAAGGAGAGTGATAGCGGGGAACAGTGTGAATGGAGCGCTGCATGCCTTTATGAACGGCCAAACCGTGCCTAAAAAGGCGCGACTGGCGGTTCATAATGGAGTGCTGGTGCCCACCTTGATGTATGGAAGTGAGTGTTGGGTATGGCAGAAAAAGCATGCAAGCAGAATTAACGCAGTTGAGATGCGATCACTGCGTAGTATGTGTGGGGTGAGACTGATTGATAGAATTCCGAATGCAGTAATACGAGAGCGATGTGGCCTGAAAGAAGATGTCGTGACAAGGATTGAGAAAGGAATGCTGAAATGGTTTGGACACGTGGAGAGAATGAGTGAAGAAAGATTGACGAATCAAATATATATGGCAGAGGTGTATGGACAAGCCGGTTGCGGCAGACCTCGTAAGACGTTCGTGGACCAAATTGGGGACGTCTTGAGAAACGGAAAAGTCCGAAGCACCCGCAACCGGCGAGCATGTATGAAAAGAATAATGAATGTGGAGGAAGCACGTGAGGTTTGCAAGGATAGAAGCAAGTGGCGATCTGTTGTCTCTGCCTACCCCGACGGGAAAAAGGCGTGAGCATATGTATGTATGTATGTATTCTTAATCCCGATATACAGAACTGGTATCTAGGTTATATTAACTTTTGTGAAAACTGCAACTCATGGTCACATTCAAAAACCTGCAGCGCCGAACACGTCAGATTTAGATATGATCAAAAAGTACTAATCTGTATAATTATATAAAATTCTTGGGTTGCTGACTGACAAATAATGAACAGCCAAAAGTATTGGGCGCAAGAAGCTGTAATTCGGCATGTACCTTGTAGACCATAGGGATTGGGAGGAAACATTAAATGAAAAATTATGTGCGGACGTAGCTACGGGCATACTCTAGTTTATTTAAATTTCAACTAAACTATCAAATGCTTTCAGTACAAAATTTACCTAATACTATAAACGTATCGAAGATGCAAACACAGAATCACGCCAAAATGATCTGTAGCTAAACAACTGTTATTAAATTTTTAACGTACCTATTCTATGTAGATTAGGATGTTGCCAAATATTTATTCAATAGCTGCATGCAGTCTAAATTACTATACATAGCAACAGGCTTGGCTGTTATTAAATTGGCTCAAACTTAACTAGTAGTTAGAAATTAGAAGTAGTTATAAGCAAGTCATAGTCTGGTGAACCGACCACTGATGAGATGTAACGGTACCTAAGAAGTTATTCTGGACAGAATACACACACTAATACAACAATATTTTGGAGACAGAATAATATTTCAAAATTCAGATCTTTTCTGCGATTTCAGCTGCTTACTTCTGTTTCTAAATAATAATGGTAGTATTCATATATGACAGCGGATATCTATATATCACGTGGGACCTATAATTCATTCATATTAGGGCGAAATGCAGGTGTAATATCTGTGGTGTCAAGGTAAAAGGGGATGAGTCAAAAATTCAAAAAATTAGCTAATTACACAGTTGGATAAAGTAGATCACTAAGTTTTACGGTAAAAAGGAGATAAGTCAATTGAATGTATTTTGATTTCGTCAATCTCAAATAACAGAATGGAGTCTAGTCATAAATAGCAAAAAATAAAAAGTAAAAAGGAGTTATGTGTACTCATCTCCTTGTTACATTTGTAATTCTTTACTTATAACAATGAGCATTGTGAGATAAGTCGACTCGTGCCTAAATTCGTATTATAGTCAATTGAAATGTTACATTTTTTGGGCTTAGCGTGAACTTGTCAGAGGACGCAATTTTATTTCATAGATGCCAAGAGGGGGTTACTGTAAAGTTAAATTCAAGTTTGTAGGGTTGCAGCCCTTGGCCTGCGGCCGCCATCTTGAAAAGAGTGGTACAAATGGGTTTTCTAGTTATATCTGGCAAACTATAGGCCGCACAGAAAAAAATCAAAATATGATGAGATGCAAATTAAATTCTCTACAACTTCGGTCCCGTAGTATTTAGTCGTAAAATAAAAAAGTTACAGACGAAAATTGAATGCAATTTGCAACAAATTTTCTTTTCAATTCTTTTTTTATATTTTTTTTTATTTATAGTCTCACGCCTGTATCCCCGAAGGGGTAGGCAGAGGTGAAAATATCCATGAATTTTTAGGTCCCACGTATTGCACATCACCAGACTCCGGGCTGCTACTGAGTATTCGGCTAAACCGAGTAACACTTTTGCCTGACCCGGGAATCGAACCCGGGCCCTCCGATCAGCAGTCGCATACGTCGCATACCCTGAAAATACGATATTTATCCGAAATCGATTTTATAATTGACTTCATTGATTTACAATATACCTTTTGAGCTTCCCGAAGGTTCGGGTAATGGTGTATTATCATGCATACAATTATAAGCCTTTTGCTATTTACCCTTCCTGGGGCTTTCACTCAATCAGGACATTGGTCCCTCAAGCTCGTAAACATTAGCGGCCGGAAGCAATGTTTGTTATTAGAGCAAAACCCCTTTTTATTTAAATCAACCTTATGCTGCCTGTAATGATATCTGCGTGAATCAGAACGGAATAATTTATTTCTGGATGCACGGTAGCAGATTCCTGCTATATACACTACGGCCGACGAATCATGGTGGGTCTGAAGCTAACCTTTGTGAATTATCGCGCATGTATACTCGTGTACAGTAATCGCCAAACTTTATGGCCGCTCCGAACCTAGCCGCATTGCGCTGCGCAGAACACAAAATCAGGTATCAGCGGGACGTATGCGGGGCGTGGAGGCAGGGCACGCCCGCGCGCGCTGTCTTCCACCCGCTAGCGTCCTCGCCTCCCGCACGTTAGTGTGAGTGTGCTACGTTCGTACACGACTCACATATTCGCTGAGCTCTGACAGTATCGTCGCGTTTAAAATAATTTCGTAGTGTTACTTCTTTATTGTTTCTCGTTGCTATCGTTGTTTCTTGTTGTTATTTGTACTGATATAGTTACCATTGTCATTGATCATGCCTTGCGGTCGTTTTAATGTTTTACTTCGCCAAACACGGAAAATAGTGTATGACGTATTAACGTTTATGAAGAAGGAAAGAAGTCTAGGCTTAAAAGTCCCTTCACCTAACTGAATTTACATTACTCGAATTTGATTGAATATGTAATTAAACAATATAATATAGCTAATCTAACGACGTAACTGAAGATTTTAATGTTCAATAATTACAAATATATTTTCTTGGTTATGACATGTCCACCCGACTGTACCATGCGCAAGTTCGTACCAATGGCTACATTCAGAGCGGCCATAAAGATTGGCGAGTACTGTAGAAAACTGTTATTGCCAGACTTTGTATAATTTATGTACAAGTAGTATTTTATATAATATAGTGACAGATCGAGCAAAAATTTTATCTATTCTCGAGAGATTCTATAAGGATCTATATACATCAAGATGTCCAGAACCCCTCTCCCAAGATGATGATACCAGAGCACCACCTACGGAATATCAAAATACAGAAACCTTGCCACCCATTTTGTTGTCTGAAGTAGTTACAGCCCTATCTAATATGAAGACAGATAAAACACCTGGTGAAGACGGAATCACTGTCGAACTACTCAGAAAAGGAGGGGAACCAGTTCAAAAGTTACTGGTAAAACTTTTTAATAAGGTTATGTATGATACCCGTACTCCAGAACTTTGGAAAAATGCCATAGTCACCATCATACACAAAAAAGGCGACACTTCCAAATTAAATAACTACCGTCCTATTAGCTTACTATCGCAAATTTACAAGCTTTTCTCTAAGATCCTCACAAATCGGCTTACGCGTGAGCTTGATGAAGCCCAACCCGTAGAACAGGCGGGCTTCCGGAGCGGATACTCAACCATCGACCACATACACACAGTGAAGCAGCTAATGGAGAAGTGCCACGAATTTAATCAACCCTTATGCATGGCCTTCGTAGACTACGAAAAGGCGTTTGATAGCGTTGAGCACTGGACCGTATTCCATGCCCTTCATCGTTGTCACATAGATTCTCGTTACGTGAATCTGCTCCGGGAGCTTTACACCTCAGCCACACTGCAGGTCCGTGTACATGATTTTACCAAACCAGTTCCGCTAAAGCGAGGTGTGAGGCAGGGAGACACCATCTCACCGAAGCTTTTCACTGCTGTCCTGGAAGACACTATGAAAAGCTTAGAATGGGACCACTGCGGGATTAACATCAATGGTGCGTTTCTGTCCCACTTAAGGTTTGCAGATGACCTAATAGTATTTGCGGATAATCTTAAAAACCTCCAGACTATGCTCCAAGATCTTAACGATGTCTCATTAAAAGTAGGTCTTAAAATGAATATGACCAAGACGAAAGTTATGGCAAATGGTCTATGCTGCAAAAACTCACCAGTTTCTATTGACGGTGAAAAATTAGAACTAGTTAGCCGATATACTTACCTTGGCCATAATCTTTCCTTTGATAAAGATCATCAGAAAACTGAGATATCAAGGAGGATTCAGCTCGGATGGGCCGCATTTTCAAAACTAGATGACATCTTAAAGTCGGTAAAAGTTCCTCAATGTTTGAAGACCCGCCTCTATAACCAGTGTGTTTTGCCCACAATGACCTACGGTGCCGAGACATGGACGCTCACACAAGAGGCGATATACCGAGTGAGAGTCGCACAAAGAGCCATGGAGCGCTCCATGCTTGGTATCCGTCAGATTGACCGAGTTCCCAACATTGAAATTCGAAAACGCACAAAGGTGCGCGACGTGGGAACTCAAATAATAACGTCAAAATGGAATTGGGCAGGACATCTGGCTAGACGGAGTGATAACAGGTGGAGTAAGGCCGTAACAGAATGGCAACCACGGATGGGGAAAAGAAGTGTCGGCCGTCCCTTAGCAAGATGGGCCGACGATATTGTTGCAATCGCGGGCCGAACCTGGACGAGATTACCACAAGATCGAGGGAAATGGCAAGAACAAAGAGAGGCCTATGTTCAACAGTGGACACAGTCGGGCTGTGGATGATGAGTATTTTATAATGAATTCACCTCACCTGACAATAGTGGCATATATTTTAACTCGTGTTGTATTCCAAATAATTAGGTATTTGGAACATGGTACGCATGGTATGCACCCATGAATAAGTATCCATGGGTGCATAGGACGTCTATAGATCATTATCTAAAGATATATGTTTTATATATTTGCATTATGATAAAAGTTTTATGACTAGAGTTGTAGAGAATTTAATTTGCAACAAAAATTTTGTTCACATATTCTTTGTGAGGCCTATAGCTTACCAGATAATCAAGAAAAACTATCTGCATCTGCACTCTTTCCAAGTTGGCAGCCGAGGGACAAGAGGTGCGTCCCCATAAATTTGAATCAAGCTTTACAATAGCTCTTCCCACACTATCTGTAAAATAAAATTGCATCATCTGATAAATGCAACCCCAAATGTAACTTTTCAATGGACTATAAATACTTTTGTCATCATCTGTACTCAAGACAGAGATAATAAAACGAATACTAAGGTGTTACAGAGACACATTATATCGCATCGAAAACTTCAAAAGTGAAAAAGAGATGTCCAATGTACGTGTTTGGCACTCAATTAAATCGATTTTTATTGATATCGAATAAAATATTAATTTTATTTTATAAAAAATATACGTGTATTCAATTACATATAAAGATTGAAAATGTGTTCCAACTCTTTTCATTTATGTCATCGTTAATAGATAACTGATATAAGTAAATCTGGTCTTTAAACCGAGAAAATACATTTTATTAGATTTTTTTTACTAAAAACAAAATTTCACTATATTGCTTGGTTTATTAAATCTATTTCATTTTATATCTTATAGTACTTTTATTATTATAACAAAAATAAATGAATTCAAAATCAATTATAAAACTAATCGATTGAAATTTTTGATTGAATAAACTATTAATTTGTATTTACATAACGTGCATCACTGGCCTAGACTACCGCCCCGCGCACCCCGCTTCTTGCCACCGCGTTGTTCCTAAAAAGGATTACTGCGCCGCCTTCTGCGCGAACTTCAGACTCGCCATCGTTAAACGGCCGTACTGTACCATTCGGTAAGGTTTCCTTTTTGTTATTATTTGCCTACTTACAGTTCGTTGTCTGTGATTCAATGATAACATTGCACTCGCTTTATTACGTAGTTCATAGAAAAGACGGCCATTCAAACGAATATAGTATACTCGTAATTAAAACGTATGTTATATGTAGTCAATAATTCAAAATGCAATACTACATACCTACGAATATATTAATTGTCGCCCGTATATTCAACTACACAAATCACTTTATTTTAAGCTACAAGTAATACTACAAGGTTAAGTGTCTGGCAAAGTGCCCATTCGAGTGTTTCTGAGAGTTTTACAAAACGTAGATCAGATAGTAACTTTTGGCAGGGCTCAGACAAGATAAAGCAATCCATATCATTATTTATTTATGTTGTGGCTTAGGAAAATAAAATCGACATATCAATTTCGTGAGAAAACTTGCATGTCTGAGAGTTCACCATAAATGTTCTCGAAAAACATGTGCATCGTACAGACCACCCTTGGCTAGCGAAATAAACTGAAGCTTAAACCTTTGTATGTTGCGAAAAGGCCCGAGTCGTGCAGATGGACAGTTAAGTTGCAGAGTTGATGATAGTGATGATTACTACTTAACCTAGTTATTAAATAATAAAGATTCTAATAAGCTTTTATTTATTTACAACACTTATACAAGTCAAAACCCTATTTTTAATGATGTCGTCTTTGCCTAGTTAAGTAGTCATAACTTCGTGACTTTTGTCTTGCGAAGAAAAGCCAAAACAAACTAGTGTAATTGTGTTTTGATTTTCATTCAGTAAATTTTCTTTCATTACATTGTTTTGAAATGAATAAAAGCAAAACATTTCGTCAGGCGTATAATTGGCCTATTAGTTTTAGTGTCGCTGTGGCGTAAGATTCAGATAATATGGATACGACTGAATAGGTATTGATATGGCTCACGTATACAATTTTATTGATATAGTTATTATCCCGATATGATGATCCTTAGACATATAAGCACATATATACTTTTAAAAATCTTACGCAGTTGTTTTATTGACTTTGATTCTAGTTTACTAAGTATTTAATCTACAAGTACATATACATATGAATAAATAAATTAGAAAGATTTGCTGCGTAATAGTATTCATTTTATTAATTCATCGAGGTCAATCGAAATACGACCAATATGGTCTATTTCAATGAAACTAGTTTAACCACGTGAGACATATTATATTATTGTACACTAGATGAGCCCGCGGTTACACCCGCGTTATTTAAGGTTACTGCTCCGCTCCTGTGGCTCATAACGTGATACCGCTCCCGAAGCAGATCACAACCCGCCAAAAAAAAGATTTTCTTTTAATTTGAAGGCGTGAACAAGGGACGAAATACCCTTGTTAATATTGCACAGGTGTGAACACGCTGACAAGTGCAAAGTTTATATGTGTGTATAAAGTAATCATGCAGAAATTCATCACGACTCGTAATATTATGCTGTCCTACCCTTATTATTATTTTATGATTTAAAATAATATACAAAACTAGATATAAAAATAACCAAAATGCCGAGTTACGATGTTTTGGTCGTGCAGTAAAAAATCGTATAGAGTAAACGACCCAGTTTTTACATTACTTGTGATTAAATTTAAGTCTCCACCCGTCCAGGCAGCAGCGGTGCCATGCAATTTTCACGTGAATAGCCTTAATTTTCCATAAGAAATTGCTCAAGGGACTCGTGAAATTTTGAGCAATTACCAAGTTAATTCGTTGTGGCATTTTTTACGTCATTTTTTCATAGAAGATCAAGTGCTTATACCTAATTTGCGTTGAATCATGTTTTTGGTGACTTGTCATTGTAAGATGATAATGTTTATTTAAGTCATTTATTGTGTTTGATGTGGTTTTTCGTTAAGTTTTGCTGCAAGGGGTGAAAGTAAATTGGGCCCATTTTTACGAAGTCTTTATGGACGGCTATTAATCGTTATTATTGTGTTATTATGTTGGCTTTATTAAGATGGGTAGACAATACATTTATTTTATGACATATATGTTGTTGTTTCTATCTCCTTTCTTTATTGTATCAGCGCTTGTTTTTCGTATATCACATTTGTGACCAGTAAGAATTATGTATGCATATTCTTTTATATTGTACATAAAAATTCCTTCTGAAATGTATCGCAGGGAAACTAAATATAAAAGTTTAATTTTTATCTACAGCATTGGATCAACGGTATTTAAGTTTTGTCGATTGTAGAAAAAACACAACTAGAATCTTATAGTACTTTTTATTGTTTTTTTCAAAGTATTCACCACGTAGCTTTATACACTTGTCCATTCGCTCAAACCAGTTATTATAACATTTATTCTACTCTAAAGTGGGATTGTTCAAAATGGCTGATATGAATACGTCGACTGCTACTTCACCGGACTGAAACCTTTGACCACGAAGAATTTTCTTAATTTTAGGTGTTTAGAGTTTGAGCTAAGATTGGGTAAGTTTTACAGAGATCAGTGGAAGCGATTAATTCATCCAGTCTCAGCCCAAGGCAAAGGTTTAAACATATATTACTGTGATTGCACAGCGATGAATAGAAATCCAAATTACAACTAATATAATTAAAATGTTTCAGCTTACCTGAAATCTTCACTGATGCTCTTGAGTGGACCTATAAGATTAACTCATAATTTTGGCCAAAATAACAAGAAAATCGAATAAATACCACAGGATCTAGTTCTGCGTTCTTCATCAGCGACGTCGTCAAGCACCAAGCACGTGTCACAATTTTCCCAAAACGGAAGTTGACAGTTCAGTGTGACCATGGTCAAAATTTACAATAAACTAAACTAAACGCTACTTAATCGATATAATCGATTTGACTTATCATAAAACTAATTCTATTTCAAACATCCACCCGCCCCGGACCAGCCTACTGGTCCGCTAATCAGTTGGTAGACGTGACAATATTGCAACCGCTCTCCTCAGAATCGAACCGTCCACCAAGACCTCAGCAAATCGGGGAACTCCATCAGTCCCAGTTGCCAAACGAAGGATGCGCCCCCTGCGCCATCTGAGTGGCGGAAGGTTAGCCTCCTTGATCAAAACGAGGTCACCAATCTTGGGTGGATCGGTCTTGTCGGTCCACTTAACGCGTTGCTGGAGTATGTGCAAATATTTCAAATTCCAGCGTTTCCAAAAGCTCTGAGTAATCTGGCGTACCAATTCAAAACGCTAGAGACGACCAGGTCTCGTATCAATATAGGGGTACTCAAGCAAGGTGACAAGTGGGCGACCAATCAAAAAATGACCCGGCGTAAGGGTTTCCAAATCATTCGGATCTGAGGAGATCGGGCACAATGGCCAAGAGTTCAAAACGGCCTCAATCTTACAAAACACAGTTGCGAGTTCCTCAAATGTAAAGACAGATTCACCGATTGTCCTGCGCAAGTGTGTTTTCGCCGATTTTACAGCGGCCTAAAAATACCACCACAGTGTGGACAATTTGGTGGGGAAAACAACCAATTTATCCCACGTCGGGCAAGCCTATTGCCTATATCAGTCTTGTTGGTTTCAAGGAAATTAACAACATCATTAAAATAATTATACGTGCCCTTGAAGTTAGTGCCGCAGTCAGAACGGATCAAGGAAGGCAGCCCTCTGCGGGATACAAATCTGTCAAACGTGGCTACAAACGCCTCGGTTGTAAGTGAGGAGACCAGTTCCAAATGAACGGCCTTTGTGGAAAGACAAACAAAAACGCACAAGTAGGCTTTAACAGTCTTGCCGTTTCGAAGTGTCGAAGTTTTCACCAAAAAGGGACCAGCGAAGTCCGTACCAACACCGTCAAACGTCCTGCTCTCAGTTACGCGATCTGCCGGTAAGTCTCCCATCAAGGGCTGCATGGTAGAAGCCTTGAGCTTATAGCAAGGGATGCAGCGAAAGACTACACTCCGAATTATTCTTCTGGCAGACAAAATCCAAAACTCGCGTTGCAAAATAGCCAACAGGGCATTACAACCAGCATGCGAATTTTTAAGGTGACGGTCAGTTACCAACAAGCGTACCACATGATCGTCCTTGTTAACAAAAGGGGGTGACGTGCCCCGTAAGGGAGGTTGGCACTCTTGAGACGCCCTGCAACGCGCAAGAGACCCGTATCGTCCAAAAAGGGGTTCAATTTAGATATTGCTCCCGACAATTTCGATTTCCCTGACTTAGGATAGCAATCTCCTTCTCAAAATGCGCCAATTGCACAGAACGAACCCAGAAGGTGAGGGATTCCTGTCGTTCCTGTGGTGAGATAAACGGTGTCAGTCGTTTCTGTTGTGGGTGCCTAAAGTTAAAAACAAAACGCTTTATCCAAGCAGTTACACCTAACAACTTGTAAGGGAGCTGTAGCGATTCAGCAAGAAATCGGGGTCGAAGGCGCATTCTACCTTCTCAAGAGCGAGTGTTCGTAGACCCGGCAAATTAGAAGTATTTAAAACTGGCGTTCGAGGCCAATCAATTTCTGGTCGACTCAACCATTCCGGACCTCACCACAGCGAATGACCTATCAAACTAGGCGTCAAGCATCCGCGCGAGGCACAATCAGCGGGGTTGAGCTCACCTGGCACGTGTCTCCAAACTAGCTTAACTTCAGATTTCTGTATTTGGGAAACGCGATTAGCGACAAATGCCTCCAAAGTGTGGACAGACGCCTTCAACAAACAAAGAACAATTTGGCTGTCTGTCCAGGCGTAGGTCCCATTAATACAAATGCTTTTACCCAAAGTACTAGTGACTTTACACGTGATTCAATAAGCGTACAAGTAGAGCTGCTCCCGCGAGCTCCAATTTCGGAATGGTCAGAGATGTACGAGGGGGTGCAACCTTGCTCTTCGCCATGATCAGGGAAACTCTCACCTGACCTGAGGCACCGACTGTGCGCAAGTACACCACGGCCGCGTGACCACGTTCCAAGGCATCACAAAACCCGTGAAGTGTGGCCTTGTACTTCCCGGGAGGAAGGATGGGACGAGGCAAGGAGATCTCGTTGACGGCAGGCAGTGAAGATACAAAGGAGGTCCATTCCTCAACAAGAGTACCGCGTAGAGGTTCGTCCCAGGTCAATCCTGCTGTCCAAAGCTTCTGCAAGAAGCATTTTGCCCAAAATATGACAGGACAAATCCAACCGTTCGGATCAAAGGTTCTGGCGACAGTAGACAATACGACACGTTTAGTCCAAGAACAAGGCAATTTCAAGTCTACGTTGTACGTAAAGATGTCTTGGACTGGTCTGTACTGAACGCCGAGAACAGCCATCATGGCGGGGTTGTCAACAATCTCAAACAAATGTGGATCCTGCTAATGATCCTCTGGCAAGCTTACCAAAAGCGCTGATGAGTTGGAAATCCATTTGCGCAACTCATAACCAGCGGAGGCCAAAATACCTATCAATTCGTCCCGCAGGAGGATCGCCTTGTCCGCTGTGGAGGCGCCCGAGCAAATGTCATCGACGTAAATATCGTCCTTCAAGATGGCGGAGGCTCGTGGAAAACGTAAGCCTTCGCGGTCTGCGAGCTTCCAAAGAGAACGTATTGCCA
Source organism: Euclidia mi (assembly GCA_944739405.2). Classification (NCBI taxonomy): domain Eukaryota; kingdom Metazoa; phylum Arthropoda; class Insecta; order Lepidoptera; family Erebidae; genus Euclidia; species Euclidia mi. The sequence continues at coordinate 77,239,930 of OX123193.2, read as the reverse complement.
AGTAGGGGCTTGACCTTAACCCGTACGTATTAGTATTGAGCTCGTAGACGACCATGGGATCAAGAGGAGACTCTCTCCAAAGGATCAGCTGGAAACGACGGTCATCAGGGTGGATAATCGTCTGCCTAAACATCATTTTTATATCGGCTACAAAGACAACCTGATGTCGTCGGAAGCTGGTGATGACGTCACAAAGGTCCTTGACCAACTTGGGACCAGAATGCATGCACTGGCTCAAGGATACGCCCGTAGAAGTCTGCGCAGAACCATCAAATACTGTGCGCAGCTTGCCAGTCGATGGCTTTAATACCGCATGAGGCGGTAGAAAGTAGTGCTCCACCGAACGCCAATCCAAATTTGACACGGACATGTGTCCCAACTGTTCATATTCTCTCATGAACTCAATGTACTTCTGTCTGAGCTCCGGATCACGACCCATGCGGCGCTCCATAGCCAACAATCTCTTTTCGGCTAAAGGTCGTGACTCACCAAGCAGAGGCCGAACAGACAGGAAGGGTAGCCTCGTAATAATCCTACTAGAACGCAGTCGACCAGTGTTGTTCTGGAAGAACAGCTCGCACTCCTCATGTTCTGAATTCAAACGGGCAGCTTAAGGGGGCTCCTCTACTTCCCAAAACCTCTGAACCGCATCAGAGACAGCAGAGCCTACAGCCAACAAATTATCAAGTTCAGGTGGAGGGGGATCCCTAGGTACAGGTCCCATCAAAGCAAATCCAAATATGGTCGGGATGGCAGTCAAACCATTTGGCACCAAGACCCGTTTCCCCCCAATCAAAATTCCACCGAGGATATCAGAGCCAATCAACAAGTCGATTTGTCCCGGTGTGTCAAATTTGTGGTCTGCCAGTTAAATTCCCGATGTCAATTTCACCACAGCAGCAGGTAGCTGTTTCTGCGGATGCATACCCAAATTATTCTGCAGCACAATAGCCGAGGTTTTAATCCTCGGGTGTGAAGATTCAACAGGGCCAAACAAAACCTTAACTTGCCCTTCAACATTTGAGGCTACGTCACCTATGCCCCGTTACAATTTGGAAAAGAGCCCATATTTAATTTAACCTGCCCTACCAAATAAGTGGAAACCATGCAACCTTTTTAACCTGTGTCCAATATAGCACGGACAACAACAGAGGTCCCCGTGGGTCCCCAGACCCTAACAGCAACCGTTGGTAGGATAACGGTCTCAATGGGGGAGGTTGGTGTTATAGGGCACGGGTCAATGACCTATTGTTGCCTGGGCGGCGTCCGTTGGCCTGGACCTGGCAAATCAAAATGGGGGTGCGGCTTGAAGTCCTTAAAGGCGCGATGACTCGATCCGCGCGCCATCTGTGGGGGGTCATAATGACGCACCCGCCCAAAACGAGGTGGGTGCGAGTCAAGGCGGGTACGCTCCGCCAAAAGAGGGGAATACCTGGGGCAGCAGTCATGGTGCTGGTGACGTTGAGCAGTCGCACATTCAGGTGCGCGAGAGAGAGGAGGCGTGCGCACGCTACGGTTCTCCAAGCGGGGTGAGTGGCGATCAATTGAACGAGGCGACTCTCGGCTACGCGCCGGTGAGCCTCAGCTGCCACCTTCAAAACACCCACCCGTGCGTGGCGTCGGCTGGTTGGACAAGCGGCCTACCTCTTTGGCATTCATGCAGAGAATGTCAAAATGCTGTCCTCCACAGTGAGGACAGGGGCGAGAGTTTGGGCAGTCTCGCTGTTAGTGGGACCCCAAGCAAGAGAAGCAAAGGCGGCGGGCATTCGCGATGCGCCTACGAGAGGCGACATGAAGGTCCAAGAATGCCCTACAACTGGCCGTTCTGTGCCCCGTGACCTTGCAGTAAGAGCACTCCGCTGGGCTCTGCGTGACTGCAAAGCGAGGAGGGCGCCGGTCAACATTGGCTCGGGTGTGAACGCAAGCCTGCTCCTTGACCTTGGGTGGCTGCGACTTAGCCGGCGTGTCACCACCGGAGTTGTCCAAGACCCGGCACTCATCCTCGAGGAACCTCTCCAGATCAGCAAAGGGGGGCAGATGGGTCGCGCTATCCCCACCAAAGCGCTGTTTAAAACGCGACCTCAGGTCAGCAGGCAGCTTCTTAAGTACAATGTGCACCAATAGATAGGACCATTGGTCCACGGGTAGGTCAAGGCACTTAAGTGCGTTGATTGCCACCAAAAGCGGGTTCATAAGTTGGGTGCGCAACCCAAAGACCCGGGTGAGTGTGGGCAAACTCAAAATCTGTTCAATATGCGTGTCGGCGAGGCCACGCTTGTTATGGTACCTACGGGTAATTAGATCCCGAGCCGTCTGGTACGCCTCGTCATACACGGGCAGATGCTGGTTGAGGCCTTTGGCCTCTCCATCCAGAACCGACATCAAATATGCCAATTTTTGTGCCGGCCGAAGGTCAGCCCTGTCATTGACCAGGCTGTCAAACAAATTAACGAAGCCCAGGTAGCTTCCTAGGCAGCCATCGAAATGCGGGAGGTCTAAGGTAGGAAGCCTACTCATCAGCCCCGGTGCTGACCTAGGAAGCTCCTGCTTCAAGCCGGGTTGCCCTTCCCTATCGGCAACTAGTTGTCTCGCACTATTGGAGACAGCATCATACAGGTCTAAGACCTGGGCATAATCTTCGCTGACCTTATTTTTCTGGTCAGCGGTGAAATCATTAACTGACACTTCGAGACAGCAAGCGCTAAAAGTGCGGAATTGCTGTTCCACACTTGCCAGGCGATCATCGATCCGCTCATACCTTTGTAGTAAGGCCTGCTGGCGATCAGGCCGGTTCACCAAGGCACTGGCCGAGGCAAACCAGCGCAAATCTGATGCAATAGCACCAGCAGCCGCACGCAAATCCTTGATAGGTGTCATAATCAAATTTCAAAAGAGCCCGGACAAGCGTTAAATAATATTAACAATCAAAACTTAATATTTGTTAATTCTTTGAAACCAACAAATTATTAGCCTGTTTACTGCTGGTACAAGCAAGTGACAGGTATTTACTGCCCAACAAAATTAATAGTTTCAAATATATTGACATAAAACAAAGTCAAAGCTATCAAAAGTTGAAACTTCAAATAAGTTAATTAATTACTTGCAACAGACAAACTCACTGTGTTATTTGTGATATACAATAGTAAGTAAATACAGAATATGTGTTACCTAACAATATTATCTACATATTATAACAAAACAAAAGTTTATTAATGTGACCCGCCCAAGATGCAAGGTCAAGTTGGTTGTTATAATGTTTTAAACTCAATATATGCAATTAACCATTAACTAAATTAATTGATACATACAGCTGTTATGTATCCAAACAAACTGACTTATAAATGCTAACAACAACAGGTTATTGCTAGATTTCAACAATACAAGTCAAACAATTACTGATTGAGGTTATGTATGTCAATGTGTTTCAAGTTATGTAGGTCAACTTATACAAATAAATATTATGTATTTATGCGATGAATAGAAATCCAAATTACAACTAATATAATTAAAATGTTTCAACTTACCTGAAATCTTCACTGATGCTCTTGAGTGGACCTATAAGATTAACTCATAATTTTGGCCAAAATAACAAGAAAATCGAATAAATACCACAGGATCTAGTTCTGCGTTCTTCATCAGCGACGTCGTCAAGCACCAAGCACGTGCATCGGATTCACACGTTTTACAATGTTCAATATTTCACAATGTCTTGTCTATTAGACAAGACATTGTACAATAATTCGCGAAGCTACAAGGACGAGCTTTCCAAAAGGCGATCAATTTATATCAATTACAAACCACGCGAAACAGACCAAAACGGCGTGAGCCAATTTTCCCAAAACGGAAGTTGACAGTTCAGTGTGACCATGGTCAAAAATTACAATAGACTAAACTAAACGCTACTTAATCGATATAATCGATTTGACTTATCATAAAACTAATTCTATTTTAAACATTAGGACATGTAAGGAAATCGTTAGGGCTTAGGTCTGGACTGTATGGAGGATGGTCAAGAATTTCTACTTTTTCCTGCTTCAAATACTCAATCGTTTGACGAGGGCTGTGTGAGCATGTCGTAGCGTTGTCGTGGTGCAGGATGATGCGTCGCTTTGAGTTCGATTATCGAAGTTCGGCGATGACTTGTGGACTTCGAAAACAAACAACTTTAGTCGGCTTTGGCTCGTCTTGTAAGACCCTGATTGTAGATTGTTGTTTCGAATCAGGATCGTAGGCATAGATCCAAGATTCGTCACCACTGATGTCTTAGAAGAGATTTGACTCTCCTCGGTTGAACCTTAGCAGAGTTTTCTGACACCATCTGACGCGGGCCGCCTTGTGATCATCGGAAAGCAAATGCGGTATCCAACAGCAAACTAGCTTTCTCACACCAAGCGCTTCATGCAAGATCTTCTGAATGGTTATCCCTGAGATGCCTAATAGAGTTTCTATCGCACGAAACGTCACATGACGATCTTCGAAGAATTAGTTGTCTCACAGCATTGATGTTATCTTCAGTGAAGGCGGATTTTGGGTGATTTCCCTTCGTTAGATTTGTCACTAACACTAGTATGTCCACACTGGAATTTTAAATACCAGCGTTCAACAGTACGCAGATATGGGGCTTCATCACTGAACACAGATTTTAGCTCTTCAAAATACTAAAACCGTATCAGGCATCTTATAAAAATGTAGAAATTTATTGCACGAACATTTTCCTTAGAAAGATTCATTTAAGTACGTGGCCTGACGATATTGCAATCGACGCTGTGACTAAACATCATCATCTCATCTTCTTGCCCTGGTCCCAATTTATTTGGGGTCGGTGCAGTACGTCCTTCGCTTTCATGCTTTTCTGTCACCCGTCATCTGATCATTTACCCCTTTCTCTTTCATATCCATCCTCACACAGTCCATCCATCTTTTCCTTGGCCTCCCTCTGCCTTTCCATCCCTCTACCTTCATATTCATCACTTGCTACATACATATCATCTCTTCACATAATATGTCCATACCAAGCCAAACGACTTCCTTTCACTTTCTCGTCTATGGGCGCCACTATCAGACTGCCTCTCACGTATTCATTCCTAATCTTATCCATTCTTGTAACTCCACACATCCATCGCAACATTCTCATCTCTGCCATAAGCAAACGTTTTTCATCCATCTTCTTAGTAGCCCAACACTCAGCTCCATACATTACGACAGGCCTTATAACCGCCTTATATATGCGTCCCTTGAATTTCAGAGGCATTTTAGGATCGCATTATGTATTCGCATACTGTACCTGTCGCCATTTCATCCATCCTGAGTTGATCCTTTGCCGAACATCCCGATCAATTTCGCCGTCGTGTTGCAGAAGTGAACCGAGGTAGCGAAAGTCGAAGCATACTGGTAGGGGTATACCGCCGAGTGTAACCGGGATTGGACTAGAGAGGCCGCCAAAGTCACAGAACATGTATTCGGTTTTGGTTCTGCTTATCTTAAGGCCTACGTTCTCTAGTCTCTTCCACCACTCCTCCAGCTTGCTCTGCACCTCTTGTCCACTTTCTGCTACCAGGACGATGTCGTCGGCAAATAGCATGCACCAGGGTGCCTCTTCTTGAATGTCCGATGATAGGGCATCCATAATCAACGAGAAGAGGTAAGGACTAAGAGCCGACCATTGGTGCAAGCCTACAGCCACATCGAATTTGGTTGTGATTCCAGCTACGGACCGGACTTGCGTGTGGCATTCAGCATACATAGCTTGGATCAACTTCAGGTACTTTTCAGGCACTCCTTTCTTCTTGAGTTGAGGCCCACCACAAGACTTCACGCGGTACCCGGTCATATGCCTTTTCGAGGTCAACGAATACCATATGCAGATTTTTATGCGCCTCTCTGTATTTTTGACAAATTTGGCGAAGTGCAAAAATGGCATCAACCGTACCTCGACCAGGCATAAAACCGTATTGGTTACGTGAAATCTCACTCTCTGCTCGCAAACGTCGCTCAATTACTCTCTCCCATACTTTCATATTATGCGGCATTAACTTTATTCCCCGATAGTTGCATTCTTGGACATCTCCCTTATTTTTAAAAATGGGCACTAGGTAACTGCTGCACCATTCCTTGGGTACTGTCTCCTCATGCAACATCTTATTGAAGAATAAAGTCAGCCACACCCATCCATCCTCCCCTAACACCTTCCTTGCTTCTACTAGTATTCCATCAGGTCCTAATGCCTTCCCATTCTTCATTCCACTCACAGCCCGCTTTACCTCATCCTTACTTATTACATTCACTAGTCCAATATTCTTCGCCTTGTTCTCAAGCTTTTTGCTCCAATCATTCATTAACTTTTCAAAATATGTCCTCCATTTTTCTTTAATCCTCTCATCATCCGTAAGAACCACTCCTGTTTCGTCTTTCGTACACTTGATATGGGATACATCCCTCGCCTTTCTCTCTCTAGCCTTAGCCAGTCGGTATAAATACTTTTGGCCCTCGGGTTTCTCAAGTAAACCATATAGGTCGCTAAGGGTTTTTGCTCTAGCTAAGGCAACAACTTTTTTAGCTCTTTTCTTACAGTCATCATACTTCTTTTTCTTACTCTCTTTCACCGAGTCATTACCTTCTTTCATCAGCTGCTATTCTTTAAAACTTGCTTTCTTCTCCTTGAGCACACTCTGTACTTCCTCTGACCACCACCACGTATAACAATAGCATTAATTCTAATACTTTCAACTGTTTTGAGATTCAAAATTAGAACACTTTCGAATATAGAACAGTTCCGAATTCAAAATTGCCGGGAAATATGGAAACGACAGAACTTAAAAGGCATGCCTAGTATTAGATAAACATTTTAATTTATATTATTGGTAAATATTTTGTAATTATTTAATAAGAGATCTTCTTCTTAGGTTTAAAGAATTAATTTCTCATAAAAACTATACAATTTTACTTATAATGAGAACAATTTTATGCTTAATATTCATTATAATACCATCGTGTTGGAAACTTTAAATAATACTAACTAATACGAACTACTTAAATAATAACACAGCATAACAATGTTAAATCTGTATAAAATTAAAAATTAAATAGTTATCTTCAAATACCCTCCTCCACTTATAATTTAGGTTATAACAAAAGGAAGTAGGTATAGCTGTCTACCAATATTACTAATCTACTCCATTGTGTAAACATATTCCTTTAACTTTCTCTTAAATGTACCAAACAGTTCGCATTCCTTGATACTATTTGGCAATTTATTGCACAGCTGTACTACCTCAAACAGTATAGTCTTCTTCCCGTAATTAGTACGAGGCTGTGACAGCTGAAGCTTATGTTTATTTCGCAGATAGTGTAACTGTATATTAGTCTTTATGGAATATGTATTAATTTTTCTTATGAGAATACATGTGGTATATGTGTACATTTGCTTAATATTAAAAAGTTTAGTCTTTGCGTATAATGTTTTCGTTGGCGTTAAGTAAGGATAGTTAAACAATACTTTGATGATTTTATTTTGTGTTCTTTGCACTGCATTAATATTAGTCTGGGCGGCCGTACCCCATACTTCAATTAAGTAGTCGACGTCACGCTTCTTAGCGTGTCAATGGCAATCTAAATTGTGTCAGCCCAGAACTTTGCTACGAGTATGGCATTTTCAGCAGCTTCCATAAGTTCCAATAACGTGCAGGTATTAAGGCACGCAGGACAAGATAGTATGTGTCCTATTATTTGTGGAGTAGCACCACACTTGCACTCCAGATTGGAATTGTTTATAAATCCCCACCTAAGCAAGTTTTCTTTGCTTTGGCCAACCTGTGGCCTAAGTCTATTCAAAGATTTCCAGGTCAGCCAAGGCAGCCCATGTCCAGGTGGAGGATTTTCTGTAAGCGGGACAAATGGAGAGGGTAGGGAAGCACTGTCTCGCCACTGTCTACGCCTTGCCTGTGTTCACTCTTCATTGAGTGGAAGGACACGCTTGACAGAGCTATTGCGGCTTTTCAGCCTTTGCGGCACCAAAATGTTGTTGTGCTAAGGGTGTCGTGAGTCTCTTTCCATTCTTGCTCTTTCACTGACGCTTGCCATAGCCCTGCAAACCCCTGGTGGCGCTATGCCTGCCGGAGGCTACAGCATTGGTACCGGGGTCGGCTTAAGGCATCCGGTAATGATCCGGCACGTTTCGTTCAGTTTTGCTTGGCCTGAGCGATTCCATACCGGGCACGCGTATTCACCTGCAGAGAAGGAAAGCGCCAATCCAGTAGTCCGCATAACTGTGGGTGAAGCACCTCACTGTTAGGAGGCTAATCGGTGCAGCAGACTGTTACGAGTGTGCACCTTCTTTTTGATGTTCTCGCAAGTCTTGTGGAACGTGAGTGACGTATCCAGGGTAACACCAAGATATTTGGGAAAGTGGTTATGTTAAATTGGGACCCCGGCCCAAATAATGTTAAGTTGGCGGCCCACTTCTCTTTTGCGAAGGTGGAATATGTACGCTTGGGTATATTTCGGATTGGGTTTGAGTGAGTTAGCCGAGTAATACTGGGCTAAGCTATTGAGACTATTTCCGAGATTTAACTCGATATCCTCAAAGTTGGTAGCTTGGGCAAGATCGTCAGCATAGATGAAGGGTGACGCATTTGGGTAGGCTGGTTAATCGTTTGTGTATATATTGAACAACAGTGGTGCCAATACACTACCTTGTGGTAGGCCGTTTTTTTGTTCTCTCCAACGACTTTTGTCTGCAAGAAGGTGGGACTGAAAACGCCGATTTTGAAGAAATTCTCTCAGTATAGTAACCAATTTTTTATCACTGGTCTCTACTTTCCACAACAGCCGTCTCAGGTTCACTGTATCATAGGCTGCTTATAGGTCCACAAATACGGCACCCTTGATCATTCATGACTCAAAGCCATCTTCTATGTGTTGCATGACTCTAAGTGTCTGATTGCAGCAAGGCTTGGCGGGTCTGAAGCCAGTCTGCTCCGGGATGAATTTCGGGTCGATTACGCACGTTAGGCGGTTCACCAGCATTCGCTCAAAAAGCTTATGTGTATGACACAGCAAAGATATTGGGCGAAAGTGTTTTACCTGGCTTCGGTATAGCAATGACCTTCGATTTTCTCCAGAGACGAGGAACTAAAGTTGACGACAGACAGATTTTATCATATATCACTAGAATACACTCTATTATAGTAGATGGGTTGCGATTACTACCGTGCCATTTCTTTATTTTTTTATCTGTCCCTACGCCCCTTTAGGTAAGCCTCGGCGACTAAATTACGCAACGAATTAGTGTGACACTTTACCGTGGAGTGTGCGCACAATCCTGTAAATGCCCGCCAAAAACTGTATTCTACTATAGTAGTACATGCGACTATTTGCGTAAAAATAAAAGGTAAGTGTATCTACACTTATCTTTTTGTGTTGATTTTAGTACTATAATAAGGACGTTCTTTACTTTTGATCTCTGTATTTAATATATTATATGCTTTTATTTGTTTTCTGGGGAAAATAATATTACCAATGGATCCTCATCCGAAAATCGTGTGTGGGTTCGTCTGCACTAGGAACAATCATTATAAGGCGGGATTTTCTGTACGACTTGTCCTTTGACTTGGTCAAACCACTTATGAAAATAAGATTATCTATTGAAAATCTTCCATGTGAGCTGAAAAGTAATACGAAATAGCTTTAAGGAGTCAAAGATGAGACCCAACCGTCTGATCCCCAAATAATGGGCACAATAAGCAAATGTTGCCAATGTCCACAAGCTCAAAATTCGAAATTACAGTGGGGTGCGCACGTTACATATCTCTCAGGGAAACTTAGCTCAGCTGCTTATGCCATTAAGAAGGTTCGTAGGTTGACTGATGTCGATACAGCTACATTGGTTTATTTTAGCTATTTTCATTGTGTTATGTCATATAGCATATTATTATGTGGTGGTGTGGTGCTGACATCGAAAATATTTTTATATTACAAAAACGAGCAGTTAGGGCCATTTACCAGTTAAAGACAAGAGTCTCACTCAAAGAAAAATAAAAAAATATTGTTATTCTTACTCTACAGTAAGAATACCAATATTTTATTTTTTTCTGATGTGATGCTACCATCACAATATATTTATGCCAGTGTTATGCATGTACGACTACATATAAATACTGACAAAATGAATAGTGACATACATAATATTAATACTAGGAACAGGCACAAATTATGTGTACCATATTTCCGTTTACACAAAACGCATAGCTCTTTTATTGGGCTTAGTATAAGAATGTATAATAAAATACCAAGTAATATTTTAGACTTGCCTTTAAGGTCGTTTTAGACAATAGTTAAAAATAATCTTTTACTTAAGGCATATTATAGTCTTAATGAGTATCTTGACGACAGGTACGCTTGGAAATAAAAATTCTTTTAATAGGCCATTTTTTTATTATTAGGTCAATAGGCAGTTTTATAGTGTAGTTAATTATCGTATTCTCTTTTATACTACATTTGCATTCTCTTTTTATTATAATTTATCGGATTTGTAAGGTGAGGGTAACTCGTGGTCAAGAACTGCTGACTAATAGATTGTAAATTGCTGCAGGTTCATATACCATTACTTTTCGGAACATACTGTTCCACGATAGATCTGAACTGTCATGTTCGCGAGTTGCTTACATCAAAAGACGTAAGTGGATGCTCCTGTTTCACCAAATTCTCTTTGGGAGGCTTACTAAATGAACATAATTTATTGCTTGAGTATGATATCAATAACTATTAACTTTTGCAATAGTAGATAACTCACAATGTGAAACAGTTGCAGCTCCTTACAAAGATAACATGTAAAACCACTATACTGGCAGTTAAAAAAGTGGCCACGAGTTTTATTGCCCGTTCTTTCTCGTGGTTCTACCTATTGCATTGGGAACGTGGCAGTAAATGTAAATGTAGAATCGTCTTGTAATTAACTTTAAATTTTGACGTTCATAAGCGTCACTTTGAGGCCTAAGTAAATAAATGACTTTGACTTTGAAATCGATCTATAAAAAGTGGTGTAAGCGCTGTGCGAGGTGAATATGCCCTGATCATCGAAATATGTTTGAAATGTGACGAAAATTATAAATAAAGCATCCGAAACATTGTGTACTATCATGTTTTGTAACTTTATCCAAAATATGCCAAAGCTATAACCGGTTTTACCGGCTTGCAACGGTTGTAGTCGCGGAGCCCTTCCGTGACCACAACCGTATTTATGCCTTAAAATAAGCAAATTATCTCGACTAAGACCCGCTAAATAATATTGTAGGCCAAAGCTGTTCATTTTATTATTGATCTCAATGGAAAATTCCTAAACTAAGCTTAGCTCTTAGAAGTGTTTATTTTTGTTATTTTTCTATTTTATAATAAATATAGTTTAAAAGAAAGAAATGTACTGCTTCTATTTAAAAACTATTTTTTACAAAAAAAAACATTTTCATCTTTCTACTACAGTAGCACTCGCGAGCAAACTTGCAAAAAAATAGGGTGCGTGTACTGTAGTGATATAGTTGCAGCAACCAAGACACATCAACACAGCCCAGATGTTTTAATTGCTCAACTGAGATATCATACACTTAAGAGAAGGAGGAGATCTCTTATTGCCGCGTCGATGTCAGCAAGGTCGAACGATTTACAGATATCGTCGCAGACATGAGATCTTTTTAGCTTTGGGACTTTGCTGGAGTATCTGTTGGTTTGCCATTCATGAGTATTTGGTGGGCTATCTGGTTAGCTGTGACCTGACCAGGTGGTGAGGGTTGCGGAGGTTCACTAGTCAACTTTCTAATAATGCTCCATGCCTTTTTGCTATTATGGGTCTTGTCAATACCAGTAACAGTGTTGATCTATTTCTCTCGTCTGTTTTCACCTATTTAAGATAGCAGCACTTCTCCAGCGATGGTAGTATCCTCTGAGAATGGGTCGGTGTTATAAAAGGAAGTGTATTGATTCAACAGTTCAGCAGACTCCGCTGATAGTCCTGGGATGTATAAAGTTGTGCAACCCCTTGGGATGTGTCTTCGAACGGCTGTTGAAACAATTGTAACTAATTGATCGCAGTTTTGCGGGGTTGGTAAGACGTTGCGGAGGGCGTCGTTCACTGACTGGGTAAAAGACTCCCAGTTGGCCTTGGTACAGCTAAATCGGGCTTAAGTGGAACGGACATCGGCCTGACTCTGGTTCGATGGTGTACATAATTGGTCTATGCTGGGTGCGAGGTATAGGGGAGCAAACATTTTTCGTACTCTGTGAGCTGATATTGGAACTGACGAATATGAGATCTGGATTGTATCCTCGTTACCATCTGCCATTATTGATTATATATCATTGCTTCGGGTGGCAGATCTCCCTTTTTTATGTTAATAGGCGGCAAACGAGCAGACGGATCGCCTGATGGTAAGCAATTACCGCCGCCCATGGACACAAGCAACACCATAGGAGTCACAAGTGCGTTGCCACCCCTTGGGGTTGGGAAAAGGGATAGGATGAGGAGAGGGATGAGGGAGAAGGAATAGGGGATAGGGCCTCCGGCACTCTCACTCACCGGATGAAACGCAACAGTTTAGGTACTGTTACTTTACGTCGATTTTCTGTAGCCTAATTTTAGGTAGTACTTCCCCAGTCGAGCCGGCCCATTCATGCTGAAATCAGCAAGGCTCTACTACCTTCTATATCCCTATGGATAAGCGTGAGTTCAGTAATGTGTGGGTGACCTTGAGTTTCATCTCGGTATGTCTCTTGGATGCAAAGTATGTCGCAATGGGTTTTACTACATAGATCAGAAAGAATTTCTGACTTACCTTGCGAGAACCTTTCGATATTGACCGAGAGTACACACAAAGCCGGCTTTATGGGTGGACTTTGTATTGCCATCATGGTGAAAGGATTAGCTAACCAGCGTGGCTAACTTGCTAGTTGTCCAGGGTGCGCCGGACGTACAGTAGCTCATTAGCTCCGTCACTCGGTGAGGCTCCTTTTATGCACCCCAATAATAGATGTGAAATAAAATAAGTGGGCTTGATCTTGTTAACCATCTGTTAAGTACTTTTTCATTCTCATAACTAACTGTGCTTAGCTGTTCAAAGATATCATCATGTTGCAAACTAATTGTGGAAGCTTGTTATTGGCATTTATTGATCTAATTCATATAACTATTTTTATGTAGCTTCCCTAACATAATAAAATAAATAAAAAAATCCCTTTAAAAATAAAATAATACAAATACCTTTTAAATGTCCGTTTCAATGCGGGTATTTTTACCCGTGGGCAGGAAAACTAAGTAAGTGCAATGTTTTACCACCTCTAGGTAAACGTTATCTTCTCGGTAAATTCAAAATTATAACAGTAGGAATTTAACTTAAACTTATTGAACAATGGTCGCACTGGACCAAAGAGCTATGTCAAAACCTCAGCGATATTACTAGAATTTTAGTATGCCTTTGAATTATTACCCGATTGAGAACTTATAAAAGTATTGGTTGATCGATCTAGAAGCTTGCAGAGTTATACTATTTGTTACAAGGTTACTACAAAACGTTATTACTAAGGCTTTGAACTCGCCTTATCTATCTATTTAAAAATACTGTTATTGATTCCTTGTAAGTAAAGGAAATAATACCTACATTTCTCCTGGTAACTGGGATCAAGCCAACGTAACAAGTTACAATAATGGTCTTAAGCTCTTTGATCTGTGGACGACTTCCGTATGATACAGAAAATAGCAAATAGTTTAGAAAAGCTTAGCTTGTTTCTGACTTAACTGAATTTAACCAACCCAGTATTTTAATCTTATCATAATCATCCTAGTGTTATACCAATTACATCCAAGATATTTAGATAGAATACTAGCGGATCTAGGATCCGATACGAGACTATAATTATGTTTGTCATCTTGGGCTCGATTTTTATTAATTGCAAAAATATTTAAGCCCAAAATTATCATCTTAATGAGTTCTGTATATAAACTGTCCCACGGCTGGGCACTGGCCTCATCTCACTATTAAAGTGGTCAGGCCATAGTCCACCACGCATGCAAAATAGAACTTTAAAACGAGCAGGTTATCTAACCGTGTTTTACTTTACCATTTACATTTTCTTTTTCCATCGTAAGTTCAAAATACATTGAATATAGAATTGAACCAACAACCTTATGTCGTCTTTGCGCGAGGTTAAACAAAACTCAAGGATGTAGTATACACAAGCAACAAATGCTTTTATATAACCATTCCATTCCCATCAAGCACGAGTTCGTAAAAATTCGCAATCTTGTTTCACACACACAGTTAATGTAACCTTTTCATGAAAAGTTTTTCATGAAAAGGTTACATTAACACTCCTTCATCCCTCGTAAAAGTGAGGGGTGAAGGCAAACGGATAAACAGCCAAGCTTTGTGCTTTAAATCCAGCACTTCAGCTGAAAATTCACGACTTGCCTGAAACGGCTGAAACGGTGAAAAAGAGGTTCCCTATCCATTTGCATAAAATTTTAAGACCTAATATAACTTAGCATAATTTTGTTTGGCATAATTGTATTTTCGCATAATATAATTACGCATAACAGCTAACGCATAATTTTTTAAGCATAATGTCTCTAACCATAATAATGATTAAGCATAATATTCTAAAGCATAAATTTATTAAGCATAAAGTTCTAAAGCATAATATCCTAAAGCATAAAATCCTAAAGCATAAAATCCTAAAGCATTAATTTATTTACGCATAATGATTACAATACTGTATTGTATTGTAATCATTATGCGTAAATAAATTGAATATAATAACTTTGGCAATGTATCTTTGACATATTTTTCGCTGTAGGAAGCATGAAGCAAGCAAGCATACAGCATGCAAGCAAGCATGCAAGCAAGCATGCAGCAAACAAGCAAGCATGCAGCATGCAAGCAAACATGCAGCATGCAAGCAAACATGCAGCATGCAACATGCAGCAGGCATGGCTTCTGTCACGGCTCCCGTGCTGCGGACCTCCGGCGGCCCCACGCGCCTACGCGATTTTAAATAACACTCTAGGGGTAGGACAAACAAGACTACGTGAAGTCGATTTTGCAGCAATTCGGTTCTGTCACTAACTTTTGTTGCACAGCATATAATTTTCTTACAAGTTAAATATATAATTATATAAATATTATGCTAATAGTCATTAGGCCTACTTACGTTATGCTAATAGTCATTAGGCCTACTAACGTTATGCTAATAGTCATTAGGCCTACTAACGTTATGCGAATCAAATTTATGCCAAAACAAATTAGTCTTTAAGATGATTATGCCAACATAAAATGTATGCCTAAAAAAATATGCCGAAGTATTATTATGCCAAAACAAATTGTGCCAAAATCGTAATGCCGAAGTCTATTAGGACAAAGAACATTATGCAAAAAGAAGGGATCCCTGAAAAAGACGCTCACATTTAACGCACGTGGAATTTTTAGCAGCTTCTAGACATACGCCAGGTTACATTTGTATGTGTTTAGTAACGCTAGGAATCACGTACAAGAAGATAGGTATTCTAACATCGGTGCGACTTGTTTCGTGTTATAAAGACGTTTATTTGTTAGGTTTAAACTGATTGCCAACTGAGACGCTGTGAGCTGGGAGGTCACGTTTTAGGTGAGTAGGTGGATAAAAAGTCGGATATTTTTCTTATATTGGTAAAGATAAGAATGTTTTTAAGATGTGTAGTTTCCTAATAACACAGACAAAGCCGAATAAATCCCTGTTTCATACTGTTGACTACTAACTCTTATTGGTTTGGCGATACACCGAAACCGTAGGTTCTAGGCGACTTGGGAAGGATTAATGGAATGGACTGTATTCAAAGGATAGCGGGTTTTAGTCGCCTAGGATTGGAATGGGAGAGATGATTGTGAGTGGGTATAGGATATTCCAAGGATGAAGGGGACTTACCTTGTTCGGCAATCTGTATGTCAGTCGGTATGGCGGACGCGTATTTAGCGAATCGAATGTTCTCGAAAGTTCTGGACTGTCACTCGCGTCGACGATCGCCGCGATCAATCCGCGGAAGGCGTGCCCCTCCTTCGGGAATGGGACAGGGACGGAAATATGATATCGCTCGCACTAGACCAGCATGGAACGATTGACGTTGATGCGATTAGTTATAGATAGGAAGGTAGATGGCGCTACCACTTATATTATATAATAACGGCCCTAATTACATCCTATATTATTAAAATAGATATTAAAAAGAAATTTAGATTATTGAAATGCTAGGTTAAAATGTAAATACTAGTCATCGTTCTCCACGAAAGTATTTTTAGAGACATTCTCTTATCTATTTATGGTTTTCAAGAAAGCACAAGCTCAAGCAAATGTTTTTGTATGTACAGGCAGCTTGAATTTTTTATCTAAGCATTTTCAATATTTATGTACCCAATATCTCACAAGTTGCATTTTACTACCAAACATGCGTACTATTTTATTAATAAAAAATAGTGGCTGCATATTTACGAAAGTATGGCATTGTAGGACACAGCTTAGATGAATTTCAGTAACCTAAATGCCGCACCTACGACAAATATCAAGCAGAAAGCTGGATTCCGAACCATATCCGGCATACGTAGATTTGTTCGAAGACTTGTCGCCGATAAATCCGGTGGACTTAAGGCTCTAAGTGTCTAAACACACTTTGTCGGAGATACGCGCTCGAAGTCCGGCGGCTGATTTTACGTTCCGATGTATTCGCATTATATTTGTGCGCAACTACTAGAAAAGTTGCCGCTGAACTTACGCCCGACCGAAGTTACGCTGTACGCTATAACGCAACGTAATTTTGGTATTATTTGTAATCAGTAATTCAAATAGCATTGCAGGCGTAATCATGCCGAACTTCAGTCGCATATCTTCGGCATAGTGTGTTTAGACACTAAGACTATTAGACAGAAGAAGAAACTAACACAGTTGCACAGTAACTCTACATCCAGACCGAAAGTAAAGTTCGTCGGGGCTTAAAATAGCCAGATTGATTAAACGGTAGAAGTCTTAAGGCATGTAATTCTTGTTGACAAACTCTTCAATATCCTTTCACTTAGCGAACTTCCTGGTTGTTCAATGTTCATCCCTTCAATTATTTATGTGTTCTTAGTTTTGTTTCGACCTTTAATTGGTTACTGTTAGTTCTTTGTCTTTCTTGTTATATTTTCTTTATAAAAAAGTATATATATATATATATATATATATATATATATACTTTTTTTGTAAACACATACATATTATACAAAGAAACACCCAGACCAAGACAAACAGCCATGTTCACGCACACAAATGTTTGAGTGAGTGAACTTGAGTGGGAACACACTAAAGCGGGCAATCGAACCCGCGACCTTCGGCGTAGCAGTCGCCTACACTCCCGCTTTGCCAACCGGTCGTCATATTTTATACCAAGTTTAATTAAATTCCATCCACTTTTTATCCTGTTAAAATATATTTTTCTCTTTAATCATTCATTCGTAACTCGTCTTCAACATCTAAGTATACGCTCACTGCAGCTAAGCAGCAAATTACAAATTCACTTTGTCCAACAACATTCCGAATATCTTGTTTTCATAAATTAATAGACTGCCACAGAGTCAGCCGTTGACTCGGTCAACATTCACTAAATGACATGAGGGACAATCGTGCTTAACGTCAACGTATTTACCAAAACCAAACTTCAACCGGAAACGTCACGTTATGCACATTTCGTATCGTGCTAATTATTTGAACGTAAACGATTCGGTTTTTGTAGGGCCGATACTAGGACCAAGAATCAGATGGACTCGACATTTGCGTACACCCGTAAAGGACGGATATAGAGTACATCCCGAGTTCGTGTTACCAAATGTTGTAAATGTTTACCCTACAATTCTACGAAGTACATATTAACTTTTAAGTAACATTGTATCAAACCTGATTTGAGTTGAATTGAATTCCATCCAAAAGGTGTGCGATAAGTATTTTTTATACTTAATATTATTATGTACTTATAACAAAAATTTCGAATAGAAGGGACTGGCTTCACTCGCCAAATAAACACGAGGCTCAGAGTTATATATCTTTTATTATATTCTTTCACACTCAAATTTACTGTCCTTTGAACAAAATTAATTTTGTGTATAAATTTCTTATTTTCTTTCCTTTATCACACAAAGATTTTGTGGCATAATGAATACGCACATTCAAATACTTTTTACAAACAGCTTTAATCAAAAGCGAATAATGGTTAAAATGGTTGGTTTTCCTAAAACACTTTTGTTCAAAGTGTTTAGAGCATACTCTTGAATATTTATTCGGATCCCGGTTTTCTCGTCCTGTTGCACGCATCCACAATTTTCGGATAGTGCAGTCCTTTGGGAATCAATAAACAAATAATTTGATTACTACAAAGAATCGGAAAACAAATTAAAATAAATAATTAATCTTAGGTTCATATGAAACTAAATAACGGCAAATTACCCAAAATTTGGGTAATTTCCCAAACGCTTCTGTGGTATCCCTAAAAAACATTTAACGCTGTAAAATTAAAAAGTATCGATGACGTTTGGTTAGCTCATCATTCAACGACCTATTGAATTCGATTGTGTAATACTAACATCGCGGTGATAATACAATAGCCTTTTTTTGGTTTATTGATGTAATTTAGACATGTTTCCTTATGTAATAATACGCTATTTGTATCATTCTATCAATATTTGCATGTATAAATAGATATTATAACTAAAATATCGTACTTACGAATGAAAGGTTATGTTCTCACATTTCCGCTCACTACGGCTTTTACAGTCTAAAATGTAACAAATTACCATAATAAATCTGATCCAATGATATTTTCACTAAGCATTCACAAATAATAACAATAATAACACAATATTTCGCGGATATTATCGAGAGCTCAACAGTTTGTTGGTCACAATATTCAGTTGTGACCAACAAAAAAAACGAAAACTCTGACAAAGACAAAAAATGCTATCTTTGTCTCTTTTACTCTTATGTATTTCTGTATGTCATTATCTCGGTCTGTCACGGTATTATTATTTGCTTGTCAAATCCATAGAGATACATCATCCTAGGGCCGATACGTTCAGTGACAGCTAGGTGACAGCGTGCGAGCGAACTCTCGTTGTTGCATGGTATCGCGCTATTATTTGACAACGTTTTAAACCAAAACCGTTACGTTCGCGGACGTTTCATACGTTGTCAAACCAAAAGTTCCTATCGACGAACTTTGCAATTATATAATATTTTAAATTTGAGAAAATTATTAAGATAATTTTGTACTATTTATCAATTTAGTGGCATATGCTTATAATAAGTTTGATTGCAACTTAAATGAGTGAACAACATTCTTTCATAAGGCAATTTTTATAGATATCTCTTTGGTTTAGCTTATTGTTGCGGTAGAATTCATTATTGTAAGATTGGCGTCAACCTTGCTTGGCCCTATATTTATGACAATTTCTAGGAAGGCATCTCATCAAATAGGCTACATCTCGACGCGATACCTTCCTAGACATTCGCTTTTGAAAGGCTGAAACAATATTATGGGAATGTACGTACATATACCATATACATAATACTGTCACAATTATAGGTTCTTTGGGTGGCTTAAGCCAAAAGACTGCCTCGGACAGTGCGCGCTCAGACGCCTGTATACAGCAAGTAGACGACTGATAAACGTTCATTTATAATAATTTTTCCTAAGTACCTAGATAGGTATTGTAATTATTTCATTTAACCAAGACACAGACAAAAGCGTAGCTCATCATACAAAGATTTGTCATGTTATGAATCCAACCCACTACCTCGGGTAACCGATCTAAGTCTTAGATTAGGTGGCAGCGAGTTGAATGTGCGTACATGGGAAGCGCAATACGGTGCCGACACAGAATTGTAAATTTCATGTAATCTGTGGGTGCCGAATAGTTCTTTCTCCACCGGCCGTAGTTCAGGCCATGTTGACGGAAGACGTCCGGTGGGACGCTGATGTGGTCTCCTTCTGTGAAGTGGTCATGCTGCAGAAGAAGACCGCCGAGCGGGATCGCGAGTGAGCCGATCCCGCTCGCAGACGCAGGCGGCGTCGCGCGTCGTGGCGGTGGCAATGGCCGCTAGCCTGACTCTTCCTTGGGGCCGTGGGCAATCAGAGATGGCAATCTAACTGCCCGACCACGAACGACCCCGAGAATACAGCGGTCTCGGATTGTCGAGGGACCACTGTACTTAAACAGTACGAGATAGCGAAGTGAGGGCACTACCAACCTAGCCCTTTCAGAGACTGAGCCCTACTACGGGACAAGCGTAACGGGACCCAGGAGCAGTACACCCGCGTTCCCTGTGTCCCATTATTTTAAGCGCTGAGGCGACTATCGTGGTGGTTTTAGTCGGTAAACCCGGGTTCTGTCCCGGGGAGTCCGACATACCCTCTCTGCCCGCCCCGTGGAGAGGCACTCGCAAAAGAGTATCCCGACGTAAAAAAAGGATGCCGAATAGTTCAACGAGTCGGTCAGAGCCTAGACATGGCCTAGACTCTGGCCAGCCTATTTTGACTAGCTGGTTCAGGGCTCTTAAATTTGGCTTGCTTTGGCCGATCAGCGAAGGGCATAATCACGGGAAAACCTGCCCCGGGTCTTTGTTGCCACGAGACCCGCCATGACAAAACATCACTGTTGCCCACTTTGCATATATAGTAAAAGTAATAAGCCTTGGAGTCTGTTAAGAGAATATCTATCTAATAAGGTCGCCCATCAAGTACCTCCTGCTAATACTAGTATGAGAGTGGTTAGGGTAGGTGCCGCCTTTCGTCCTTAGTGACCATTTAGACCGGGTGAATTTCTAAGTGAATTGTAAGAAAATATCCGTGAAGAAGAGAAACATAAGAATAAATTAATTCTCTGTGACAACCCACACCTGGCGGTGTGATCCCAAACTAGGCACAACCTAGTGGCATGGTAGTTAGACAATTGATTAATATAAATATAAATATTGCTTTTATACACATACGAGTATTATAGTTATAGTAATTTGCTCATCGCACAAAGAGTTCTCTTTTATAATATATTAGTCTATGGTTCTCTTGGGTGGTAATCGAACCCATGACTTTCGTCTTAGCACTCAGGTTTAGGTACCACTAGGCCAATAGGCCGTTCTACGCGGGAGACTAACCACAAACTCAGCAGGATGTGATACAATTGTGTGAGCTAACATAAGCGTAGCGCGTTCCTAAACGGGTACAGAGTCCAACATCTGATGATCCAGTGTTACCCAGACTGCCACTGGAACACTTCAATAGATATTTAAAAGAATACAGTAGGCATGTATATTAAAAGGCAAGCTCCAATTGCACATTTCGATTTTATTTATTCAGTGTATTGAGATGATGAAATCTAATACAAAATATTATTTTAAGTAGAGTTGAAACAATCAACATCTGTTAGGCCATTTGATTGTTACAATTACAATATGAACTTCACAGTAATAATGATGTATTTCGTTTGGTTTTCATTATTTTAGTAAACTACATACATACATAGTCTCACGACTATAACCCCGAAGAGGTAGGCAGAGGTGTATTTCTACACCCACTTTTCGCCAGATATACTTTAGTCCCACGTAATAAGGGGCAAGTCTATTGCCGTACCGGGCACATTTCCAGACTCCGTGCTGCTACTGAGAATTTCGTGACAGAAAAACCCAATAACACTGCCCGACCCAGGAATCGAACCCGGGACCTCCCGATCCCACGCGCACACTTATGCCGCGAGACCAACGAGGCAGTCGTATAGAGAGTTTGATGTCGAGTTTTCCGTCTCTACGCAAATATGGTATTTGCATCATGTTATCCCTTAGTCGCCTCTTACGACAGCCACGGGAAGCGAACTAATTAATAGTATATTCTTGTTTAATGTCCAAGAAGTGACGATGGTCTCGATTTGGCTCATAGTAAATTCCTCATTTTTGTTAACTTGCAATTATGTACTGTCCATGTGGTTGTGCTTAACGAGCGGTTTATTATTCTGCTTACTCCTCGGCTACTGTGAACAAAATTAAAACATAAATTATTTAGTAAATACTTACTCAAATGTAAGTCCTACCAAAATAACTAAACACGCTGACATTTAACTTAAGATTAATATTGTTCTCATACGTGCGCTATAGATATCTTGTGTTTGAGTATAAACCTACTTACAATATTTTGTTGGGGGTTTATGCATATTATAAGACAAGTTCAGAATGAGAGTAAATACTGTAGGATCTTACGAAATGATATTTGAAATGCGCAGGTACCTGAAAAGTTAGAAAGTCAGCCAAATTCAAATTCTCCAGCTTTTCGGCTATCTCTTCTTATATAGAATGGATAACTATTAAGCCGAATATATATTATTCCAAATCTGAAAAATAGGTGTTTTTTTATGGTAACGATCATATAAAATTCGTATTGGGCTCGACAAATAGCAGAAGAAGCTGCATTTGCAGTAATGTTAGATAGATAGATAGATAAATCTTTATTGTACACCACATAAGGAAAACATACATAGAATGAGCACAAACAAGAAATGCACAATTGGCTGCCTTATCGCATACAGCAATTTCTTCCAGGCAACCATTAGGAATGGACTCATGACTGTAGAAGGATCCAAAAGTACTTGATGGTGTAGTTATGAAATTATTGTTAAATATATTTTTAGCATACTATACATAAAATAAATACCTACTAAATAGGTACGTTGACATACATATTATATAATATATTATATATACACTACATATAGGCAATACATATAATACATATATGTATACAAATATATATAAATATAATAAGATACATAATAGTATAGTCTAATAAAAAGTCATGGACAATAATGCAATCATCTTGACAAATAGTGCTGTTTTAACATATTTTTAAAGATGTTCAGTGATTTTGCTCGTCTAATCTCAACAGGCAGTGCATTCCACAAACGTACAGCCTGAACTGAAAAGGATTTATCAAAGAAGTTTGTGGAATGCGTTGGCATCTGCAATCGCAGATCCTCTGACGACCTCAGGCACTTTGTATGTGTGTCATGAAGGAACTTGAACCGTTCTTTGAGATACAGGGGAGTGTTAGGATTAAACAATACATTATATAGTAATATGAGAATATGAGTATTCCTGCGAAGGCGAATTGGGAGCCACTTGAGCGTGCTACGAAATTCAGATACATGATCATATTTGCGTAAATCAAATATAAATCTAATACAAAAAATTTGGAGACGCTCAAGTTTATCAAGTTGCTCCTCATTGAGATCAGGATAGCTGACATCGGCATAATCGAGTATTGGGAGAAGCAATGATTGTGCAAGCGCAATTTTGGTGGTTATGGGTAGAAAGTTTCGCAACCTGCGCAACGACCCCGCCGAAGCAAACAATTTCCGACTGGTTTCCTGCACCTGACATCCCCAGGATAGAGTCTTATCCAGATAAATTCCCAGATTTTTCACACTGTCTGTTATTGGCAAGATGTTTCCATCAAATTGAATCTGAGGGAGTTGTGACGGATTCAACTTAGACATCATCCTGTAACTACCAATCAGAATGATCTGGGTTTTGGTTGGATTTAATTTTAGTCCATAATTTTTGCTCCATTTACAAATTTGCGCCAAGTCCCTGTTTATGGTAGAAAATGCGTTTGTAATAGAGTCTAGCGGCGCCTGTGAGTATATCTGCAGGTCATCTGCATAAAAGTGGTAGGACGAAAGTAGATGTTTGGTGATAGAATTTATAAAAATTGAGAAAAGTAGCGGAGATAAAACGCCACCCTGCGGTACACCGACAGTCGTATTACTCCATGAAGAGTATGATTCCTCAACGCGTATACGCTGTCGGCGTCCAGACAGGTAACTACGAAACCAGCCAATAACCGTTGGAGATATGTTAATAGAGCGGAGTATGCCGAGCAGGACTTGGAAGACCACTGTGTTGAATGCATTGCTAAAATCGAGTAAGGACAGTAGCGTGAGCTTTCCACAATCCATTCCCAGCCTAATTTCATCAGTGATATGTACCAATGCCGTGGTAGTACTGTGACCAGGACGAAAACCGGATTGGAAGGGATTTAGGAGAGTGTTTTTGGAAATAAAGGAAGAGAGTTGTGTATGTACAAGACGTTCAAGGACTTTGGAAAGGAACGGGAGTATGGACATAGGTCGGAAGTCAGAAAAGAAACAAGGTTTGGATTTTTTTGGCAAAGGAATTATTTGGGCATCTTTCCACGCTGATGGAAAGATACCGGTGGTAACTGAGTAATTAAGGATATGACAGAGGACAGGTAGGATTTCATCAAGGATGGGCAGGATCATGTTTCGACTAATGCAGTCATTACCAACAGCATTGGATGAGATTTAAATTATGCTCTTTTTAACATCACTACAGGAAAATTGCTCGAAAACAAAAGGTGAATATTTGGGAGTTGGGATACGTGAAAGATCTTGTAACGTATTTGTTTTAGTGGCCCCATCAAAATTGGACAAAGCAGTGAAATGTGCATTAAGTGCATTGATATTAATATCCTTTGGGAACTCGTCGTTGCGTGACTTACCAACTCCCAATGTTCTAAGAAATTTCCAGACTTTAACCGGATCTCCATTTTCAACAGAGTTGTGAATGTGTTGGCGTTGTGCATTCCTACACACCTTATTGCAGAGATTTCTTATACTTATGTATTTTTCCAGGTTGACAGAGGTCGGGCGGCACTTATATCTCGCCTTGGCCGCGGCTTTTTTGGACATTATGTTTTGATCTCTTCAGTCAGCCAAGGCGATGGTAAATGTTTTAATTTGATGGCACGGACAGGCGCATGCTTATCGTACAGCTGCGTTAATGTGTTTGTAAAAACTTGCACTTTAGTATCTATACAGTCGGTCGTAAACAAAGGAGACCAATCAATCTTGCTGGCATCGTCGCAGAGTTTCGAATGATCCATTCCACCGAAGCTGCGCTGCATAATGATTCTCGGTTTTGCCTTGGGTGGACGTATTTTATAGGAAAGATAGATCAAGTCATGGTAAGAGAAGGCGTCGGCAGAACATTGACCATGCTTGGCAACAAAGGTAGAAGGGGAAACAAAAATAAGATCAAGAAGAGAAGGAACAGAGTTTGGGAAGTGGTGTGTAGCATTAAGAGGTAGAACAGATAAATTACTGGAATTTAAAATACGCTTAAGAGTGGCTGAACGTGTATCCTGTTTTATAATACAGGTGTTAAAATCTCCCATTAAAATTGTGTGACTGTAAGAAGGCATTAAAGTTTCTAGGATGTGTTCGAAAGAAGGAAAAAAATTTACTCGTGATGAAGGGGAATAATAAACACCTAGAAGAACTTTCGAATGATTGAGTTCCACTTCCAAAAAGAGATGCTCGCCGGCGTTCGAGGGTGGCGGTTGCGATGAGATGCTTACTATACGGTAAGGAATTTGGGCACGTAGGTATATAGCAACACCACCACCACCACCGACCGCACGATCATTCCTAATTAGATGGAACCCAGGGAGAGAATAAGAAGTTGATGGCAGAAATGGTTTTAGCCATGACTCTGAAACGAGAATAGCATGTAGGTTCTTACAGTCAAAGGTTGCCAGCATATCAGAGAATACTTTGAGCATTTATATGGACTACATTAAAGTTCTTTGGTACGTCAGAGAACTGAAACTGAAGAGTTTCTGCAAGTGACGGTAAACTAGTGAAGCTGTCATCGACTAGTAGCGGTCAAAAAGCTGTCATCATCACTGTTTAAGTCAAGCATTGGAAGTACTATATAAGTATATATAAGTTAATTAAATATATAATCACGTATATAATATAATAAATATAGCAATTTAAAAATCAATGAGTCTTCCCGCCAGTTACGTGTTACAAAAGTATCGAAATTATACTAGCATGACAAAATAACACTATAACACTGAAAGTGGATAGAAAAGAATTACATGAGAAGAACACAGAAAGAAAAATTAAGTATTAGACCAGGTAAATTTTCGTTAAAATACTTCAATTCTAAAAAGCCCAATGGTCAGAGAAAAAAAAAATTGGCAGATGTGACAGCTAATCTAACCATTGACGTACGTCAAATGTCAATCAAAGAAAAAGTGAAGTAAACTAAAATAAAACTATTTCAGGTACATGTAAATAAATAATTTAGAAAAAGGTCAACAGTGAAATTAAGAATAATTTACCTGGTCGTAAACAAAGTTAAGAAATCCTATTTTTTCGACGCAGCAGTCCGTTTGGTCTTCGAAGAGGTCGTCTTTACAGCGGGTTTCTCCGTATCCGCGCCTTTGACCTTGTCAAGGTCGTTGAGGGACAGAATACGATGTCGCTGCCCATCCGCGCCAAGAACATAGACGGTGCCCTCTCTCGTCCAGCACTTTGCTACACCGAACTTCTCACGGGCTGCCATGAACGCTGTGTGTCTCGATCGGGTCAGGAATTCCGATAGCGTAAGACCGGCTCCTTTTAGTTTGGTCTTAGCATACCATATGCTGTCCCGCACCGATACGGAAAGAAGCTTGATAAGTATGGGTCTCGGCTTCTTGTTGGACTGCTCACGACCCATTCTATGGCAGCGCTTGATGTCTGCAGAAGTGAAGGAGTCAAGCTTGAGCCGCTGCTTGACAACCTGCGCAACTACCTCGGCTGTCTCTTCATTCTTCTGCTTCTCAACTCCATGCAGAAGTAACATTTTCCGGCGGCTGCGCATCTCCATAGTGTCAACCTGACGAGCAAGCACCTCCACTTGCTGAGAAAATGTTTTGAGAGTTTGGAGTACAAAATCCTTGAATTTTGAAAATTCCTCCTCCAGGCTGCTTGTGTTGGAAGTCTTGGACGTCTTTTGGAGATCTGCCTCAAATTTGGCCATCCTTTCTTCAAAATACTGCCGGAGATTGAGTGAAGAAGCTTCCATAGTGAGTGAAGTGAAGTAAAGTGCTTTTGTGCTGATGTTAGCTATCTATTTTACACATTAAATTTATATTTAAATTATAATAACTATTTTATTTAAAAAAGTTTTAACAGCTGATTCTAAAGCAGTTGTTTGATCAACTACCCACCACCAATCCAAATATGTTGTGGTGCATCATCATTTGAATTCACCTTCGTTACTCTAGTGAAATAAAAAACCACTTCTACATGACCAAGTGTGATCATTAATTGTTTTTTGCATAAATCACTTATTACAGTAAACAAGATTTCGGTACTTACCGTATAATTTGAATTAAATTATTTCATGATATCATATTTATAATATTTGTTGACATTCAATGACATTCACATAATGACATATTTTGTCTTTTTAAAATAGTGTTTGCACATGGCGCGATTTCGCTGCAACCTCTTTAGTAAGAATAGTACTAACTATTTTCAAAAGCCGATGTCAAGCACTAAACGTTTGACGTAAGCCCAACGTAAGGGTTGCGTCTACGTTTAGAACGTTCAATACCAAGGAGCAAGTATTTCAATACAATTAGCACGATACCATGTTTGACATCAGCCAAACTAAAACCAAACGTTTATCAAATACGTTACGTTTTCAACGTTTGAACGTTTGGAAATAGCACGATTAGCCCCATGGAAGGTTTATGTTTACTAAACTATGTTTGTATAAAATG
The DNA here is from genome assembly GCA_944739405.2 of Euclidia mi. Taxonomy (NCBI): domain Eukaryota; kingdom Metazoa; phylum Arthropoda; class Insecta; order Lepidoptera; family Erebidae; genus Euclidia; species Euclidia mi. The sequence goes on along the minus strand of OX123193.2, from coordinate 77,212,269 downwards.
GGGATAGGCGTCAAAATAACTAACCTTTTCATACACTGAAAAAAGGCCTTGTTTTCTCTTACTGTAGAAAAAGCTGAATAATATTTCGCTAAAATATTAAATGAAAAGCGCTGGCGAGCTGTATAGTAATTTAACTTTTTAACCTCCCGGTCCACATCTGTGTGAAACACAATATTTTTCTATTCAGAACTTTACGTAGTAATATACTTTTAGAATCTATGCTTTATATTACCGGGCAACAAGAAGTATCTTCCTTAGATTTTTTTAAACTAGAGCTTTGATAAAAATTTGGCTCGTCTAGGTTTTATGACCTTATTGGATATTTATAACGACTTATAAGGGAAGAGTCTAATTTGTTTCATATTTTCGAAATATTCTTTTCTATTTTTTTTGTAGAAACAAGATCATTTATAGCAGCCACTCCTTTTTTATGCTGCACATGTTTACTAACTCATTTTGATAGCATAAGATGAAGCCTTAAATATATTTACCTGCTTTTCACAACGTCTTACGATTCACAAGAACTAAATTCACCTGCCTGACCTTATGGCGTACATGCACTAGTGATACTATGACAATAATTTGAGTGATGAAAGACCATTGGCAATGTAAAAAAGACAATGGAATTAAATAAGAAAACTGCTTCGTTCTGTCGAACTGCACCGAACAACAGAAACAAATTTAGTATTTTTAGGGTAAGCATAATGTAATTTCGAAAATCGTCATTTACTGCCAAAATGAAGGAGTTAACATTTTTCATTGAAAGCTGCACGAAATAAGCACTATGAAATAATATTACAGCATGCACCTACTATGCTATTTTCTGTTGATTACACAAATTATCTGGACACACGGCAATGCAACAATCATAGGTATGTTTCATCAGAACCATTACGAGTCAATTTTGATCTCTACCCGCTTTGATTAGTCTTTTCCCTGCTTTTAGTTCCTATATTGTGTTTTGTAAAACCATTTCCTGTTATTGTTAAAGAACTATTTAATTTTTAAAACATCATAAACCAAAAACTATATGACCTGAGTGACAATACCATCGAAAAGCCTTAAACTCCTGAACTTATGGTCATACAATTTGCACACTGTGTTCCGTGCTTTGTGCTGAAATCGGAACTGACAGCGCCAGAATTGCTAGTTTCATCAAGAATTGCTGCATATTTTATGATATACAGAAGTATACGAATAATTTCCAGACCAGCCTATCAACTGCCACTAAATAAGCCGACTATTGAAAGCTACACCAATACTTTGATATAAAATCATTTAAGCAGTACAAACAGCTAATTATTTGTTTAAATTGTCTGTGATTATTGCATTAGGTTAAAATTAACATTTTAAGAAGTAACTATTATGTATAGAACACATTTTAAACCGATTTTTTTCATCAAAGTCTTTCAAGTATCAAGATACTGTGTTTCTAATTAACCTTGGTTCTCATTTTCATATTCAAATAATAATTATGTTTTTGATGCGATTGTGAGTTTTCGCGAATCTGCAGCAATTACTCCATTGTCCGTAGAGAGCTAAGCCTAAAACCACAGTGCCATTGGTGTAGTGCACAATTTTAATGACATAATGTTAATGAGCTATTCAATATCTTTCTTCTTTTTCTTTTATTTTCTATTTTTTTAATTTTTATAACTTATAAAAAAGCATTATCATTGGCAAGGTAATTAAATAATTGATCTTGTTTTTCATAAGACCACATATTATCTTTAATTATTAGCTATGTCTTAAATCAGTAGAATTTTTCCAACTTAATTTAAGTAGTTTACTCTATTTATTCCTTCGTTACCACTTTACGAATACTTAATACATAATACATATTAGATGATAGCGTTTATATTGTGTAACCAACACAACATAACTCCCAAAGCAAATTTAAAACGCTATCTACGTTTGTCGAAGTAACAAAAACAATTAGATCATATTACAACCGCAGTGGCGCTGTTCAAATTCTGTTACATGCTATAGTCTGTTCAAGATACGAAAAAATAAAATGTAAACAAACCATAAAATGGTTCTTTCAATGTCGCCTTCGCAACAAAAGTAGATTTAAGTTAAATACTCTAAGCGGAAGAGTACAAAAATACAATTTGTAGATCATATAAAATACTGTCCAGAGTCAGTGGTGAAGTTACCATGTAAACCACTACGCCACACATCAAATTCTTAAAATAATAACATACATAAATACATACATAGACTCACGCCTGTTTCCCCGAAGGGGTAGGCAGAGGCATATTAAACGCCCACTTTTCGCCAGGGTTTTGATCCCACGTAATAGGTGGCGAGCCTATTGCCGCTTATCGGGATATTTTGTTTGCCAGAGCCTCTTCCGTTGATCGGCAGGTGCACCACTTGCAGGTGAGGTTGGCTTGGGACCCTAAGTTCTTGGTGGGAACCCTATGCACCAATATTTTTTAAATATATTTGAAAACAATGTAAGTGATTTCGTCACTACCTAATGTAGGAAAATAACATTCATAAAAATATCTTTATAGACAGATCCAACCCAAAACTGTTTGTTTTAACTACCGAATAAATGTCTTTACCAAACATATTCGTACAACTTTATCTTTATTTATTTCATAACAATATACAATAATTTATTTAAGAACAATATAATACATACAGAATATATACAGAAAATACAAAGAAATATATACAGAACGAAAATAAAACAATTTAGACGGCGAACAACTAATTTTAAATCAGATTCTTACCAACTGACTGCTGTTTAATATCTCATGCGCCCAATCGCACCGTATTGCATTTAGTCGCACGACTATACGTTTTGTCGCAGTTAACTGCTCATTTGCCGTGATTTGTTAGTTTTGTTATAGTTCCCTCCACAATATTTGTGTTAGTTCTAAAACTCACATATGGTGTTTTAGTAAGTTATAGCTGGACTGGACTGGTTTTATATTTTCTTAATTATGAATATTATTGGTCTGTTGTGTCAATTCTAGTCAATAAACTCTGAGAGATTCGAACAAAGACTTGGCTGAATGTAGTTATAGAATTCAATGTCACAAATATTACCCACGAGTAGGTATTTTGTCTATAGAAACCGAAAATTGCATCATTGAAGAGTCATCAGCAATATTTCACACATTGCGTGGTGACGCCATGCTAGTTACAGCATGAATTAAATGGTGTAGTGTTGTCCTCTAAAGCCGCTATTATAATGTAGCAGTATCCGTACTGCTCCATTATGCGAATAAGAGAGATCTGGGATCTGGGTCCAAGCCCCAATACGATAACGATAGAGGAGACAAAAATCGAAATGGGGTTGTAATAAGAGAATGAACGTATCTTGGTCTTCTTGTTCCTTTTTATTTGATTAATATAGTATAGTAGTATATCATTTATTGTACAAATGCCAAGGAAACTACAATAATGAATTTTAACAAAAAGAAAATAACGGATAGTACAATTGGCGGCCTTATCACTACTAAGCAATCTCTTACAAGCAACCTTTAGATGGATAAGAAAAATACAAATTCAGAAAAAGGGAAGTTTAGCGGTCTTTACCGATATAGATTTATAATAAAAATACATACATTAACATAAATAACTATATAGGTATTGTACATAGATAAATAACTATAATACACACATACATAACTATATACATACATAAATAATTAAAAAATACATAAATATTAATATTATTGATACATCAATTAGTGATAATATATGAAAGGAAAATAGAAAAATAAGAATTACAAGAGTAGTAAGATTAAAGAGACAAGTAGGTAGTATTCTTTGAGTAACTTTTTAAACGATGTAGCTGATTAGCCCCGAGTGATGCCTGGTTTGCCAGTGAGCATATCATTGGCACCTAATATCACTGCTTAAAGTTTGAGTCACTTATGTGGCAATTTAACGCTCATGAACGTAGAAATAACTTGATGATTCTTCATATCATTATTTTACATAATTTGTGGTAGCATCGCAGTATGTCTCTTCACTTTTGCTGTCTATACCTACTAATATTATACAGCTGAAGAGTGTAGTGTCTACACTTATGTATGGTAGTGAAATGGCAGAAGAGTCATGAAAGTAGAATAAATGCTGTAGAGATGAGAGCACTGAGAAGTATGCGTGGTGTGTCTTTGACTGACAGAGTAAGGAATTGTGTGATTAGAGAGTGTTGTGGGGTAAAAGAAGATGTAGTGCCAAGCATCGAGAAAGGTATGCTAAGGTGGTTTGGACACGTGGAGAGGATGGATGACGAAAGATTGACCAAGCAGATATATAAGGCAAGTGTGAATAGGACAGGACGAAGGAGAAGACCTTGGGGACGTTCTTTGACCAGATTGGAGACATCCTAAAAACAGGACAGCCTAGAAGTACCCTGAACGGAAGAGCAGGCATGAGGAATCTGATGGAAGTGAATGAAGCAAGGGAGATATATCAGGATCGTTGCAAATGGCGTTCCGTAGTCTTTGCCTACCCCTCCGGGAAACAGGCGTGAGTCTATGTATGTATGAAGAGTGTAGATGTTTGTTTGGATGAACGCGTTAATTTCAGGAATTAGTGGTTCATTTTGAATAATTATTTATTTTTGTGTTGGATTGCCTTTTTATAGGGAGGGTAGGTTAGGAAGGATATTTATTTACAGGCTATATTATTATAGTATGACCCTGCAAGTCACGGATGCGGATCAGTACCTACCCATAATATACTACTGAACGTAATAAGCTTAAATGAAGTTTGCATATTCCTTAAGGAGTGTAGGAGAGCGCTAAGAACCTATAGAACATCTTTGGTCGGCAGTCGTGGTGGTTTTTACATACTCTGGCTCTCATTTCCCCAAGAGCCGGATATCCTGATTATGCGAGCTAAGCAATAGGCAAAAGCTAGTATTTAATATATATAAAATAATCATATTTGACGTTTTGACGCTATACGAAAATGCAAAAAAAAATTGCTATTTAGATTTTTCGTTGAGTGTAAATGTGTATCAAAATTAAGTTTCTTTCAAACGCCACGCCCGAGCCTACATAATTATAAAGACGCATAGCGGCGCGGCGTCGAGTAAATTGAGCGTTTTATGTTTTTATTCGATACTCTTGATGTGCTTGTAAGTGATTATACAAAAGCATCAATTTAATCAAAATGATGGCTGTCCATAGAGGGGTGATAGTACCTACTCTTATGTATGGTAGTGATAGTTGGGTATGGCAGAAGAGTCATGAAAGTAGAATAAATGCTGTAGAAATGAGAGCACTGCGAAGTATGTTTGGTGTTTCTTTGACTGACAGAGTAAAGAATTGTGTGATAAGAGAGTGTTGTGGGGTAAAAGAAGATGTAGTGACAAGCATCGAGAAAGGTATGCTAAGATGGTTTGGACACGTGAGGATGGATGACGAAAGACTGACCAAGCAGATATATAGGGCAAGTGTGGAAGGGACAGGACGAAGGGGAAGACCTAGGCGGACGTTCTCTGACCAGATTGGAGACATCCTAAAAACAGGACAGGTTAGAAGCACCCTGAACAGAAGAGCATGCATGAGGAATCTGATGGGAGTGAATGAAGCAAGAGAGATATGTCAAGATCGTTGCAAATGGCGCTCCGTAGTCTCTGCCTACCCCTCCGGGAAACAGGCGTGAGTCTATGTATGTATGTATGTATGTATAAGAATAAGAAGATTCTCTTTAGCATAAAACATGTGATTCAAATGATTTGATATTTTAATGTTTTGGCCATCAGTTCTTCGAGGTATGTGCCCTGCCCATTGCCACTTTAGCCTGGCTATTCGGAAAGCTATGTCGGTGACTTAGGTTCTCCTGCGGATCTCCTCATTCCTGAAGCCTTAGCTTACTACTATAATTATTAAATATGTAAAAGTTTGTATGAATGGATGATTGTCAATCTTGCACGCAAAATATACCTACTCAACGAACTATAAAGACAAAGACAAATATAATAATATAATATTAATAATATATATAATAATATAATTAATATAATAATTTGCGGTCCGGTTATTTACTCTTATACATACGCGTCGAAAGCCTTATTGGAGTTTCAAGTTTTCCTAGCTAAATGTCCTCTTGAGAAGTAAGGCCGAAACAAACTCAATCTTTCCTCATTTTCCTTTTATCACATTTGCTTTTATATTTCCCTTTTATTTTAACGTCCAGACAGAATCGTTTTAGTATGCAAGTCATCATCTCAGGCTACATACGTCCACTGCTGAAAAATGAATTCCACCAAGGCTTTCCACTCAAACCAAGCCGCTCGCATTTAATCGCTTCTCGCGATCTCAGCTAGATCACCGGTGCACCCTGTGGAAGGCCTACCCCTGTTGCGTGGTTCTGCATGTGGTCGTCATTTCAGAATATTATGGCCCCCGGTTCTTTGAGCTATGTGCTCTGCCCATTGCCTTCGCAGCTTGGCACGCGAGTATAATGAAGGATATCATCTGGTGCTTATAACAGACTCGATCCACGCATGGCCCACTTTCAAGAGCCCTCAATCACCAAGCATCAACAATCATCAGGTTCAATCATGTTTGAGAAACCCAGAACAACCTGAATAACTATGCTTCCACGCGATCAGGAAGTGCATGCATATTTTTGTGTGCATCCATACATTGCTGGACACGACACGCATCATTCGGAGGTTCCTCTCTCTGGAGCCCTAACCATCGGTAGCTTGCTCCCTGTGCCCGATGCCGGTGGGTCTCCGTGCTCCCATTTTATATATTTAATTTTAATTTATAAAATTATTTCAAGTATATAATTTGTGATTTTGTGTAAATGACAAATAAAGGGAATAATAATAATTATGATTTATTTGCAGACATTGAAGTCTACAGAATTAAATTATACACATTGACATCAAAACATAATTAATAATAACAGAAATAACATAATAAAAATATATCACAAATTAAATAAAAAAATATAAATAATAATAACACAGTACACACACATAAAAATCACAAATAGGCACGTACAGCTATCTAGAGCCGACCTGTGTGTGCAGTCTCACCCATCGACCAAGCATCGGGCAGTCCCACCGGTCACTCAATGCCTTCAACATGCCGCGGGTGCTGATATCTGTTCCGTGCCGGAGAGAAGGGCATCGTTTACGGATAATGGCATAGAAATCGTCTACTCTCGCATCGGCAAACATACCCGAAGCGCTGCAATACCGCGGCAACCCCCAATAATCCTGAATCCTGAAGGCATTGTGAAACAGGAGCATCCACTTTCGTCTTTTTAATTTAGGCAACTCGCGAACATGGTCAGAACTATGGTGGAAGTGAATGAAGCAGAAAGTAAAGGTATATGAAACCAAATTGTCGAAAGAGGCTGTGCCAGGTCAGCTCGTACACACACTATCTAAGAAAGATTGTCGTGGCAAAACTGGGTTTTAATATTGAAACTACAAAATATGAGCCCGTTATCGACGTGAGTTCTTGAAGTTGCACTCTTTAGATTTGGCACTAACATTACGCAACCTAAGTAGTATACACACCTTCTTGCACCTATTTAAGTAATAGCTAATTAGCAAAATCACTGTTATGTAAATCATGTCACAATGTTAGTGACTCGGGTCGAATCGTATCAGCAAATTGTTCACAAATGAGCATCGTCCAACAAATGCAAAAACATTTGTGCCCAAAAATTGTAAACAATAAGAACATTAGCAACAACATAACGTACATCTGTAGCCCTTTATAATGTTTTAATGATCTGTTCATTACCATAAAACGTTGGTGATGGCATATTTCGGCGAAACCTGGTCCCCACGCCCGGTCAGGGATGAACCCGACGCTTATTTACGACTTGGTTCTCCGGTTAGCTATATAATTTATTTTATTATTGCCACTGTTACGCTACTTATAAAAAACTCCGTGTTTGGACTGGTTCTTATTAGATGTCATTAAATATGGATATTTCTTTAGAAGTATAAATGTAAGGCGAAGGTAAAGGAGCTTTTGTTGGCAAGACCAGCGGATGTGTCATACTCGTAGGATCTGTATCTTCATTTCTATTCAAATTACTACTTTGCTATTGTATATATTGTATTGTATTTGTGTATGGCTTTACGTATTCTTCCTTTAGTTCGTATATGTATATATTATTTATTGCATATATTATATCGTATTTAGGTAGTATAATTATATGTTTATATATTTATGTAAGTATATATGTATATATAGTGTATGTATGTATATTTATTTAATAATTATATTACATTATTATACCTATGTTATAATTATAGTAAGTCTTTAATACACCTACTACGTTTCTCAGCATCGCTCAAAGGTAGACTAGCGGATAGTGCCCAAGGCATTAAGTCAACCTGTACACAGTTCAGTGTATAAATAAATAAATATTTTACTTACGTGAAGTAAACTGGTTTAGATTAAAACAAGAGGTTATTTATTTAGTTATAAGGGTTAATTATTAATTACTACAGTTGCTGCAATTTGTAGAGGTATGCTAATTAAAAATTTTAACATTTCATACTTATTTACAATATTCTAAAAACAAACACCAGGTGTAATATGTATTTGGTTAACTTTACAATAAACAGTTTTTTCTATACATAAGTATTTATTTGATTTATTTTGTAAATTACACATACATGAATGACTTTAAAAATATACAGAAATATTAATACATATCTAATATCACCTAAGGCAGCGATAGCCGAGTAGATATACCAACAGACTGCCATGCAGAGGGTATCGGGTTCGAATCTTTCGGAAGATTTTTCGGAGTTATGTGCGTATTGAGTTGTTAATTATCGCTTGTCCCGTGCCTAGGAGAGCACGTTAAGCCGTCGGTCCCGGTTGTCATGAAGATCTTTGATAGTCGTTACATGGCGTCAGAACCTTATAAATAAACTGACACTAGTCTAAACCATGGAATATCGCTATCCCGTCGGGTTGCGGAGGTCAGACAGGCAGTCGCTCCGTGGAAAAGCTAATATTCAGCCAAATCCGGTTAGACTAGAGAGCGGACCCCAGATTGAAACTGGGATAACGCTAAGAGGTTGATGATCTAATTATCCAGTCCCGTACGGTATATCGAATTACTCTTGAATGATATAACTGTCTACAGAAAGCATGGTTCACCGACAAACGGTAATACGAAAAAACTATTAGTCGATACCATTATTTAGCGACAGCACGTTTCGCCGAATAACGCTACAAAGAATGAATGGTTGGCCGATACCAAGATTTGCCGATGTCATGGTTCGCCGCAACACGCTTTAACTAAATAATCCATTACCGATAGCAGTTTGCATCGAAAGCACCATGCTTTCTGTAGATAGTTATATCGTTCAAGGGTAATTCGATATATCGTACGGGACTCCTAAGTATCACCTCAGTACTCCTAATAGTAGACACCTTATTCATAGAGGTAGATATAATATTATACCTACCTAATGCACTACGGAATATTATAAAATTAACGAGGCACAGGAAAATTAGATACCATATAGGTTTTTCTTAGCGGTATTTAAAAGATGTGGCTTTAGAACGTCGATATCTACCTACCTACATATTGTAACGTTGTGTGTCACTTTTACGTTGCACGTGGGTCAACGCTATTTAGTTAAATAAAATAACGATGTACAATCTATAGCGATATGTATATTGCTGCAAAAAGAATCTATACAGCTTTTAGCAAAAGGAAAAGAAAACTGATTTTACACAATTTAGACTCTAAACCAAGATAAAAGAATGGGTCGCAGAATTCGTGAAGTCCAATTAAAACGCACTCCTGGATATGCAGAGGGAAGACGACTTAACTTGCGATGCTGCGGCAGCCAGAAAGAGGGTGTCCATCGCCACACCGTCGTATTTAAGGGCCTAGAGTGCCTGAGGTGAGCGGGAAGGGGCCAGCCGAGAGGTGAGAGGACGGCGTCCGCTACGACGTCACACACTCCCCCCATTACGCCAGAATTTTTCCGGAGGGAAAATTCTGTGGCTGGTAGGCGGCAACTGCGTTCCGGAACCCTGAAACAGATTGAGTAGTGGTGTCAGTGGGTTAATTACAAGGTAGCTACTAACCCTGAAAGAAAAAACCAAGTATAACCCTCGACCATTCATACATCGCCAAGCATTGATCGCCAAGCGTTCCTATTACCTGACATTCATCACATTGAAAAAGCCTTCACACAGACATACACAGACATACGTGTGAACAAGCCAGCATTCATTCCCGATGTGAGCCGTGTTTTAAATACAAGACGCGCCAAGAGGTATTATACGTGAAGTTTGAGAAAATAGCTACCAAACCTAGGTTATTAGGCACCACCTGACAACACGGGTTCGTTAAGTCCAAAGTAAAATGAAATTATATCGAAAACTAATAATATTACGACCAGTTGGTCATATCACAAGCAAATTGCTCATTAAAAGGACTCAATACGAACTGTAAAAGCAATAAAGTGTTCATTATAGTTAACTATAAAAGATAATACAATAGCTTAATGAATGTTCTGTCCCGAGCGTCGGCTTACGTAAACACGTGAGTCATAACTGCACCGCATTCCAATGCCGCAACTCAAGGACAATAAATAATAATTAATAGTAATTATTACAAACTTGATACAATAGCTATTAGAGGCAAAAACACAATTCTGGATAGATTGTAGTGAATAGTATATCACCGAAGCAGACATATGATGACATAGCACATATTCGTACATCAGTAGATAAAAAAAACAGGCGAGAATCGAACCAATAGACCGATCAGACAACAGCTTTTTAACCACTGAGCCATGAGGAAAAAACTTTTTAGATTACGATTAGTCATTACTAAAGCTATATGTAACAAGATATTTGGGTACATATTTAAGCTGTCATTTGAAGTTAAAGATTTTTTTATCATCTTTTAAAAAAAGTATGAAGTTATTTTTTGTGATTAGATAGAGGAGATTTTTTTGCCACAATCTCACATTTAACTCGGCGCTAATTTTAACTGAAGTATTTATCCTTGTTTCAGCATGTTTATATAGATCATTAACATAATACAATGTGTTATGATGTGAGCTCAAACTCAGAAACATAAGTACTATTGTTGGCTTTCACAAATAGGTAATTATACCTTTGTATACATATGCGTCTTACATTGTTGTTTATAACACTCTTCACACAATCGTTTATTAATATATTTTTGCAATAGAATAAGATTTCAATTATTTTATTCAGCTTTTAGATAAGAGGATTTTCTTAAACTTGAACATCAATTTATTTACTTTATTTATTAAAGTATAGAAAAGATTAATTTAATTTATATGTAAATAGCCACTTAGTTGTAGTTAGTTTTAATTCGATTGCATTTAAATGTTTCGAAAAATTGAGTTTGATATCACAACATTTGCGTAAATACAAGAAAATTTAATGTACGTAAAGAAAAACTTAACTCTTTACCGTAAAATTAGTGACTTGCACAAAGTGAACACAAGGAATAAGCATTAACTAGTGGGCACTAACTACCGTCTACATAAAGTTCATAACTCATTTGCGGGTCTCGGTATACAATTCTTCAACAAATTACCTCTTGAAGAAATGAATTTACCTTTGCACAAATTTTAAACCACTATTAGGAATTTTCTTTTTAAAAGGGGTTATTACACTATTAAAGAATTTCTAGATGACAAGACATAATGGGGCTAGTTGCTTTTTTTAAATTCACTATTATTGTTTTGTTATGACTGTGAAATATATTTAATAAACTCTCTTCTTAATTAGTAACATCTTAAATGGAGGTGCCTTGTGAATTCTCATTATGTATGCAGGTTTTGTATATTTTTATGATTTGTTGAATCTAGTATATCAGTTTTTACCTCTGATCAAATCAAAAGTTAAATAAAGTTAAATTTATGTTTCAAATTGACTTGCACCTTTAAAGTTAGAGTATAAATGTTAGACAGGTGCCATTATTATTCCAATACACTGTTACTTACTATGAGGGGGGGAGCTTATACTATGGCGTGTTTCTTTGGAATCAGTTAAAATGTCCACCGTTCCCTTTATCTCATCAATATCTGCGTTAAAGGGGTCGGTGATTTTGTAAAACAAAAACAAAATTAACCAATTAATTGAGGTTTTGTCAAGAGAATACTATAGAAACAGATGTTTCGTTTCGATGTAAAATATCTTAAGTATAACTTAGGATATACAAGGACTAACAAAATCCGGCGTAAATAATCGTAAGTCCAAATACACAAAACTAATTAACATTTTGACAATAGTAAAATATCGTAAGTCATTACTTACGATAGTTGAAAAGTATCTCAAATCAATGTATAATATAGTAAGTCCTACATACGAGATTTTACTGTGGGTATTATGTTATTTCAGATAATTAGTTTGTTTATTTGTAATTAATATTTTAAGACATTCCATTTACCTTGCACGTTCGTACAACGACCACAAAAGAGTTAATGGTACACACTTCATTATAAAATTATTAATTATTTATGTTTGGTTTTGTAGATCAAACGAATAATTTTGTTAAAATGGTTCAATTACTGCATCAATAATTTGTAAGACGATCAAGATGACATAGTTGATAGCTATACTATCTTATTTGTCCATTAAATAATATGAATCAAACCGTTTCTTTTAATGCAACCACGAACATCCCTTCTCCCGCGTATACTATCGGTACTTACACTTATCATTGGCTCGCGCGGCTCATATGTATCCCTCTCCGCACATACTGTATCGTAGTTGCGCTATACGATATATTACTACGCTAAAGATGAAGATACGATTATATGCAGTCTTCATATCTTGGGTTCTATTAGATAATATTGTTTTTATTACATCAAACGATAGTCCATGATACAAGGTAAATGAAAATCTAAAAATGTCATTTCGTCATTTTGTCAGATACGATGTTATACGTAGGAGGTGTCGCTCTGTCGACTCTTGACGTCGATGATATGGGGTGGTGACATTCCGTATTCTTAATCCGTCACCACACGGACATGCCAAAAATATGCATATTTACAAAATTAGGCAGCTATACGCGAAACAAAATGGTTTTTTATTATTCTGGCATTTTATTACGACAGGATAAAATTTGTCGAAATGGTTACACATAGTTCAAGGAACTTATGGCCATTAATCAAGCAGATTTTGGCGTGGCGGACATGCACTCATGAAGGATCGACGATCTGATTAAGATCGCTGGAAGTAGGTGAATGCAGGTAGCTCAAAATCTACAAAAGTGGACGTCACTCGGATAAAATGAAGACTATGAACTAATTATTCATGTCCTGAGATTATAACCAGGACCGACAGCGTTACGTGCCCTCCGAAGCACGGTCCGATGTAAATGCCACAAGCGGTCACCCATTCAAGCGGGATTGTCAGTGAAGACTGTTTCATCTATTATTACCATAATAGCTCCACATCTTGCAACAGTGTTCAATGGTTGCGTCGCTTCTGGAATATTTCCTGATTGAATGAAATATAGTAAAGTTATACCTTTATTTAAATCTGGCGACACATCAGACCCTTCTAATTTTCGACCTATTTCTGTATTGCCAACGCTTAGTAAAATTTTTGAAAAATTAATACTTAGTCAATTGCTTAGTTATTTTAACAAACATAATCTTCTTCACAAGAAACAGTTCGGATTTACGAGGGGTCGTTCAACTACTGACGCAGGAGTAGAGTTACTCAAAAGTATATTTACAGCTTGGGAGAAGTCGCAAGATGCTTTAGGCATTTTTTGCGACTTGTCCAAAGCCTTTGATTGTGTACATCATGATACTCTGGTCAGGAAATTATATCATTATGGCATTAGGAACAAAGCTCTTAATCTCCTGGTTTCTTATTTGGGCAACAGAATCCAGAAGGTTCAGATTAATGATAAGACATCGCCACGTTCTGCCTTAAAAATGGGCGTCCCGCAGGGTTCAATACTCGGACCATTTCTATTTTTGATCTATATCAACGATTTACCCTATTACGTAAAGAACGATCATGAGATTGTGTTGTTCGCGGATGACACCTCTTTAATTTTTAATATTAAAAGACAACAGAGTAATTTTGACGAAGTAAACAACGCACTCTCTAAAGTTGTTAATTGGTTTAATGTAAATAATTTATTACTCAATGATAAGAAAACTAAACTCTTAAAATTCTCCATGCCCAATGTTAAACAGATGGAAACCAATGTACAACTGAAGGAAACCAGAATTGAGCCCGTCGGGACAACCTTATTTCTAGGTATTATGCTTGATTCCAAACTTCAATGGGGTCCGCATATAGAAAGACTTTCGGGCAAACTTAGTTCTGCAGCTTATGCGGTTAAGACAATTAGACGCCTCACAGATATAGAAACAGCTAGAATGGTCTATTTCAGCTACTTTCATAGTATTATGTCATATGGGATTCTTCTCTGGGGGAATGCTGCAGACCTTGACACAATATTCGTTCTGCAGAAAAGAGCAATAAAAGGTATTTACAACCTCGGTCCTCGTGTTTCTCTAAGAGAAAAGTTCAGTGAGATGGGCATTCTAACTGTTGCTTCGCAATACATATACGAGAATCTGTTATATGTCCACAAGAACATTGACACATTTAGTAAAAAAAGTGATCTACACACTGTTAATACTAGACATAAGAATAATCTTATAGTTCATAGCACCCGCCTCCACAAAATAAGTAGCTGTTTTATGGGGCAGTGTATACACTTTTATAACAAACTCCCTCTTAATATAAGAAATTTATCTATAAATAAATTCAAAATTATTGTTAAAACTACACTGTGTTTAAAAGCATATTATAAAATTACTGATTATATAGGCGATAAAAATGCTTGGGATTGAGCTGCTCTAATTCAACACAAAAATATAAATGATGTATAAACTGAACAATTTTAATTTGACTTTTCGTAAGCACTTTAAAAAAAGTTTACACGAAATAAATATTCATTTCATTTCATTTCATTTTATTACAACTCTTTGCTTGCGTAGTTAAGGTACATTTCTGTTCACTGCGAAAATCGGCTATTATTATTAAGATTTTGTAGGTGATTATAGCGTAGGTATTTTCGGTTTTGTATGGGAGTGATGTATCTGTTACGAAGTAACTATTTAGTAATCTGTGCTTATATGTCCTGGTGTTCCTGATGATGTTCTTGAGTGGACCTATAAGATTAACTCATAATTTTGGCCAAAATAATAAGAAAATCGAATAAATACCACAGGATCCAGTTCGGCGTCCTTCATCAGCGAAGTCGTCAAGCACCAAGCACGTGCATCGGATTCACACGTTTTACAATGGTCAATATTTCACAATGTCTTGTCTAATAACAATTCGCGAAGCTACAAGGACGAACTTTCCAAAAGGCGATCAATTTATATCAATTACAAAACCACGCGAGACAGACCAAACGGCGTGGTCCAGACAACTTTTTATACCGGGTTTTTTCACTGACCGCGGGAAACGAACAAACTATTCGCGAAGCTACCAGGATGTGCTTTTCAAAAGGCGATCAATTTATTTCAATTACAAACCCACGCGAGAGAGACCAAACGGCGTGAGCGCAACCATTTTTCCGAAAACGGAAATTGACAGTTCAGTGTGACCATAGTCAAAATTTACAATAGACTAAACTAAACGTTACTAAATCGATATAATCGACTTGACTTATCATAAAAACTATTTCTATTTCAAACAATTATATTAACCCACTTGTGCCTGACCCAACTAATTACATTAAATCTTAACCAATTTTACATATTGTGCTAATGACACGATATTATACACGGGAAAAATAATTTAAAAAAAATCTTTAAGTGGAAAACTTGGAAAACGTCATTCTTTTTAAAGGACGCTAGCAATATGGACTACTATGACGATAAAATTTGAAATAAAATAAGTTTATTGGTTTTCCAAAATTTTATTTAGGAACATGAAAGTTTTCAAAGCAAGATTTGGGATGTAAAGTAATATTACATTAAGGGCAATAAAAATTTGCTTTTTATGACATTCAAAGCACCGAAGCTGATTTTCTCTGTATTTTATTAGGTGATCTTTTCCATCAAACCGTGAATCCTCGCGAGAGTTTACGGAAACACGAGTTGCTCTGCGATCTGTACATTTCTTATATGTTTCCAGAAGTGCTGCAGTCACACTTCTGCGAAAATGAAGGAAGTCATATTCACCTCCATTTTTTTAATATGTTTGCCAAGAATTGTGCAATGCCATGTCCAACCCTTGGCAAATCAATGAGAAATACCATTTCTTTCCTCTTATGGATGTTTTGATGACCAATATTTTGATCGGCTCGGTCAACTTCTCCCATGTTCTCATTATATTTTTTTATGATAGCCGGCTGATCCACAAGTATTTTTTTTCTTGTTGTGGAAATCTTTTTACTTTAGATAGAGGTTGAATCATAGCTGCATTCGACGCGACAGTAACAACGCTGTCATCATGCCACATGCACACCAGAATGTTTTCTGACCTTGTCGACTGGTGTTTGAATGTCCCTCGTGGTAACTTATGTAGTTCTTTGTTAGTAAATTCAAATTCAAATTCAAAATCCTTTATTCATTTGGGTCACAATGTGACGCTTATGAACGTCAAAATAAGAAATTTATAAAATAATTACTTATACTCAAATTTAAAACATTATTACTGTATGCTTCTACATTTACATTTACTGCCACGTTCGCAAAGCAATAGGTAGAACCATGAGAAAGAACGGGCAATAAAACTCACGGTCACTCTTTTTCATCGCCAGGTTTTGCATAATACACAATTTACAATTTGTAAGGTGCTGCAACTGTTACACCTTCTATATCACTTGTATATATTTACTGTACATCATAATACTCAAGCATAATACTTTTGGTTAGCCTCCTCAGAATAGACATGGTGAAACAGGAGCATCCACTTACATTATATATACCTAATAATGCAGGCAATCCGCGAAAGTGATCAGAACCATGATGGAAATGATGCAGTTAAATATTAAAATCTAATACCAGCCCGCAAGACCGTCATCGACCAGTCATCGCAAGTAGCACCCGTTCACGAGTATGACGCATGTGCCAGCCATCATCCCTCTCGCCATATTAGAGGGACAGGGATGACCCAACACACGACGCCACCACAAGAAATGACATTTTAGTGAGCATGACGACAACGGTATACGAACCAGCAGTAAGAAACAATCTATTGGTATACTGACCATGACCGCCAATTACCTCCATTTTCCAGATCGTTATTATTAACATAAGTTAGTGGAACGCGTGAAGGAATGCAAATGTAGAAAGAATTTTGTGAAGGTGACAAGTGAACAATGATATGATCAGAGATAAATAATGTTAAACTACATTCAACAAATCATAAAAATATCCAAATCCTGCAAAAATCATGTGTTCACGAGGCACCTCCACTTAACATGTAAATAAAATAATCGTGAGTTAAACAAGCCTAAGCCTATCCCCACGGTGTCTTATCATTTAAAAATTCCTTAATAGTGTAATAACCCCTTTGTAAAAGAAAGTTCCTAATTGTCCGTTTGTATTTGTGCATGGGTAAATTCATTATTTCAAGAGGCAATTTGTTGAAAAATCGTATACCAATCCCCGCAAATGAGTTCTGAACTTTATGTAGACGGTAGTTTGTTCCCACCAGTTTATGCTTATTCCTTGTGTTCACGTTGTGCAAATTACTATTTTTGCGGTATAGAATTAAGTTTTTCTTAATGTACATTACGTTAGCATATATATATTGCGATGCAACTGTCAATATGTCTACTTCTTTAAATTTATCACGTAAAGAATCTCTAGCACCTAACTTATAAATTGCACGTATGGCCCTTTTTTGAATGACAAAATAGTCTGTATATCAGCAGCTGTACCCCATAACATTATTCCGTAAGACATTACGCTGTGAAAATAACTAAAGTAAACTAGTCTAGCAGTATCTATATCTGTGAATTCCCTAACTTTTCTAACTGCAAACGCTGCAGATAGCAGCAGACTGCAGTAGGCAAAGGACACTTGCTTACGCGATTTTCACGAAAAGTTCCTGTGGCTTTTATTCCTCGAACACCTAGCTCATCAATGAGATAGATAGATGTTAAAAAATTGTCAATAAATAGGTGAAATGGAGCCTTATTATTTATTTGTCTCAGTACATCTGCATATTGTAAGACGAAGTTTGCACCCAAACCTATAGCCTGTTTGTAGTTGGTTGAAGTAGTAGTCTTCCGTCCTTGGTATGAATCAAACCACACAATATAGCTTAGCCCCCCCGAAGCATTTTGGCTACCATCGAGGCATCTCAGACACCCGTAGATTTATTTTGGCCACTTTCGAGGCTAAGCTTAAGAGCTAAGTACGGGCGCGTAATATTTTCGTTGAAAGAATGGTGATATTTCTATTTATTAACCCGTCAGCACTCGCGCCTCAAGAAATTACATCAGCACTCGCGTGTAGAGGATTTTCCTCACGTTTATGAATGTCAATAAATGCAAGTTTTACCAAAAAATATTAATAAAAAATATTTTGTTAATTAAAATACATAGTATTTATTCTACAAAATATATATTCAAAAAGTTAACAATTTTAATATTTTTATTTTAATTAACAATCATAGGAACTAATTTGCCAGTGTTGTAAGGCAGTCTTATGGAAAAATTAAACAAAAAAAAACTTTCAAAAAAAAACTTAACGAAGTATAAATAAATTATCTTCGTCATATACGCAAGCTTTACATATATTATCACATAGTGTACGACTATGCTCGGTACATAAAAATTTTTGGTAGTAAACGCAGCTCTAAGTATTTGGCCTTGCGATTTTTGCGTCTTGGGCAAACCGCGCAGATGCCACTTGGTTTTTCTTCTTCTGGTAACTCAGATTCTGGTAAAAAAAGTTTCATCACTTGCTGAAGAGGATATGAAATATTTTGGAAGGTGCTTCTTCTTTGGATATGTGGCTGTATTAGTTGAAGAGCTAGTTGTTTCAAGTAGCCTCTGCGCGTGATGATTATACCTGTATTTTCTTTGTAAATGATTTAACTGTTGATTCCGGCTGTGTTTAGGATCGTGAAAAATAATCTCAGCGGCCATCTACATGCCACTCTTACCACAAAATACTCTTCTTTTAGTCGATCCACAACATCAACACCTCCTTTCATTTTATTATAAAAGGTGATAATTTCGGGTTTCGCGGTAGATCTAGTTGTTGGATCGATTCGGTCGTCGTTATATTTGATACTTATAGCAGCTCTAAAAATAACAGGTGCCGTGCCATCTTTGTGCCACATCTCTTTCAAATTTACGTGATTCATCTTTTTTATACCAGCCATGTACGAAATACCAATAAATGCTTTCAGTTCTACAATATCCATCTCTTTGCAATCTCTCTCCCTTGAGAATTGGTCCTTGATTTTACTGATGTGGATATTTGTAAAGCGAACTATATCAGTCAGCATTTTTTCACTCACAAAGAGGAGAAAACAATCCATTATAGTGTTAGCATTTTTAGCCACTAGTTTTACCCCTGGTTGTTTTTCGACAATGTTGTGAGCTTTTGTTTTCACATTGGAATGAAGTGGATTATAGTTCCATTTTGTACACCCATCTTTGCCTACGTAACACAGCCGATTGCCCGGTGAAATTTAAGATACCTCACCTTCTACTTCCAAGGACGATTGTTCGGTGTTAGTGGAATGATGACTGTGTTCACTGCCTTGATCGCTTTCAATATCATCGGCTCTAAAAGACGGGTCCTCAATGTCTTCCAAATCTTTCTCCACCAACCATACCAAAACATGTTTATCCCTTCGATCACAATCCATCTATAAAAGAAATACATAATAGATTACTATTTCAGTGATGTAAAATATTACATAAAATTAGCAGTAAAACTGTCGCTGAGATGAAAAAAGAATAAAGTCATGAATAAAAAAAAGTACTTACGTCGATACCCGCGCGATGAGCAAAACGCCGCCTGATGGTACACGGCGTAACAAACCACCTCGTCCAAGTGACTGGCGCATACTGGCGAGAAGTGAACTGCATACAGTGGTGGGGGACGGAACAAAACTCGACTACCAAATGAACGATGTACGTATGAATAATTTTGACAAATTGGCGCGTGTTTTAAATTTACTGTGAGCAAAATGCTCATAGCGCGAGTGCTCGCGGGTTCAGTTAATATTGTATATCAAAAGACGCGTAATTAAATAAGCTTTCGAATGATATTAATTAACACCAAAAAATATACTTGAAGCCCACGCAAGAGCGGTGTAAAGCGCGCTCGGTATAATATTTTCCCGCCATTTTCGAGCGCGCTATTATATTTCTAACATATTAATAATTCTCGTCGTTTTTGATTATGGGAGGTACCTAAGTATTGTACACGGTTGGAAAGATAATTTAATTTACTTTCAGAGAAAATAAATATAACGGAAAGAAACATTTTAATTTTAAAAATATAAAATATAAATTATTGTTAATTGCCGCCAATTTTCGTAGTTTATTTTTTCAAACAATTTTTTGTTATATATCAGATTCAAACCTAAATAAGTTTCTTTTCAACTAGATTTCCAATTAAAAAAACCTTATCTGATAAGAATCCGATAAGAATTATTCTTATTGGACTTTGCACAATTGTTTACTTTTTCCCGCCAAAAATAACTGCCATTCACGCCAAAAATTTTCGAAAGCCAATATGGATAATCTCATGGATTATAGGAGTATTAAATATCATATGATAGGTTTATTTATATACTCATAATAAAACAATAATTCATAGCATCAATGTAACCTTATCTATATATTTTCATTAAATAAAAATAAATGCCGTTTTTTCGGTAATTGAATGAATATAGCCTCTTGAATTAAATTATTACACAACATTTGTCTATTTTTTGCTATTATTTTATAACGAATTAGTTCATTCACAATTAAAACATAAAAATATCAATTATAATTATATTATTTGTTTACGATGATGTTTTGAATCCATAATTACGCCCCGCGCGTGTCAGAATCAGAGAAGCTACCTATAGTGTAGAGACAGTTTTGATAAATAAAAGAGACAACTATCAAATCATACATTCATTTATTCAATTTGGCACAAGGATATATCTTTAGATTACGTCGTGATTCTACATTTACATTTACAGCCCAGTTCGCAAAGCAAAGACATAGAACCAAGAGAAAGAACGGGCAATAAAACTCTTGATCATTCTTTTCAATAACTATATATAACAATAATTAACAAACAGTGGTACAGCCAATTTATATCAAATATCAATGTTGTGGGTAGTTTTATATTACTAAAAAGGTCTGTCTTACAACAGAACATAATAAGCATTATTTAGCATCAATACAATTTACTAAATGTTTACCACAGGTATATACCTAATGAATCTCATTGATACGACTTGATCCACAGTATATTATTCTATCCTATATTACAATCTATAATATCTCACAAACGATCAAACTACCCACAACACAATATCAATAAGATAATGATTACACTATCTTACATTGTTTCCTAGATGATGAAACAAAAGAACAAGCAACACAGAATATTGGAACACAGTGGCAATTAAATAGTCAGAACCATATCGTACCTGAGCCGTCGTCGAAGGAGAATAGGACAAGCTAGCCGAGCCTGTCGACTTATATAGGTACACCTTATTTACACGTTTGACAGTTTAACTGTCAAACGTCATGTCAGTGTCATTTAGTTGCCACTATCCTCTTACATATTATGTATAAATACTTGGATATCAGTAATTAAATAAAAGTACAAATAAAATATTTTCATTTTCATTTTCATTAATTTCAGCCCAAAGCCTAGATATTATTACATATCTCTCACGGCCAGACTGACAATTACTTCATCCTCGAAGTACAATAAATTAAATAACACTTTACTAAACAATCGCCCGACGGGCGCCCTGTATTATGTAACCATGAATTCTTACCATATTGATTAAAGCCATCTAAAAACTATAGTATCGTCACGTCCGCTACGGCTATACTGACTTACATCGTCATCTAAGTAAGTTCAATTATAAGAATAGTATCACAACAACAATCCATTAATACGAAACAATTACACAAAAATAAACTGGACTCATATTTACAGTAATTACGGTTTCATTTTGCGAGTCTAGAAATAAATTCTGTGTCAGCTGCTTTGATACCATTGTTACAAATTGTATTTACTATTCTATGAAGGGATCATTAACATTCACAATACACATGTTACATAGAAGTACAGTTTAATTTTACAATATTACACCACTGCATTATCCATCCACAAATTGACAAAAATAATATAGTACAAAAGGAGCCACTACGAAGCATAAAAATTTAAGTAAAGGTTTTAAGAATAAAAAATTAAAATAGGTAATTCTGCTTATGGCTGATAAATAAATGAAATAAAATAAATTATTTAAAATCACAACCGAGTTAAATAATTAAATTCGATTTCACTAATTTACAAGTATACAGGTATCAACTTGTATGATAACAGTAGTGTAATACTAGGACAATACTTTCATTCTAATACACTCATTGCCATTGCCTTTCCTTTCACATTAAATAGACAAGTAACAACGGTCAATCTCCTTGATACTATCTAGCCCCACACCTGCTGCACATGAGTCCAGGCTAGAACAAGGCGAAAGACTTCAGCAGTTCGTAGGCAATATGATCAATATCATCAAAATCTAAATGATTATCAATATCATCAACATCAAAATGATTATCAATATCATCAACATCAAAATGATTATCAAAATGATTATCAAAATAATCATCAAAATAATCATCAAAACCATCATCAAAACCATCATCAAAACCATCATCAAAACCATCATCAAAACCATCATCAAAACCATCATCAAAACCATCATCAAAACCATCATCAAAACCATCATCAAAACCATCATCAAAACCATCATCAAAACCATCATCAAAACCATCATCAAAACCATAATCAAAACCATCATCAAAACCTTCATCAAAATCATTATCAAAATCATTATCAAAATCATTATCAAAATCATTATCAAAATTATTATCAAAATCATTATCAAAATCACTATCAAAATCAATATCAAAATCAAAATCACTATCAAAATCATTATCAAAATCATTATCAAAATCATTATCAAAATCATTATCAAAATCATTATCAAAATCATTATGAAATCATTATCAAAATCACATCAACATGGTCAGCATTGCCAGCATTATCATCAACTTCTTAACCATCGGTAAGTTAATCATCAATAATAACTCAATCAATGTCAACCATTTAATCATCAATGAATAAATCGATGTTATCACATTATTATAGATATTTACAGATACCTTTATCACTGCTACCTACATTATCGATCCTTGTTTAGAAGAAGTTTATATGTTATGCTGTGTATGGTTATCAGAACCTCTAACCTATAGTAAGATCGCCCTTTTATTTTCTTTGTATATGTATTTTAAAATCAATCAACTTAAATACTTTAGTAAGAAAACAAAAAAAAATTATCTGTATAAGCTACTATGTCATCAAAGAATATCTAAACGTTATTAATCTATAAATCGTAGCTATCTAAAAGTAGAAAGTGCTTTATTATATTCCACAAAAATTAACTGTAGGAAAATTTATAAATGTAACTTATCATAATCAAAATTGATATCTATATTAATAATACACTAAAATGTTATCAATTTAGAATAAAAAATGCAGCAGACCCTATTAAAGCATGTTACTATAATACATCTTTCAACTATAATATATCAAATGCACCTAGGTATAATATATAGACTATTATAGTATATTACTAAACTGCTCCTCTCTCCTAAAAGTGTTCCATAATAATTGTTTCCTAATTGTAAGTCTACCACCCGTAAATGTGCAGTATGGAATGCTATAAACTGAATTGACCTGAATGTATTGCAGGTACAAACAGTACAAAAGTATAAATAAACAACTAGTAATCAAGAATGAACCAATTTAGTTCATAGCTTATTTATGTTACCAATAGTCAGTGAACTGCCTAAAGTTAAACTAGACGCCAATGCAAGTAAAAGTACTCTTGGTAAGAAACGGTATAATAAATAGTCGTGTAGAAAGTCAAACCAGACACTAGTTAAACTAGTTAAAATAAGTTACAAATGCGGGCCAGTCGATTAATATTTCAATATCTATAAGTCAAATATACATACCTAGATTTATTAATTTAGGTCGCAACACTTAAAAACATCAATGTACTTATACAAATACTTATTAAATTAAGCAGAATATCTAATTTAATTTAATCAATTTCAGTTTAATTTATCAATTGTATCATGTGATTGTGGCTATTTTCATTCCATTTACACAATCAGAACACTGACATCGTTTTCAATTCGTTTTTTTTTACGTATTTTACGTTAGGTATCTGGTTCATTTAGTTTCATTATAATTAAGATTTGACGATTCGTAAGAGGTTTGGTATAAAAATAGTAAGCTTACATGTAAGTAGGTATTGTTTAAAATAAATAAACAAAACCCTTCAAGCACCTAGAATGATTAAATACCATTTTAATCATTATTGCCATGGTCTCCTACAATTGAACCACACAAAGTACATGTACACATATATCTTTGCATAAAAAAATATGTCTAAATAGCTTATCTATCGCAGTGTTTATACCAGAGATACTAAATTGATAAGATAGTTCATTACCGAGAGCTAATCCTAAGATTGATTATTACTATAATTATGGTCTAAATAGATTTACAGTTTAACACATGGCACTTCATAATAAAAATACATAATTTCAATGAATAAAAGCAGATAAAAATAAATACCGTCTTATATTTTATTAATTTATTGAATTTATTTGTATTATTTCCGAGAATGGATAAATAAACTATGAGAATGTTTTCGAAAAAAAATCAGTGATGTAATTTGGAACTATTTTCAAATTGAATAAATTTAGTTGAATAGCTTATTTCGGATCCATTTAATTAGCAGATGTCTGCATTTATTACACATTTCATTTTAACTATTTTATCTGCTATTATCGTTATAAATAACAGGAAATTATCAACCAAAATAACACTACTTGAAAATATTGGATACACTGCCAATTACCATCTAATAATGCCAGACATAAGCAAAATGATGTCACTTTCTTTAACAAGTCAATTTAATCCTATGTAATATAAAAACATTCTTCAATAACTACTTTTTAATAAAAATACCTTGAGCTATATATTTAGACGTAGCATATATGACCCCTCAGGCCTCAGGAGGATGAGGTATGTTTAAAAAATAAAAGGAAATAGTTACTAAACGAAACTATCATTTTATCGATATGATCTAGCTAGACAAAGACCCGCTTGATATAATCTTAATATATAAAATCCTTGCGTTACTGACTGACTGACAGACACGCTACAACCGAAACTATTGGGCGCAGGAAGCTGAAATTTGGCATGTATATTCCTTGGGGACCGTATAGGTGTACTAAGAAGGGATTTCCAGAAATGCCCACGGGATCGGCCAAAACGGGTAAATTTAAAAAAATTGCAGGCGTAGCTGCTGGCGTCCTCTAGTATAGAATATTTCTGTACCTACACACAAAAGTTCGCTTGTAGTAATAGTTATACAAAACTCATAGGTTATCTTTACAACATGTCATTCGAATGTGGTGCCTCTGCGACAAATGGAAGCTATTTGGTTTTGTTCTTCCAATAGAAATCAAAGTGACAAAATCATAGGTATGTCTATTGCAAGTAAACTGGTGGAAATTATCTGGGTACATGACAATTACTCACTACACAATTATAGAAAGTGCATTATTAATTGTAATTCTATACACAAATTTTTGTGCCATAAACAATTATTAACCAGTTAAAAATACGTGTAAGTATATTTCAAAGATATGTTGAAGATAAATATACAGTTTCGTATTCTTATCTCCAGGGCAACACATTCAAGAGCTTAACATTAAAATATAATTTTTTTTTTTTCTTTCGTTATAGTTTGGATCCGATTTAATAAAACTATATAGCATGAACTGATTAATTTGGTAATTGAGGCGAAAATTTAACAACAGCTTATGGAACAGAGCTAAGGCACATTCCTACACCGCAATATTGGTCTGTATGTAATGAATACACAGCCAACAAAATTAATAAAGAAATCTCTGAAATGTATTCTACCTACCATCATTTCATATTCGACTTGTAATGAAAAGATTCTTCAGAGCACTTAATTCTTGGAATTCAAATATGCAGGACGATTACGCTAATCAGTACTAACACTAGAAAGAGTTATCAACAAAGCACAACACAGCCAATGCTCATACCGAGTCTCTGTCAATCACTACAAATGTTGCCTATTTAAATTCCAACAGATTAGAACAATTTCGGCTACTTTAAAAATCTATTATACATTTTCTGTAACTTTTTCGCTATTACCTACATAGTTTTATACTCAGATACATTTTTGATGAACTAGTTAAAATAACCTGGTACAACAGTCATATTTTTCGACCATTCATGGCTATAATCTTGGTGGAAGTACATTACCAGCGTTTGCAGTTGGTTGTTGCTGTTGGCTTCTGCATACTGTTGCAGATCGTTAAGATATGTAGTTGGTACTCATCCACCGGCTTGCTCTCGGCAACGTTGCTACTGGATCGTAGGGCAATCGTTCTCCGTCGTCAGCTGAACGGTGCAGTGACGGGCTTAGGCCGAATCATGGCATCACGATGAGGAGACTCTGGAACTTGCAATTGGATGTATTAGTATTGTGGGCGCAAATTTATCACACTTCTGATGTCAGAATCAGAGAAGCTTCCTATAGTGTAGAGACAGTTTTGATAAATAAAAGAGACAACTATCAAATCATACATTCATTTATTCAATTTGGCACAAGGATATATCTTTAGATTACGTCGTGATTCTACATTTACATTTACAGCCCAGTTCGCAAAGCAAAGACATAGAACCAAGAGAAAGAACGGGCAATAAAACTCTTGATCATTCTTTTCAATAACTATATATAACAATAATTAACAAACAGTGGTACAGCCAATTTATATCAAATATCAATGTTGTGGGTAGTTTTATATTACTAAAAAGGTCTGTCTTACAACAGAACATAATAAGCATTATTTAGCATCAATACAATTTACTAAATGTTTACCACAGGTATATACCTAATGAATCTCATTGATACGACTTGATCCACAGTATATTATTCTATCCTATATTACAATCTATAATATCTCACAAACGATCAAACTACCCACAACACAATATCAATAAGATAATGATTACACTATCTTACATTGTTTCCTAGATGATGAAACAAAAGAACAAGCAACACAGAATATTGGAACACAGTGGCAATTAAATAGTCAGAACCATATCGTACCTGAGCCGTCGTCGAAGGAGAATAGGACAAGCTAGCCGAGCCTGTCGACTTAGGTACACCTTATTTACCCGTTTGACAGTTTAACTGTCAAACGTCATGTCAGTGTAATTTAGTTGCCACTATCCTCTTACATATTATGTATAAATACTTGGATATCAGTAATTTCAGCCCAAAGCCTAGATATTATTACATATCTCTCACGCGCAACATGCAAAGACGGCGAAATATACAAAATTTTAAATGCTGACATTTAAATAATTTTCTAAGCAAGCATTGCTATAATTTTATATTTTTGTAAACTTATATCACCAGGTATACACAATAACAAAAGTAAGCAATTTATAACCCATATTGTTATTATGACAAACAAAAATGACGAGTAGGTCGTCGATATTGTTTACAATAGGATCAAGTTCAGCGGGTCACATAAACTAAACATTCCGTCATTCAATCACCATTTGAACATTACTACAAAGCTTATTTAATCTACTTTCATAAAAACATCACTTCAAATATCAACACCCGAGTGACGAGTCGTATGTTTAGGTTTAAGGTAGCACGGCAAGTGGCCTTGCTTCGCGGGTGGTCCGGTAACGTGCGCGCACCACCGGCTAATTGTGTTGCTCCGACCCAAAACTTATATCCCCACCTTATGGGTTTTCCTCTGATGAATTGTTTACATGGGTGACCACCGTAATATGGAACTATCGCTTCATCAATGCTATAATGTTCTTCAAATGGTGTATGATTAACAAAATGTTTATTCAATTTGTCAAAAAATTCACGTAACTTAGCAAACTTGTCATCAGACTTTAGGTTTGTATTATCACAGCAATGTAGATTTGTCATAATAAATGTAAATCTGTCTGTGGACATGGCGTTGTATACTAAAGGCATACCGCAGTCTGCAGCACTTTGCCAGTACATACATCTTCTAGGCAGCACCACATACCCACTGTAAAGAAGTATACCCACAAACCAACGCATTTCATCTGTGCTTACATTGCCCAGTCTTTTAGCATTTTTTTTAGCTGCATACATATTTGTATAGTGTACAAGCATATTTATGATGTCATCGCCAAACATCATTTCAAAATATTCAATAGGACTGAACCGAGTGGCAGTGGTCTGCATATCTTGCCATGGCTCAAAACTAGGTCGAATATCTCATACTACCCAATCATAGGTCTTCGTTTTTGGTAAAGTTACCTGGCTCGTAGACCCACTAGTTGAAGTAAACTTGAGGAGAGTAATCAGATTCCTGGAAAGCCACGCGCCTACGTTTTTATAACGGTATGAGTGGCTCATCATCATCTTCATCACTAGAATCTTGTGACTAAAAACAGCCTTCCGCTTGTGCCCGTAACTGAGACCCAGGTAAATTGTGTAAGGAAACTTGATTTTCACTACCTGAATCCTCGTCTGTGACGTCAGCATTGCAGTTTTCGGGTGGCAAAATAATAATAGAATCAGGTACTTCCTCTTCTACATCTTCTTCTAGCTCTTCTATTATTTCATTTAGCATCAACGGCCGCAACCACTTCTTTTTCAAACTGAAATACAAAACATAAGATAGTAGCCTATTTTGCTATTGGTCGTTTAAAAGGACGTCAACTAAAAATATATAAAATGGAAATTTCTAAAGGGTTTACAATATTTATATTATTTTAACTCGATAATTGACATTCCATCTTACTAAGTACCGTGCTGATGAATAAAATAATACATGAATATAATAAATAAATAATTCTTACCTTGGATTCTCCATAGTAAAAAGAGTATTGTTCAAAATTATTTCAAAATACAACAGTTCTCAAATCACACACAATGAATTAAGTGTCCGCTCTGTATACTCAAGACGTGTCGAATGAATGCTAACAATAATATTATAAGTACCCTCATTGTTTATAATAATTTTATTTCTCCGGTGACCTTTTAAAAAGACTATAGCAACAAGTGGGGGGGAAATACAGAACAGGTTACATCGATAATCGTACAAAAGCAAAGCACTTAATATCCCGTTAGACTAGACCACTACATATTACTTGACAACAACTATAACATTACTTATAAAGCCAATATCTTGCCATTATGTAAGCAGTGTACATACATTTGTGTATTCAGGTAGGTATTTACGTTTCTGTATACCTATTGCAAATGTACCCATTTCAGCTGTCAGAGAATAAGGTTGGAGTTCCTACAAGTAGAAAGAAGAGTCTCTGATCAGCTGTTTAGATTCAGCAGTTTTAACTGCTGCCATAGCCGAGAAACTGAAAGGTATGACCATGTCCTCAGACCCGCCGCCCGTATCGTGATAATAGCCATAGATACACTACAGACGACGACAGCTGGTGCACAACGGTACCATACTGCCAGAAAAACATTTATTCAATTACATAATTTTTCGTTTTAATATATTCAAAATACACGCTGGTGAAGTTGCGGAGACGTTAATAAATAATAAAGATTAAACGGAGGACTACAATCGAGGGAGAGGTTAGTGTAAAAAGAAACATGTCTACTAAGCATGGACTACTAATGGACGTGTTGTGTTTGCAACTTTTTGCGCTCGTTTATTTCCCATTCGGACGCTTCTACAGAATAAATTTGTGACCGACTCAAAACTGTCCTGAATTGATTGTCTCAACAATGAGATGGGGCCTCGTGTACAATTAATTTGCACAAATAAAAATAATTATTTCTCACTGTATATTTTCTTTATTCTTTTACGTACGTAGAAGTTACTACATTCTATTTTGGCGGATAGGTATATTTTTCTTTTGTAATGGAGTGTAAGTCTTTGAACTGCACATAGAAATTAGAGGATTTAAGAACATAATTATGTCCGGCTAAGTATAGAGTATAATATGTAACAGTTTAGAACGTATTATACTCTCTAGTTATTTGTATATTTGACTGTAAAACATGATAAATGGGTATCCTATGTCAGTGACGAATACTGTGATATCATTTTCATTTTTCATTCTCAATTTTCAGTAAGCAGCGATTGCACGTGCTTTCTTGAAGTTTTATCTAAGTGAACACAATGAAGTAAATCGGTTTGTTTTAAATGTAATTGTATTGACTTTACAATTAACATTATCAATTAAATGTAAAAGCCTAGAAATAAATATTAAAAGAGTATTACTTGTATAGTGAGTGGTATGGCGTGGTGCCGAAACCAAAATAGAACTATGTACCCGAACCGTATGAAACCGAACTATGTTAGTTGGTAGCAAGTGCGGAAATATTGAAGCTCCGATCAAAAGATCAATGACTGCCGGATTCGCAAACTCCGCGTCGGCTAACGGCAATGATTCGAGATGAGTGAGTGATGCTACGTCTACATTAGCGTTCGGCAATGCGTCCGTGATACGCTGCACGATAAGCGAAGAAATGTTAAAATTAATGTTCCTATCAAAACGCGAATGTATTTTAATATCTACGGAACCCCTGCAATGCCTTTCTGATCCGCCTATCCCTTTGACGGTTGAGTTAGTATTTTTAAAATTATTCCATAATCCGAGGCGTTTGAAGCATTCCGATGTTATTAGATTGGTCTGAGATGCGCTATCTAGCAGACAACGTACCATGTGCGGCGACCCATTGACATCATATATGATAACTTGCGCTGTCGCCAACAGTACCGTGTTAGACGCCGTACACTGCGTTTTGGCCCTGCGCGGATCATTATAGATGCGCGAGTGCCGTCCTCGCGTGCGCGGCGCCCGCGCAATGGATGTCATACACAACGATACTTCGCCCTCAGACACGGAAGGCGCAGCTACCGTGGTCTGCTGCACCTGCGGCGCGAGTGTGTCAAGGTTAGCGGATTGGCTTGACAACCGGTTATTTTTATCATAATGTAACAGTGTATGATGTTTTTGTTTACACGTGCGACATCTCGTTCTACTGGAACAATTACTCGTTTTATGTTTTATGCTTAAGCAATTAATGCAAGCTTTGTTATCTTTTACGCTTTTAAAACGAGCAATTGGATTTAAATCATTAAAGGTAGGACACTTATAGTAATGGTCGTGCACTATATTACTGCACAGACACTTCTGTGAATTATTACTATTAGATTCCGAACATGTTACGTAAGATTGTGGATTAGGGACTGACTTATTATTACTATTTCGCGATTTATTCAACCTTTGTTTGTTGTTGTTAGTGTTAGACGGGCCAGGTGAACCAGACTGCGTATTATGAAATATTCGACACTGATCTTTGATGAACGAAATAAAACTATCTAGTGTAGGTATTTTATTATTGCGTTCCGTCATCTCGAATGCGCGAATTGTATCAGTGTCAAACTTTTTTAAAGCGAGTTGAAGCAACATAAAGTCGGAAAGATCTTCTAATTTTAAATTCCTAAGAGAATTAACCGCGGTTACGAAGTTATCAATAAACAGCTGGAAATTCGAGACAGACGCGTTGCTGGACAGTTTGAGATTTAAAGCTTGATTTTAAAGCTTGGTCAAAGTACGTAGACGCTAGAACGCGCGTGTCTTGATATCTGTCAAGTAGTGACTGAAATATGACCTGATAATTCTCAGCACTGGGTGTGACACCTGCAAATACGGACTGGGCCTTCGGCGACAGTTTACCTATTAAATAGTACAACCTGTCAGCATCTGTCAGAGAACCATTATCGTGCACTGTAGACTTAAAACTCGCATAGAATAACGGCCAATTTCGTATATCTCCGTCAAACGACATAATCTCGATTGGCGGTAATCTCGGTTTGCGGGCAACGGGCTCTGCTGAACATTTACCCTCCAATTGCGATTGTAGACGCTTAATAATACAATAAAGATCTTCGAATGAGGTATACGCCTGATAGTTCGGTTTTTCATCAGGATTGATAGAAAGTAATCTTGCGTTATAATCGTCTAACAACTTATGAAAATCTGTTCGAATACTATCTACTGTTATACAATAACTGAGAAATGCTTCGCTATTGCTGTCAGACATAGATGCGGTTTTTGATCTTTCATAGATATTTTGAATGCGCTCAAATAAAATATTGCGTTTTGCTTCTAAGATTGTCATCTCTTTGTCTTCCGACACGCGTGACTTCTTTTGTTGTGACATGCTTACGTAAGTATAAGCTAATGAGAACGAAACAAAATAAGAATATCTAATGTATCTATTATTTTACCTAAGTAGGCTAATTAGGCAACACTTTAGAGCTGAGGAAATAAAAGTTGATTGAAATATGAGATTTATAAGACAACAATGATAGTTGCAGAAATAATAATTTAATAAGTAGGTAGCTACATAAAAGTTTACCTACTAATGCGGGCGGAAATAACCATGTGACGGTTATATGAATATATTAATTAGGAGTATAGCTAGGTGCTATAACTGCCTAGGTATAGCGGTATAACGTATAAAACGTAAATGAATCCGACTCGTATGGATAAAAAAAAATGGTATGGCGTGGTGCCGAAACCAAAATAGGGTTTTAGGCGACTTGGGAAGGATTAATGGACTGTATAGAGAGGATAGCGGTTCTTAGCCGCCTAGGAGGGAATCAGGGAAGAGGAGATGGTTGCGGAAGGAGGTGATTGAGTGGGCATAGGATACTTCAAGGATGGAAGGCACCTACCTTATTCAGCCTTCTTCGTTTCTTGTCCTCCTGGTGGTTTCGCGATGCAGCTGCTTGTTTTCACTAGCACTCACGAGCGGGTTTTCCTTGGTGGAAGCGGTAAATCACCTACAGCGGCGCGGCGCGGAGCGGTATCGATACGGCGTTCTTAGCGAGCGGAATGTTCGAGACTGTCCCTCGCGTTCACGATCGCGTCGACGAAATCAGGCGCAAGGCAGTGCCTCTTCCAGGGAGAGGGAAAGAGAGGGACGGAAATATGATATCGCTCGCACTAGACAAGCGTGGAACAATTCATGTTGATGCGATTAGTTGTAGATAGGAAGGTAGATGGCGCTACCAGTGAGCAAGAATAATAAGCAAATTAAACGCATTCCTATGTTATACCCATCTTATCCCTATCCCCGAGACTTGACCTAACAAACCTATATCTTATTACAATTGAGGCCATGAGAACCATAGTGGCCTAATTCAAAAGGCAAGCTTTTTGGGTACCATAGAAAATAAAAGCAGTATTTTTTTAATCATCTAGCACTCTTCAGAATACATACATTTTATTACTGTTTTGTTTTATTTGACCTATTAAAGTACCAATTTATGATTTTAGTAGTGACAAAATAGCTTTATTGCTATTTTTTTACATTTTATACACAGATAGGCCACTTTGGCAGTAGGTTTTTAGAAATAGATAAGAATAAAGCGGTTATTAGGCCACACACAACAGCTCAAAAATAAAACAAAACAACATAAGCAGCAAGTACACTTAACAATAAAATTATTATTAGCTACTATCATTCTCATCCTCAACAATTAGGTATGTTATTTGATCATTTCTTACTGACCCATTATCTTTGATACTGATATAAAAGCTGTGATGCACTGGAGATAAAAAGGGCAAAAGATCTAAGAAGTCCTTTATTTCTCACAGCTGATGGGTTTTCCATCAGGGTATTAAAGATCCAGCTTAATACCGGACAAATCTGTAAAGTCCCTTTTCCGCCTATCCCAGAGCCACTTTAACCCGCCACTTCACGGAAGAGTTGCCAGATGTCAGCTAGGACGTAATCGTGGTGGCCCTAAGGCAGCTCAAAAATGGGAAAGCCCCCGGGGACGATGGAATTACGACGGAGCTGCTAAAGGCAGGTGGGAAACATACTTGTGCAGCTGAAGCTGCAGAGGACAGAATCAAATATGCGTTGGAGCGCATATTTAATTTTGTCCTCTTCTTGGAGAGAACTCCAAGGGAATAGTCGTAGTCGGAGCATTGTCGTTT
The DNA here is from genome assembly GCA_944739405.2 of Euclidia mi. Lineage (NCBI taxonomy): Eukaryota > Metazoa > Arthropoda > Insecta > Lepidoptera > Erebidae > Euclidia > Euclidia mi. The sequence goes on along the minus strand of OX123193.2, from coordinate 77,177,945 downwards.
TGTTCGTCCAAAAGGGAGACAAAACTTCTTTGAAGAACTATCGACCTATCTCGCTCTTGAGCCACGACTATAAGCTGTTCTCAATGGTCATTACGAACCGATTCGCGCGTAGACTTTACGAATTTCTACCGCCCGAACTGGCCGGTTTTTTAGGAGGATACGACACAGAAGACGGAGGGGTATAATCTGTCCCTGTGTTTAACGTTTGTGTACTATGAGAAAGCCTTTCACTCCATTGAAACCTGGTCTGTTCTGGAATCCTTGCAATAGTGCCAAGTCGATTGCCGATATGTCCAAGTGCTGAGAGGTCTGTATGATGCCGCGACTATGACCGTTCAAGTATAGAACCGGCAGTCTGAACCTATCCACCTGCATCGAGGTGTGAGACAAGGGGATGTTATTTCCCCTAAATTGTACATAAATACAATGAAGAATATGTTCAACACGCTGCACTGGAAAGGACCTCTCACACCTAAGATTTGCAGACGATATCGTCATCGTGGCTGTAAGCGTGCAGGACTTGCAGTATATTCTGGTCGCATCGGTCTTCAGATGAACTTAGACAAAACCAAGATAATGTTCAATGAACATGTCTCACCGGAATCGATTATCCTAAATGGGGATCCCATTTAGGATAATCGATTCTCTCGAAGTTGTTCAGGAGTACGTCTACCTGGGGCAAACCGTGCATTTGGATAGAAACAACTTCGAGAAGGAGGCTGGCAGAAGATATACGGCTGGGCTGGGCACCATATAGGAAACTCCGTCACGTCTTTTCGTCACCCCTACCGCAAAGCTTTAAGACCAAGGTCTTCAACAAGTGCCCGTTATGACTTACGGGGCCGAGACGTGGACACTAACGGTGCGACTGGTCCACCAATTTAAGGTCGCTCAGCGAGCTATGGATAGAGCTATGCTCGGAGTTTCTCTGAAGGATCGAATTCGTAATGAAGTGATCCGACAGAGAATCAAGTAAATCGAAATAGCTCAAAGAATTAACAAGCTAAAGTGTATGAATAATGACGTTTATCATGAACAGACTGTCAAAAAGTAGCCTAACTAATTTCATCATGACAGTGAAGTTTTAGAGGGCTTAAGCCATAGTGGCCTATTTTATTTAGGCCAGTATGGCACTTCAAGTTTAGATCGCAGACTAAAAACGGTAACAGTGATTATGTTGCCATCTAGTGAATATTCGTTGTATCACTTTTAGGCCACTCTGGTTCTATCAAAATGATCAATTTGAACTGGAAAAGATCATAAACTCAGTATTGTAAAAAATGTAGTTAGGCCACTATGGTTCTCATGGCCTCAATTTACTTAGTCTCAGTGATTAAAACTCTAGTAAGATGCATCAACAAAACGAAAGATTATGATGAATGATTAAAAAACAGAAAAAAATAAGCATATCAACATGTATGTATGTATTTAAGATGTATTTAAAGTTAGCGTTTCTATTATTGTATATACTATTTATGCCATATTTATGTTTATAATTTGTCTTAAACTATAACCAAAACATTATTATTGAAGTGAAATTGTAAAATACAGAAAAAAAACATTATAGAGAAAGTTAAATGAAATGGACAACAGCAGGTCTCAAGAAACGGTCGAACTGGTAGACATCGTAGACAATATTTGGAATATCTTGGTATGCCATACACATAAAATTTCAGCTACGGTAATTGACAGGAGGGTATATAATTCTACGTATTCTAATTAACGTCCCGCAATAAGAGCATGTGCTTTAAATACAGAATATATTACTAACGACTGGAGACAGACTTAAGAAAAAATGTGCTTAGTGAAAACAGGCAAAAACGGTTTACTCCAATATAATATTACATTGAAGAACAGTCCAACCCTCACGAAAAGTATGAAGCAACAGAGAACAGATTTATTTAGATTAGTAAATCAGCCAATGGCGGAATCTAATTTGGATTTGCTGCCTTTAAGTATCAATAGCGTAACGTTAAAAGAGGAAAATAAATATACTTTCCCTAATCCTGATCACCAGTCGTAAATCTGCGGGCAGCCACACTAAAACACTGCCAATGATATTATATATTTGTAGACAGACTCGTGTTTTATGTGTCAGTGAGTCAATAAAGATAATTTCTGTGTGGTATGTTAAGTGAATGTGATTTGTCATCGGGGCCAGAGAAGGAAGAATTTGAAAAGGCGACGGAAAAATTATTCTGGCGTAGAATCGCGCGCTATATATCAGGGACACGTGCTGTAGAATTACACCGCTGGGAGTTCGTTATGAGTTATGATATGAGCTCTTTCATATATCATATCTTTGTCGTTTTAATTTAATGAACGTTATTTTTGGACAAAGTGTTTGGCTTTGACCTGCGTCCTCGCTTGTTGACTTTGTGTAATTTGTTTCTGAGTACTGAGTAGTTGTTATGTTTGTTTTATTTATTATTCTTTTGTGTCATGGTTTTCGACTATCAGTCTAATCAGATTGCCTGTCCAAGTTATAATTGTCTCGCGTGCTTTGCCTCTATGTGCTGGTGCCGGATATTAATTTTCTTAGAAGTGAAATTATTCAGACCTTGCTAGTTAAAAATTAGCCTACTTGTAGTGTTAATCGGTTTATAGAAGATGTTGAAAAAAAAGGTAGGTAGCACGCAATACCAAAAGCAAAAAAAAAACAAAAAAAAATAGAATCTTGTTTTTGCCTTCAAACTACCAGCAGACTGCAATTTGCAAATCGCGTAAGATGTGCTGAATTTATCATACCATTCATGTACGTACACTTTGGTTTAAGTACGTTCCAAGACCCCGCATCACGGCAAGTGCGAGTGTATCATATTTGATTCGCTCGGAAGTTGCAGCGAATGTCTTCAGAGACTCTCTTAATGTGAGGACAGCGTGACACTCGCATTTCACAAGTTTTATTTTAGAAAAAGGAACAAAATATTATGTAATTTATTTTTCATCTTCTCTTTTATTACTGTCAGTTGGAAACTGGCCAGCATTAGGTTATGGTTAGCGGTTAGTATGATGCCTAAATATAGACAAACGAGTCAACGCAACGTCTGATGGTAAGTGATTACAGCCGCCCATGGACACCTGCAACACTAGAGAAGTCACAAGTGCTTCGCCAGTCATTGGAACGGGATATTGAATAGAGAAGGATGGGGAAGAAAGATAAGGAACAGGCAATGGGGTCTACGGCACTCTCATTAATCTAACAAAACGCAACAGTACATATACTCGTACTGTAACTTTACATGAATATTCTGTTTTAGGTACTTCCTTGGTCAAGCCGGTCCATTCATGCTGAAATCAGCAAGGCTCTACTACCTATAAAAACAGATCCATTCGGTCATTAGTAGTGATCGCATCCGTCATATGTTTGACTGTAGTATCTTCATACGTAAAATTATAGTCATCATCCTCTTAGCGTTATCCCAGTTTCAATCTGGGGTCCGCTTACTAGTCTAACCTGATTTGGCTGAATATTAGCTTTTCCACGGAGCGACTGCCTGTCTGACCTCCGCAACCCGAAGGGATAGCGATATTCCATGGTTTAGACTAGTGTCAGTTTATTAGACGGTACTGACGCCCTGTAACGATTGTCAAAGATCTTCATGACAACCGGGACCGACGGCTTAACGTGCTCTCCGAGGCACGGGACAAGCGATTATTAACAATTCAATACGCACATAACACCGAAAAGTCATTGGTGCGCGCCGTGGATTCGAACCCGATACCCTCTGCATGGCAGTCTGTTGGTATCTCCACTAGGCTATCGCTGCCTACGTAAAATTATAGTATACTAGATAATTATAATATTATGTATACATAGCAGCGATGCACTGTTCATTCGTTGTGCAGTTAGGAACGTTCTCATTTGAGCACGGACTCTATTAATAGTTGCCGAGAATTTGTCCAAATATTAGCTTTATAAGCAGCACTTGGAATGAGAGTTAGATATTTCTATCTGATAGATTTGTGCAATAATGTATCAATTTATGACAACAATGCAGATTGTAAATACACGTATTCTAGAACAACGAATACAACGATATCATAATGATAATGTAATGACGTACATTATAAACACTTTGATTTATAATACTGTAACAGTCAAAAGCCAAAATCATTTATTCATCTAGGTAAAAGTGACGCTACGAACATCAAAATTGAAGTTTATTATTTAATTATTGATTCTACATTCGCTGCCACGTTCACAATGCAATAGGTAGAAGTACGAGAAAGAACGGGCAATAAAACTCATGGCCACTCTTTCAAATCGCCAATATAATAGTTATACATTATAATTTATTTAAGGAGCTTTATAGATGATCATTGACGTGTATCTCACCACAACGACGGTAACCAACATACTGGTAAGCCTCGGCTTCAGAATCCACAAATTCATCGAATGGTTCATATCTATATATGGCTTCACGGAAAGATTTATTGGATACCAGTTTAAACCTACAATGACTACAGCGCTAGGTTAATGATACTTACATCAATAAAAATCAACAAACGGATGTGTGTTTTATTATGGCTATAATGTAAAGCCATCGTTGCCTTCAGTTAAAACTGTGTCAGTATTACTCGCATTCTGAGTACCTAGCCTAAAACTGCAAGTGTCTTTTAGTGTCTGTTACGACGACGACTACGAAGTAATTTGCAGAACTAATACGTCCACAAACGTGGTTAGCCTAAAAATGCTGGTTGGGCGCCTTTAAGTGAAAGTTTCTTGCGCATCAAGCAACATGACTACAGTACCAGCACACCGAACAGTATCAGAGATTGAAACTGTCACTTTAGCAGCGTTCATAGTGTGTCTCTCCCTTTCGATCGTAATAGACTGGCAAGGTTAAGCAATGTTCATACGGGTCGCCACTTGAATAGATAACCACTACCGCGCTCTCGGTTTCTTGTCTAAGAGCATGAATCGTTCGGCAATGTCGGTGTCCTTCCGGTGGTCTACTGTGACAGAAGATTTGGCCACACATTCATAGGAGAATTATAATAGGAAAGACTATCAACTCTGTATATAACAGTCCCACTGCTGGGCTCGAGTGCCTTCTCATCATGAGGGGATCGGGAGGAAGGGTTGGCAGACTTCACATGTCTTTCAGACATGCAATTTCCCTAATTATGTTTTCGATTAATGCGATAATTGAAAACGATACTCGCAAAAGGATAAAGTGTATGAGGCAGCCGGAGATTATTATGAAGATTGGAACAAGTGACAATGCTTATACAATTGCATATTATTAACTAGTTTAATACGAAAGCAATTACGGCGTTGCTTTTTTCTTTTTGTACACGTGATAACAGCTAGCTAGGCCAAATCATAATCAACAGAAATATTTTTTAATCTTCACAAAGTTGTAAAAGTCAGTGAGTAATTAATTTGTAAGATTAATTTGAAAGTGAGCAGTCAATATGATGTTGTGGAAGGACAAGTAGAAAAAATTAAAATAATTGCAATTCTTTGGCTATCTAACATTTCAAGATGTTATGGATAGTGTTATCTGTATATATAAAATCCTTGCGTTACTGACTGACTAACAGACAAGCTACAGCCAAAACTATTAGGCGTAGAAAGCTGAAATTTGGCGTGTCTGTTCCTTTCGGACCGTAAATTGACCGTGCAATAAGACGGGATTTCCCGAAATTCCCACGGGAACGAACGGGCAGAAACGGTTAAATGTAAAAAATGTGCGTGCGTAGCTGCGGGCGTCATCTATTTAGGTATGTACCGATTAGTGACGTTTACCAGTTTGTCTAATTCTGCACGTATTGTAACTGCACGCACGGTGTAGTAGTTTAATTGGTCACCTCGCCGTAAAGTACTGCGCTTGGCGTAGTGGGATCGATTCCTACAAGTGACTAAACTTCGTGTGATCGAGAAATTGTTCGTTTCGAGTGTGGGTCTTCTTTGTTTACGTTTTTAAATGCTCCCGCTGGCACACAATTTATTTCTTGTGCGAGAGGTTTGTATTTAAAAAGTAATGACAAAACATTGGTTTTATACAAAAACTAGAGGACGCCAGCAGCTACGCCTGCATTTTTTTTTAATTTACCCGTTTTGGTCGACCCCATGGGAATTTCGGAAAATCCCTTCTTAGGGCACCCCTACGGTCCCCAAGAAACATACATGCCAAATTTCAGCTTCCTGCGCCCAATAGTTTCTGCTGTAGCGTGTCTGTCAGTCAGTCAGTAACGCAAGGATTTTATATATTAAGAAGATAAACATTGAAGTTGTTCGGATATTCACATAAAATTTTGAACATTTAATGCTTTATGTTAATTGGTATTGCACTAAGTCGGCATCTATACATGTTGGTGATGAGTGTTCCAAGATGTAGACAAACGATAGACATCTTGCCAGTTGTAATTGACGTGTTTTTATTACAACTGCTTGCCACGCTATTAGAACGATAATACTAGAAATAGTGATGGCCTGCGGAGAGAAGCTTGGGCTGATGGAGTTTTATCCAGCGGTTGGTTCCTGACTCTAGGAAATGCTCGACCATGGCCGACTTGTTGATTTTTTGGTTTTTAACAGTCATGTAATGTTCCTTTACGCGCTCGGCAATCGCATCAAAACTCTACACCATGCGTACACTCAGTAAAATTTTAATAAAATGTTTGGAACCAGAATGCAGCTGTAGTAGGTTTTATTTACACAAGCTACAACAACCACTCTAACTATCAAACTAACCGGCTTGATGATATTAAAAAAATAAAAATAAACTATATACGAATAAGGAGCAAGGAAATAAATGACATGGAATGATTAGAAGTGAGCACAAAGGCACAAAAGCGCACAAGTAGACATATCGGATAAAACAGCAAAGAAAGCTCGTAAAGTGTTGATGTTGGCAATAAATAATATTTTAGATTAATGTGATTTTATACATCGCCTATCATCCAAATCTCATAAAATAGTGTGATGTAGTACGACAGTTGTAGAAACTACAAAATTAATAATGCTACACCATACACCATATCAGTCCGGTAGTATCCTGAGCTAACAACATTTTCTTTGTTTGCAGTTCTGCCTTCATCGGTAATGCTCTCAGATATCGATGATGAACCAGAGTGAGTATAACTAAGTTTGTTTTTTACTAAATATAAATATGAAGTGATTATATTATGTAGTTGCTTTAAGAAGGTCCTGGTTTTGGTCTCATTTCTGACTTGAATAATTAATATATTAATTGCATGTTGTGAATTTACAGGTAACAAAAACCGTATCAGTTTGATGAAAAAATGAGGCAGAAGTTTGCCACTTTGAGAGCTAAAGAATTCAGTTATAAATATAGTCCAAATAATGGTTATCAGCCATATTGGCAGGATGGTGACTCTATTCTTGTTGATCAATGGTTCTTTATGTCTGAACGCGGGATAAGTACTCCGGAGACTCCACAGATTTGTGGTGAGGATTGCAGTTATACTTATCAACAGTCATTTTGAGGTCTATTTTAAGGGTACGTGTAAAAAACAAGGAGCCAGACTATGTTCCTCCGTCAGTGTTCAGCCCGTATTCTCTCGAAGTTCATAGGTAGGTACTAAATAGTTGTAATATTTTTTTACAATCTGTAAATCAATATATTTTTTTACGACTTTATTATGATTAAATTTAAATAGCAACCTCGTTTTGTCGTAGAATAGGGCCAGTATGTGCACATGATTCAGAAAACAACTGGTGGACTGGGTGTTGGAAACCTTTAGTTGGACAATGCTATGGTGATCCAGGAGACAAACTTTGGCAACCCTTCGTACAATTTAATAGTTATTGTGCGTACCTAGCAAAAGTATGTAAATCTGTAATCAATGAAGTAAGTAAATAAATCACTTATTAACAAATCACAATTATTGCTCAGATGTTGACACTTTCTTGTATTCAATACGCCAACAATTAGTAGTTAAGTAGCATATGAACTACTTCTACGCTCATTTTTTAGGGTCGTATTAACTCTTCTTCAATTTATCACTAATTTCTACTAAAAAATAAAATACCTTTTTTAAATTGCACCACTAAATATACCCACTAAAATATATCACAACGAGCACCTGTTGTTGAATGTTGCAAATCTCTATTAATAAAAATAATATTTTCAATTAAAGAAACATTTCAAATTATAGTTTTACTAGACGTCGCCAGTGGCCTCGCCCGCGTCAATTATACATATGTATAAACATTCCAGTTGAATCATTCTATCTATTAAAAAAAACCGCATTAAAATCCGTTGCGTATTTTTAAGTTTTAACCATGACACAGGGACAGACAGACAGAAGACAGACTTTGTTTTATACTATGTAGTGAAGTTTTCTGAGTGCATAAATTGCCCGAGTGGACGAGGCTTTTCATAATAAATTATATTTTGTACAGCGATCGGTATATTTGGCGTGCAATTAGTATGTTAGTGGAAAAATTAAGACTTTAGCGTAACGAACAAAAGTTTGTTACTTAGGATTTTCGATGCGCTGTTAAAAATATCCCATAGTTTAATAACCTCCATATCCTGCGCAGTCGTGCCAAAACTGTATGTTTAGTCAAAATAAAAGCTTGATTCATACTTTTTCTCCAGGATTTACTTTATTGCACCTTGACAAGTGTAGGGATTCAGAAGACGATTGGTTTTTGCCTGTTATGAATGGTCAAGACATATATGATAGATTGAAAAAATATTCCTTATATCAGAAAGTTCCAACACCAAATAAACCTGAGAGATAATTAATTATGGTTATTCATTGATGTTCTAACAATAAGCTGCTGGATATACTTAGATATACAATGGTAAATATAACTTTTTTAATCATTATGTGAGTGTGGTTGACAGTTAAATTCTGCCGGCACAAGCTGTCACAGGAATGTCGGTGACAAAATATATGAATATCGATGACGCATATGGTGGCACGATGCTTTGTCTGATGTTGTCTGTATATATAAGATCCTTGCGTTACTGACTGACTGACAGACAAGCTACTTAAAGCCAAAATTATTAGGCGTGAGAAGCTGAAATGAAGCTGTAATAATATAATGTGTATATAACATTATCAGCCCTCTATATAAACGGTACTACTTCTGTGCACGGGCCTCGCCTCACTGTGAGAAGGTGCCCGCAGTTCAACGCTGGACTAAGGGCAGGTTGGCATACTTCACTTGCCTATCGATAATAACATGAGGTACTCTCAGAAATGCGGATTTCTTTATGATATTTTCCTTTTCTGTTTCATCATCAGCCCTTTATACTGTCCCACTGCTGGGCACAAGCCTCTTCTTACTATGAGACGGATAAGCCGTGGCCATAGTCAAACAAGTAATAATTACATATTTATTATGGGTATTAAAATATACCAATGTATTGTTGAAATCTAGCAATAATTTGTTTTTGTTAGTATTAACAAGTCAGCTTTGATTGGATACATATTAGTTACATGTATCAATTAATGAAGTTAATGGTTAATTGCATATATTGAGTTTAAAACATTATAACAACCAAACTTGACCTTGCATCTTGGGCGGGTCACATTAATAAACCTTTGTTTTGTTATAATATATAGATAATATTGTAAGGTAACACATATTCTGTGTTTACTTACTATTGTATATCACAAATAACACAGTGAGCCTGTCTGTTGCAAATAATTAATTAATTGATTTAAACTTCAACTTTTAATTTGCTGTAGGTTATAAACCCTTTGATAACTTTGTCCCTATGTCAATATATTGAAACAAGCAGATTTTGAGCTTGTTATATAATTTTTTTGGGCAGTAAATACCCGTCACTTGCTTGTACCAGCAGTAAACAGGCTAAAACTTTGTTGGTTTTAAAGAATTAATAAATATTAAGTTTTGATTGATAATATTATTTAACGCGTGTCTGAGCTCTTTTGAAACTTGATTATGTCCGCTATCAAGGACTTGCGTGCGGCTGCTGGTGCTATTGCATCAGATTTGCGCTGGTTTGCCTCAGCCAGTGCCTTGGTGAACCGGCCTGATCGCCAGCAGGCCTTACTACAAAGGTATGAGCGGATCGATGATCGCCTGGCAAGTGTGGAACAGCAATTTCGTACTTTCAGCGCTTGCTGTCTCGAAATGTCAGTTAATGAATTTACCGCTGACCAGCGAAATAAGGTCAGCGAAGATTATACCCAGGTCTTAGACCTGTATGATGCTGTCTCCAATAGTGCGAGACAATTAGTTGCCGAGAGGGACGGGCAACCCGGCTTGAAGCAGGAGCTTCTTAGGCCAGCACCGGGACTGGTGAGTAGGCTACCTACTTTGGACCTCCCGCATTTTGATGGCTGCCTAGGAAGCTACCTGGGCTTCGTTAACTTATTTGACAGCCTGGTCGATGACAGGGCTGACCTTCGGCCGGCACAAAAATTGGCCTACTTGATGTCGGTTCTAGATAGGGAGGCCAAAGGCATCATCCAGCATCTGCCCGTGTCTGACGAGGCGTACCAGACGGCTCGGAACTTAATTACCCGTAGATACCATAACAAGAGTGGCCTCGAAGACACCCACATCGAGCAGATTTTGAGTTTGCCCACGCTCACCCGGGTCTTTGGGTTGCGCACCCAACTTTTGAACCCGCTCTTGGTGGCAATCAACGCTCTTAAGTGCTTGGATCTGCCCGTGGACCAATGGTCCTACCTATTGGTGCACATTGTGCTGAAAAAGCTGCCTGCCGATCTGAGGTCGCGTTTTGAACAGCGCTTTGGTGGGGATAGCGCGACCCATCTGCCCCCCTTTGCTAACCTGGAGAGGTTTCTCGAGGATGAGTGCCGGGTCCCGGACAACTCCGGTGGTGACACGCCGGCTAAGTCGCAGCCGCTCAAGGTCAAGGAGCAGGCTCGCGTTCAAACCCGAGCCAATGTTGACCAGCGCCCTCCTCGCTTTGCAGTCACGCAGAGCCCAGTGGAGTGCTCTTACTGCAAGGTCACGGGGCACAGAACGGCCAGTTGTAGGGCATTCTTGGACCTGCATGTCACCTCTCGTAGGCGCACCGCGAATGCCCGCCGCCTTTGCTTCCCTTGTTTGGGGTCCCACTACCAGCGAGACTGCCCAAACTCTCGCCCCTGTCCTCACTGTGGTGGACAGCATATGGACATTCTCTGCATGAATGCCAGAGAGGTAGGCCGCCTGTCCAACCAGCCGACGCCGCGCACGGGCGGGTGTTTTGAAGGTGGCAGCCGAGGCTTACCGGCGCGTAGCCGAGAGTCACCTCGCTCAATTGATCGCCGCTCACCCCGCTTGGAGAACCGTAGCGTGCGCACGCCTCCTCTCTCTCGCGCACCAGAATGTGCGACCGCTCAACGTCACCAGCACCATGACTGCTGCCCCAGGTATTCCCCTCCTTTGGCGGAGCGTCCCTGCCTTGACTTGCGCCCACCTCGTTTTGGGCGGGTGCGTCATTATGACCCCCCACAGATGGCGCGCGGATCGAGTCATCGCGCCTTTGAGGACTTCAAGCCGCACTCTAGTTTTGACTTGCCTGGTCCTGGCCAACGGTCGCCGCCCAGGCAACAATAGGTCATTGACCCCTGCCCTATAACGCCAACCTCCCCCATTGAGACCGTTATCCTACCAACGGTTGCTGTTAGGATCTGGGGACCCACGGGAACCTCTGTTGTAGTCCGTGCTATTTTGGACACAGGTTCACAAGGTTGCATTTTTTCCACTTATTTGGTAGGGCAGGTTAAATTAAATATGGGTTCTTTTCCAAATTGTATACGGGGCATAGGTGACGTAGCCTCTAATGTTGAAGGGCAAGTTAAGGTTTTGTTTGCTCCTGTTGAATCTTCACACCCGAGGATTAAAACCTCGGCTATTGTGCTGAAGAATATCTTGGGTATGCATCCACAGAAACAGCTACCTGCTGCTGTGGTGAATTTGACATCGGGATTGGAACTGGCAGACCCCAAATTTGACACACCGGGACAAATCGACTTGTTGATTGGCTCTGATGTCCTCGGTGGAATTTTGATTGGTGGGAAACGGGTCTTGGTGCCAAATGGTTTGACTGCCATCCCGACAATATTTGGATTTGCTTTGATGGGACCTCTACCTAAAGACCCCTCTCCACCCGAACTTGATAATTTGTTGGCTGTAGGCTCCGCTCTCTCTGATGCGATTCAGAGGTTTTGGGAGGAAGAGGAGCCCCCTCAAGCTGCCCGTTTGAATCCAGAACATGAGGAGTGCGAGCTGTTCTTCCAGAACAATACCGGTCGACTCCGTTCTGGTCGGCTTATTACGAAGCTACCATTTCTTTCTGTTCGGCCTCCGCTTGGTGAGTCACGACCTTTAGCCGCAAAGAGGTTGTTGGCTATGGAGCGTCGCATGGGTCGTGATCCGGAGCTCAGACAGAAGTACATTGAGTTCATGAGAGAATATGAACAATTGGGACACATGTCCGTGTCAAATTTGGATTGGTGTTCGGTGGAGCATTACTTTCTCCCGCATCATGCGGTATTGAAGCCATCGACTGGCAAGCTGCGCACAGTGTTTGATGGTTCTGCGCAGACTTCTACGGGTGTATCCTTGAACCAGTGCTTGCATTCGGGTCCCAAGTTGGTCAAGGACATTTGTGACGTCATCACCAGCTTCCAACGACATCAGCTTTGTAGCCGATATAAAAGTGATGTTCAGGCAGACAATTATCCACCCTGATGACCGTCGTTTCCAGCTGATCCTTTGGAGAGAGAATCCCCGCGATCCCATGGTCGTCTACGAGCTCAATACTAATACGTCCCGTACGTTAAGGTCCCTACTTGGCAATACGTTCTCTTTGGGAGCTCGCAGACCGCGAAGGCTTACGTTTGCCACGAGCCTCCGCCATCTTGAAAGACGATATTTACGTCGCTGACATTTGTTCAGGCGCCTCCACAGCGGACGATGCGATCCTCCTGCGGGACGAATTGATATGTATTTGGCCTCCGCTGGTTATGAGTTGCGCAAATGGATTTCCAACTCACTAGCGCTTTTGGAAGGCTTGCCAGAGGATCATCAGCAAGATCCACATTTGTTTGAGATTGTTGACAACCCCGCCATGATGGCTGTTCTCGGCGTTCAGTACAGATCCTTTGGAGAGAGTCTCCTCGTGATCCCATGGTCGTCTACGAGCTCAATACTAATACGTACGGGTTAAGGTCAAGCCCCTACTTGACAATACGTTTTCATTGGGAGCTTGCAGACCGCGAAGGTAAGCCTTCGCTAGACTAAAACGTAAGCGTTTCCCACGAGCCTCCGCCATCTTGAAAGACGATATTTACGTCGATGAAATTTGTTCAGGCGCCTCCACAGCGGACGAGGCGATCCTCCTACGGGACGAATTGATAGGTATTTTGGCCTCCGCTGGTTATGAGTTGCGCAAATGGATTTCCAACTCAACAGCGTTCTTGGAAGGCTTGCCAGAGGATCATCAGCAAGATCCACATCTGTTTGAGATTGTTGACAACCCCGCCATGATGGCTGTTCTCGGCGTTCAGTACCTACAGACCAGTCCAAGACATATTTACGTATAACGTAGACTTGAAATTGCCTTGTTCTTGGACTAAACGTCTCGTTTTGTCTACTGTCGCCAGAACCTTTGATCCGAACGGTTGGATCTGTCCAGTTATATTTTGGGCAAAATGCTTCTTGCAGAAGCTTTGGACAGCAGGATTGACCTGGGACGAACCTCTACACGGCACTCTTGTTGAGGAATGGACCTCTTTTGTATCCTCACTTCCTGCCGTCAACGAAATCTCCTTGCCTCGTCCCATGCTTCCTCCCGGGAAGTACAAGGCCACTCTTCACGGGTTTTGTGATGCCTCGGAACGTGGTCACGCGACCGTGGTGTACTTGCGCACAGTCAGTGCCTCAGGTCAGGTGAGAGTTTCCCTGATCATGGCGAAGAGCAAGGTTGCGCCCCTTTGGACATCTCTGACCATCCCGAAATTGGAGCTCTCGGGAGCAGCCCTACTCGTACGCTTATTGAACCACGCTCTGCTACCAAAAATTATGTCTAAAGTTGCCGTAGGCAGGCAGGAAATTGTTCAGAGTGCGCAGTGGAAGTTGTAATACATCTACCTGACGACGACAAGACAAGGATCTAGACACAATGCACTGCGTTGCACAGTGATGAGTTCAAGGTACAATCATGCAAGTTACTTACCAAATTTTCAGTGATGTTCTTGAGTGGACCTATAAGATTAGACTCTTAATTTTGGCCAAAATAATAAGTAAATCGTTTAAATACCACTACTCGAGGTCCAGTTCGGCGTCCTTCTTCAACGAAGCCGTCGGGCACCAACCACGTGCACGAATTTACACAATTTTTACAAATGTTCAATAGGTTACTTATAAGTTTATATTTTATCACAAACACAACAATTCGCGAAGCTACAAGGACGAGCTTTCCAAAAGGCGATCAATTTATTTCAATTCAAAAAACGCAACAAAACAAAACTGCGTGAGCGCAAGATCATTTTTCAGAAACGGAAACGAATGACAGTTCAGTGTGACCATAGTCAAAATTTACAATAGACTAAAATAAACGTTACTAAATCGATATAATCGACTTGACCTATCACAAATAATATTTCTATTTCAAACACTAATGTTATATACGGTATAGTACCTATACGTTAGTAAGCAGAGCAGGAAGGAGTGACGAGTATGCCTTATGTTCTATGCAATTATAAAATAAAATGTCTGCTTTTTTTCAGGATCATCTGCTATTTATTTTCTCATAAATCCACTAGTCATGGCCTACCTAACGAAAACGTATTCGAATAACTCGAGAAGTAAAATAACTTTTAACCAATTTACAATGTTTATTATATATATTGACAATCATATTCTATATGATTGTCAATATATATACACTGGACTGAGCACCGCACTAACGCATCCATTCTGGCAGAACTTAACATCTCAATGAGGCTTTCCACCATATGCCTAAGAAGACGCTTCGAATATTTTGGACACGTGGCGAGAAAAAGAGGAGATAATCTGGAAAAACTGCTGCTTACTGGCAAAATAAATGGGAAAAGACCCAGAGGCAGAAGTCCAACTCGCTGGTCAGACCAAATCAGCTCCACATTAAACAGCACAGTCTGCGACGCCATCCACGCCGCCGAAGATAGGACAAGATGGCGAAAGATAGTCCAGGAGAAAGTAATTCGTTGAGGTCACGACCCTCAGCATTGAGGACAAACGACACAAGGAGGATGATTGTCAATATGTAATAACTTTTTAAATATACCCAGAGATAAAGGGCAGTCACTCTGTGCAAAAGCAAATATTCCGCAATATCTAGTTAGACTAAAAAGTGGTCCTCAAGCCCAACCTTCAAGGAGACAATCGCAGCAGCAACCGTCATAAGGCTTGGCCGATGATGATGTACAAATATTTTCAAGAAATTAAAAGTAAAAGAAGCTTTTTCAAACAAGATTTTACATAAAAGGATCAAAGTTCTCATCAAGATGTATCAAACTTGAGCGGAGTACTTATGGCCTCCTTCCAGTTTCGTCATCAGATCAGCTCCATGTCATCATAACATTGCATTGTCACGTGATTTACACAAGCATGCTAATTCAGTTCTTTATGGAAATTGATCAAATCAAGTAAATGAAAGACCAGTCTATGTTTTATACCACTTTCACTTGTTCGTCACCACGTAACTATGTTTTCCATAATGTTTGTATAAACGACAAAGTTATATTTGCGGTTTTTGAACATGTGCTACACCGGATAAAAATGTTCAACAAGCACGTTTCTAGATCATTCGGTATAAATGTTATCTCAGTCAAACCAATATATCGCGATAAAAACTGTAAACTGTAGTTTAATTTCAATGTGTAACATTAGCATAAACCCAAGAAGATATTATGTAGCTTAATCATTCAATTTTTTTCTACTACTACTCATTCTTTCAGTTCACCATATAAGCAGCTACTATGTCGTGATTGTGGAACATACTTGAAAAACTTAAAAGCCTTTATATGTCTTTTTTTATTATAAGCCTTTTAAATAAAGTTCAAAGGCGATTGAGTGAAGATTACCGTAAAATACGCAATCACGACACCAATGACCGGTCACATAGGCATTTATTCCAAAGTATTTGATTTACGACTTTACCGAACTAAAGGAAGCATTATTTTACCTTGTCAGCTGACGAAATAGACGTCGAGAGGTTTTCCTTTAAGCGGGGAGTAATCGCAGGTCATACATTAAGGCTTTATCTGTGGGCCCGGTCTCTGATCGAGACTCAACCTTCCCTCGCAATTCTTTTGCCGATACCCGACTGTGCTTTTGTTAAGAACAACCTCTGCATACAAATATGAATATACTACTCCACAATGACATAGTATGGCAGGCTTGACTGTTGACATACGTTTATATTTATACCTCAGAAGAATTCATGTTTATGGGCTTCTAGATGTGTTGGTGCTGGCAGTTTTATTACAATATCAGTGAAATTTTAAATAATTGACAGTGTACGTACGTTCACGCAGTACCATTTTTTTAAGATAACTTCCGCTCTATGAATGGCTCTTGTGTCACTGTATATTTTACAAACATTTAACCTATGGACGGATATATACATATACAGACAACCTCCAGAATTTAACATCACTGTCGATGTTGCGTTTTCATTGATGTTGAAATTTGTTATAAGAATACGCTGGTCTGTTTTAAGCAAGAAAAAGATATTATAGAATAGCATCCAATAGTAGGGTAGATATTTTTTTGTGATCAGCAGCATCTCTCTAATGAGAAATATACTGTTAGACAATTAAGTAGTTTCTATTTCTATTAAATACAAGATTAGGACAAAACAATACAAACGATACCATACCGTTACGAAAAGAATTCAATAGAATCCAAAAACTACGAGCAATAGAAGCCGAGCAATCTGGGTCGACCCAAAACAATATGTGAAAGCAATCAAAAGCAGTGCATTTTGCCATTATTAGAGTTCTACAATCCGCAGTTAGCAGTCTGTACGGAGCGTGTTGATTGATCGCGTCGATCCCTTACCGCCTATCAGCCACTAAGCGTTCTCCGTGAAAGGTAAGAAATGACACACGTGGCCCCGTCACGTTTATACTGCTCATTAGGTGGAATGTACAAAAACAACTAGCTACCACTCTTCGTTGATAGAATACAGATTACTCGCGAGAACATTTCGCTCGTATGTTTTTGCGAGGGACTGTGGAAACACTCAACATTAAACGGCCAGGCGTTCAGTCACGTCTCCGAGATGGTAAGGCTAAGAATGCGTAACTAACTGATTCTGATTGTACTGCCTTGTATCCTGTCACAATATTCCGTGTTCATTTTAGCGTGCCCTAAATATATTGTCGGCCGTTGACGGTATATATTTTTTGTTACATCCCCAGTAAATGTAATGCTTTTATAATATATATGTGTTTGTGAGTTAACACTGAACGGTTCACTTGATCTGTGTTTATGGAATTGTAGATGTTTATTTTTAAACTTGAGGGAAAGCCAATATTTTTGCTGAGTTTTGATTTAGAATTGGTCTGCTGGGTTTTGATCTGGATGCTGTCTTTATTTGGTTAACTCACAGCACGCACATTTTAAATGCGAAAGTTTATTGTATCTTATAATTATACTTTTTTGTATAATATATATTACACATGTATATTATGAGCCAACACAGCATTCAGACATTAGATTTCACATCGAAACAAATGTAAAATAATTATTAATTTATTTTATTACTTTGAACAATTTTAAGTATATTACTATTATAAAGTATTTGTATCTTAGTAGTGGAGTCATGCTAATTTTATTAAAAGGCTACATAATGATGATTTACATACATACATACATAGACTCACGCCTGTTTCCCGGAGGGGTAGGCAGAGACTACGGAACGCCACACGCCTGACATATTTCTTTTGCTTCATTCACTCCCATCACATTTCTAATGCATGCTCTTCGGTTAAGGGTACTTCTAACCCGTCCTTTTTTTAGGATGTTTCCAATCTGGTCAGAGAACGACCGTCTAGGTCTTCCCCTTCCTCCTGTCCCATTCACACCTGACTTATATAACTTCTTGGTCAGTCTTTCGTCATCCATCCTCTACATGAGTCCAAACCATCTTAGCATACCTTTCTCAATGGTTGTCACTACATATTTTTTTAACCCACAACACTCTCTTACCACACAATTTTTTACTCTGTCGCTCAAAAACACTCGACACATACTTCTCAGTGCTCTCATTTCTACAGCATTTATAGTTCTTTCATATATATTCTGCCACACCCAACTTTCACTACCATACATAAGTGTAGGTACTAACATCCCTCTAAGCACAGCCAAACGTGCCTTTTTGGACATGTCATATCTTCTTCATTCTTACCATTCCTAGTAAACAGCGTACCTAAATATACAAAATCATTCACTTGCTCCACTCGTTGTCTATCGATCATAACATTACAAGCCGTAACACATTCCTCCTTTTCAAAAACCATAGCTTTTGTCTTGCTCACATTCACTTTTAATCTTTTCCTCCCTATAGCACCATACATGATTGCTACCATCTCCTGCAGCTCCTCCGCTGAAGACGCAAGTGTTACCTGATCATCAGCATGAAGGAAGCATTTGACAAGTAAATCATTCATCCTTAATCCACAGTCACTATTTTTCAAATCTTGCAAACAACTGTCCATGAAGAGGTTGAACAGCCACGGCGACGCTACACATCCCTGTCTAACACCTGTCTCGATGGTAAACCAATCAATGTACGACCCATTATTCCTCACACAATCCTCACACAATTTCTGAGCTCGTATGAGGCTGCTGTTCACCCCATACATCGACAGTACCGACCACATTTCATTCCTCACCACTTTATCGACAGCCTTTTCCAAATCCACAAATGCACAAAAGACCTTTTGACCTTTGGACAACATTTTTTCGGCTATGCACCGCAAGGAAAAGACTTGATCCGTGCACCCCATACCCTTTCGGAATCCTGCTTGTACATCCCATATTTTTTTGTCGGTTACTTCCATAGCTCTTTCAATCAGTACCTTCGCATACAATTTGCCAACAATGCTGAGAAGGCTAAAATACATGGTCATGGCCTCTATAGTTCTTGCAGTCTTGTTGCGAGCCTTTTCCCTTATAAAGAGGTACAACCACCGCTGTGGCCCAGTCAGCAGGTACTCGGCCGGTGCTCCAGCACAAGTTAAATAAGCGCTGCAGCTGACCAACTATGATACCCTGTCCAGCCTTCAGCATTTCAACTGTAAGCCTATCATGTCCTGCAGCCTTACCTAATTTCATACTTCCTAGCGCCTTCACAATCTCATCCACGCCAATATCGCTTTCACCATTGCTATTATTACCATTCATTTCGTCGATCGATGTCTCTATATCGTCGTTCTTTCAAATAAACCTTCAAAATACTCCTTCCATCTCTTCAGCACGCATGATCGTAGATCGTAGCGCTCATAGCGAGACTTAGCTTGTCATTCGTAACAGATCGACAAAGTTAAGCAACGCTTGCACAGGTTGCCACTTGGATGGGTGACCGCGTGTGGCATTTACATCTGAGTGCTACCGTGCTTCGGAGGGCACGTAAAGCTGTCGGTCCCGGTTCTTGTCTAAGGATAAGGATCGTTAGGCCATGTCGGAGGCCTTCGGGCGGTCTAAAAACTCCGACACCAGAGTTGGCCACACACTCACACGAAAAACAAAAAAACAAGCACGCATGATTCACCATTCATTATCTTTCCATTTTTGTCTCTAATTGACGTGTATTCTGAGGATTGAGTTCTTCCTCGAACTGCACGAACGGATTTCCAGAAAAACTTTCTGTTTCTCCGGAAATCCTTAGATAGTCTACTATCAAACTAATCTTTTTTTTCCTCTTTCTTCCTTCTAACAATTTCTTTCACTATTCTTTTTGACCTAACAAACTCTTTTCTAGCTTCATCTATGTCATCACTCGTTGCGTTTCCCATTCTTTCATCTATTATTTGCTCTTGCAGCCAACCAATCTAACCCAGCTTTCTACTTCTCTGACACTGCTGATTGTACATCCTTTTTCCACCATGTATTCTTAACCTTTCGTAATTTCCTTCTCTTGATCACACCACGTACTTCAGAAGCTACACATACTATTTCTTCTTTAAAAGATTGCCATAATTCTTCCATATCATTTATTTAATCGAACCTCTCAAATCTTGCTATCAATCTTCGCTTATACTCATCTTTCACATTTTTCTCTTGCAGATTTTCTACTTTTATTCTTTCCAAGACCCTATTTTCATTATGCGCTTGATGTCGCCATCCTTTAAATAGTCCACTTATCCGGTCCTCTTCACCAAGAAGTGGTCTGTGTGGATGCCTATCCCTCGATACACCCTTGTATCAATAATCAATAATCATCATTTTATTTGCTGAACAAAGGTAGATACATTGGTCTTACAATTATACAAATTATTAGCGCTCTTTGCTCTGTCATATAGAGTTACAAATATATTTTGCAACATTTCTTTAATAAAACTAATTTGAGCTAGTTTGAGACATAACATTCCTGACTATTGAATTCACATGCACTCAATTGAATAATAATAAAACAATTAGCAATTATTATTATTATTATTTAACACTTTATTGTACACTATAAAATGACATTTCATAATGAATCGTTTTACAAACATAGTACAATGGGCGGCCTTATCGCTAATAGCGATTTCTACCAGGCAACCTTTGGATGGAGATTATTGGTAGGTAAGAAATGGTAGTTGCTAGTGTACCAGTAAATTATGATTGTATTTTAAATATATACATTGATATATAATAAATATTACAATAATATACCTTATCATACATAAATAACTATACATACACATTCATAAATAATAATATATAATGTATACTTATAATTATATATAAGAAGTGTTATAATGATAGGTAGTGATTCTTGACAAGAGATTTGAACCTCGTTACCGTCTGAGCCTGCCTTATATGAAAAGGCAAAGCATTCCATAACCGAACAGCAGTAACACAAAACGATTTATCATAAAATGCAGTTGAATGAACTGGCATCTTCAGTTTCAAATTTTCTGATGACCTTAAATAACGGTTATGCGTATCATGAAGGAATTCGAATCGTTCTTTAAGATAGGAAGGAGTTGAAGGCTTAAACAGTATATTGTACAGCAGAGATAGAATGTGAGCATTCCGGCGATATCATATGGGTAACCACTTGAGTTGTGTTCGAAATTGTGAGACATGATCGTATTTGCGTAATCCAAATATGAATCGTATACAGAGATTTTGAAGTCGCTCCAGTTTTTCAAGCTGGTTTTCGGCAAGATCTGGATAGCTGACATCTGCGTAATCAATAATGGGTAATAGAAGAGAGTTTGCAAGCGCAATTTTGGTGGCAGTAGGCAGAAAGTTCCTAAGTCTTCTTAACGAGCCTGCCGCAGCAAACACCTTACTTCTTGGACCTGCGAGCGCCAAGAGAAGGTAGAGTCAATAGTTAAGCCCAGGTTCTTCACTTTATCCTGAATGGGAATAACAGTGCCATTGAAAATAATGTCAGGAAGTTGTGACCAGTCGATTTTCGTTATCATTCTCGAACTACCAACAACGATAACCTGAGTTTTCAAGGGATTTACTTTTAGTCCATAGGATTTACTCCAGCTGCTGATCTGTGCAAGATCACTGTTGATTGTATCTACAGAATGTGATAACCGTGCGAATGGCGACTGCGTGTAGATTTGGAGATCATCTGCATAAAGGTGATAGGAAGAACGAAGATTATTTGATATAGAAGTTATAAAAATTGCGAAGAGTAAAGCAGACAACACGCCACCCTGGGGCACACCAACACTAGTGTTACACCAAGACGAAAGTGAATTTTCAATGCGTAAACGTTGTCGGCGGCCACACAGGTAACTACGAAACCAATCAATCACCGTAGGAGATATGTTAAGAGAGCAAAGACGGCTAAGTAGTATGTCAAGATCCACTGTATTAAAGGCGTTGCTAAAATCTAGCAGAGCAAGGATTGTGAGCTGTCCGCCTTCCATACCAGCCCTTATGTCATCCGTAATATTGAAAAGGGTTGTAGCGGTGCTATGACCCGAACGGAAACCGGATTGGAATGGATTAAGGAGATTATTTTTAGTTAGGAATGAGTTGACTTGACTGTGGATGAGACGTTCGAGGACTTTGGACAGGAATGGTAAGATAGAAATAGGGCGATAGTCAGAGAAGGATGAAGGATGGAGAGTTTTCGGGATGGGAGTTATTAGGGCATCCTTCCACATTGATGGGAATTGACCACTGGACAGGGAATAATTAAGGATGTAAGTAATTATGGGCAGGATTAAATCGAGGATTGGAAGGAGCATATTACGGCTGACACAGTCGCTACCAACTGCGTTGGAAGTGATTGACATTATGTTCTTCTTAACATCACTATCGGTGAAATGATTAAAGACAAATGATGAATAACTAGGGGTTGGCAGAGATGAAAAATAATTTATGGTGCTTTCTTTAGTAGTCCTATCAATATTGGACAAGGTAGAGAAATGTTGATTAAGCATATCAAAATTGAAGTCATTGGGATTAACGTGTTGACGTGGTTTGCCGACCCCTAGGGTTTTAAGAAACTTCCAGACCTTCGCTGGATCTCCGTTATTCACAGAATTATGGATGTGTTGGCGTTGTGCGTCCCTACACTCTCTATTGCAGTGATTCCTGATCGCAACATATTTTTTGAGGTTGTGATCATCAGGCCTAATTTTGTATTTAAATTTTGCTGCAGCTTTTTTGTGTAAAAGCTGTTTGATGCTTTCAGTGAGCCACGGTGAGGGAGGATGTTTTATTTTTACAGGTCAAATTGGTGCATGCTTATCATTTAGATCTGTGATATTAGATGTAAAGATGCTGACCTTTTCATCAATAGATTCGACATTGAAAAGTGAAGTCCAGTCGATATCACTGACATCTTTACAGAGAGCATCGGTGTTCATGCCACCAAAATTACGCTGCAATAGGACGTTAAGCTTAATTTTAGGTGGACGGATTTTGTAGGAGATATAGATCAAGTCGTGGTAAGAGAACATGTCTGCTGGGAATTGCCCGTGCATGGTGACATGTTCCTTAGAGGAAACCATGATTATATCAAGGAGAGAAGGTGTAGAGTTAGGAAAGTGATGAGTTGCGCTTAAGGGTAGTATAGACATGTTACAGGCTATAGAAGTAGAAAGAGGAGAAGAAGAGCGAGAATCATTTTTTATCAGACAAGTATTAAAATCACCCATTATGATAACATGACTGTAAGAAGGCACAAGATTAACCAATACGGTTTCAAAGGTCGAAAAATAATCAATACGTAGTGAGGGACAGTAGAAAATGCCGAGAAGGATTTTAGTGTGGTTTAGTGCAACTTCCAGAAATAAACGTTCGCCGGCGTTTAGTGGCGGTGGTTGCGCAGACATACTTACAACTGTGTATGGAATATGTGAGCGAAGATAATTATATGGCAACACCCCCACCACCCCCGACCGCCCGATCATTTCTGATAAGTTGAAAACCAGGCAGGGAGTATAATGAAGAAGGCAGACAGGGCTTAAGCCATGACTCAGAAACAAGGATAGCATGAAGGTTCTTACAGTCTAGATTGGCCAGCATTTCAGGAAAATGTGCCGGAATGCTTTGGGCATTGATATGAACGGCATTGAAACTTTTAGGTACACCAGAAAATTGAGAATTTAGACTGTCGGCAAGTGATGGTATACTGGTAAAGCTGTCATCTATACTACATAATGAGTAGAAACTTTCATCATCACTAATGCTATTAGTATCAATGGCTGCAAATAATATACTTAAATACACCTAATAGTATTATCTAAATATATATATATATATATATATATATATATATATATATATATATATATATATAAAGATAAATAAACAAAAAATTCAAAAATTATATATACTACGACTGAAAACTGAATATTGATTCAAAGCGTCCAACAATGCACCACCTGCCAGTAGTGCCAAGAGTAGAAAATGACGATGTACATCAAATACATATTATTTCGGGGTAATAAAAATGATATTAATAACAAAAGATAGAAACAAGAAAACTAATTGGTCCGGGAAGTAACAAGAACATTACAAGATATTATTAATAGTAGCTAGCAAGATATACAATTATATAGATGAAAAAAAAAATATACAAAGGTAAAGGAAATAAGAATAAAGGAAGTATTATATAGTATATGTACACAGTCTAAAAGGCCCTGTACCCATACAAGTTACAGTGTTACAAAGACAACAGATGACAGATGACGGATGTGACAGCTGACAGATATTAAAAAAAAAACAGTGAGTAATAAAATATATCAGACACCCGCAGTAAATACTTAGTAATTATAAAATTATTATGATAGAGAGGAAAAGAAATATATAAGTAAAGTGGAGCATATAAGTGGGTACAAAGCAAGGAAAATATAATGATAGATACTACTTACTACCCGGACCAGAAATCAACCAAAACAAACGAAAGTTATTTCCTTTGGGCTGTAGTCCGCTTGGATTTTGCGGCTGGCTTCGCTGGTGTAGGCTGCTTCTCCACGCCCTGTTGCTCGATTTTGTGCAGCTCCGTGAGGCTGACCACACGATGACGGGAACCATCAGGGGCAAGAACATGGATAATGCCCTCCCTGGTCCAGCATTGAAATATACCAAACTTTTGACGCGCGGCCATGAAAGCTTCGTGTCGTTGCTTGGTCAGAAATTCTGAGATCGTAGTACCAGTGCCCTTGAATTTTGTTTTACTGAACCATACACTGTCCCGTACCAAGGAGTTGTTAATTTCACAGCTATGGGCCTGGCCTTGCTACTTGATCTGCGACCCATTCTATGACAGAGTCGAATATCAGCTATAGTGATGTCCGATTTGAGGTGCTACTTTATAACATTCACTACTACTTTGGCTGTATCCTTTTTGCCGTCCTCTGCTACACCATGCAGCAGCAACATTTTCCTTCGAGTCCTCATCTCCATGGAATCCAGCGTATGGGAAAGGAGCTCAATTTGCTGTTGGAATCCTTTAAGAGCATCTATTACAAAGGCCTTGAAGGAGGTGTACTCGGAGGCCAAACCGGGCATGGCTGGAGTACCTTGAGATCTGGGCAGCTCTGCTTCGAAATCAGCCATTCGCCTAAGAAACATCTCCTTTAAACTGTTGATTGACTCTTGCAGTGGCTGTGTCATAATGCAGTGAAATATGAAGAAGTTATATATGTATGTAGGATAGTGACACCACTTTACTGGCAGGTACTGCTTGTTATTATTAGAGTAATTTCATTAAAATTAATTAAAAATATAAACTTGAACTATTTATTTTAAAATGTTATAAGTGGAGCTAACAATTTTAGATGGTAATGCTACAACTACCCACGCGCTTATTATACTTTTTAATTAAAAAAACAATGTCGCATAATAAATTCGATAGTCATCAGTATCTAACACATTATTTCTCAAACGTTCATCTTCTTCTTCCTCTTAGCGTTATCAGTTTCAATCTGGGGTCCGCTTTCTAGTCTTACCGGATTTGGCTGAATATTAGCTTTTCCACAGAGCGACTGCCTGTCTGACCTCCGCAACCCGAAGGGATAGCGATATTCCATGGTTTAGACTAGTGTCAGTTTATCTAGTCAAAGATCTTTATAACAACCGGGACCGACGGCTTAACGTGCTGTCCAAGGCACGGGACAAGCGCTAATTAATAATTTAATACGCACATAACTCCGAAAAGTCATTGGTGCGCGCCGTGGATTCGAACCCGATACCCTCTGCATGGCAGTCTGTTGGTATATCCACTCGGTTATCGCTGCCTCAAATGTCTCAAACGTTCATCTACAATTACAAAATCTTATTCTAACACTTTTAGCCTCACGCGTATACATGTGTTTCCTTTTGTGATCAAACATGGTGTTTGTCACGCAAAGATTCCACTCTAAACAAACTTCAAGCAATACTTTTCTATTCTCATTTACACTCTCATCACCAAATTCACCTAAACCCTTTCAAATCCATCTCGTTTTACTCCCATGATGATGAGTGCCATTAGAATAAACGAATGAAATCTCTGTAATAGTAGTAAAAAAGACATGATATAATGAATAATATACAAACATATATTCGCAAAAAAAGTAAAAAATACAGTAAAATGCGTCAGTTATCGAATCTCTTGGATATGCTAGCGTCTCTATTGACGTTGACGCCTCGGAGCAGCCACCCTTGTCCCGGTCTGACGGGCTGGTCTCCAACAGGTACGTCGTCAGCAGCCGCAGCTTGCAGCAGGAGCATCCTGCGCGGCCGGGCCGACAGGTTGGGAGGACTGCCGTGCACCAGCAGGTACGAGAATATGACCACGTCGCCACGAGCTGCGATCACTGGCGTCGCATTGCTCAGGGGGAATTTAGTCTGAAATTATAAAGATCATATTATATTTTTTTGGGTTCGTGTGGCACTATAAGACACTTCATATATGGAATTTAAGACAAACAGTTTTCAACTAGGCAAACCCTTTCAATTTATTTAATAGCAATTTTCTGACGTATAGTAATATAAATGTGATATTTCAGTCAAGGGCTACAACAGCCATGGTGGTAATAAAAATATTATTTTTAGTCACGAAGGATTACAGTAACACGTGGGCATACGTGGTATCGTAATCACAGTTTGCGATAACCAAATAATAAAAGTGGAAAACAAGATTTTTTTATAGGTACCTGATCTACATAGTGAAAATTCGATTCCTTTGCGCCAACGTCTTCCTGAGGTCCTAGTTTGTGGGAGCCAGGGTAGACACACAGACCTCCGTTTTCTGGTCCAGCAGCATCCAGGTGAAGGAATGCTGCCACCATGGAATCATTCTTATAGGGAAAATAGTGATAGTCCTGAAAAAGACACAAATCATTTTCCCATTTA
Source organism: Euclidia mi (assembly GCA_944739405.2). Lineage (NCBI taxonomy): Eukaryota > Metazoa > Arthropoda > Insecta > Lepidoptera > Erebidae > Euclidia > Euclidia mi. Next base: position 77,150,959 of record OX123193.2, on the reverse strand, counting down.
ACAGTTCACAGGTGACATGGATAAACCAAATATAGTTTGTACCATATCATAATTATAACAAAGACGAATCAGTAGTATTTCTGACATAAAAATAAGTGGACGAAAGCAGTTGACTAAAAGAAGATTGAACGCCGACGCTCTCTACTCTTACTTAATCACGTATTTTGAGACATAACATAACTTCATGCCCTTATCCCAGAGCAGCAGGCAGAGGTGTATTACACACGTATACTTCGCCAGTTATGTTTCGGTCCCAATGTAATAGGGGCAAGCCTATTTCTATCCTTCGGGCATATTATTAAGCGAGACATTTTTAATACACACATAATTTCGAAAAGTCAGAGGTATGTGCTCGGGGTACCTCTTGGGATTGAACCCGAGACCATTGTCTCGGCAGTCCGTTACGTACGCCACTGGGCTATCGCCGCTCTAATAATGAATTCCCTAAAAAAGATTAAATAATAGATTTGGAATTAAAAGGCAGATTGTATTACCTACCTGATGCATCGGATAAGCAGCTCCTTTCTCAGGTGGTTTAACATGAGCCTTAGGGGCGGAACATATCTGACGGAAGATCCGTCGAACGTATCTTCGGTCGCGTATATTCCGTCAAATGAGTCGGTACACATCTGACGGAAAATGCGTCGAGCGTATCTGCACACATTTGCTAAAAGCGTGGCTATTATGCACACATATAAGTTTGTTCGTGCAGGGCCGTACTCAGGGCAGCTCAATATTTTACTGTCATATTCTTTTACCTAATCATTTTTCTTGTTCCCTGATGTTATGTAGTCACTGAAGTCCGCATTTATATTGTAATTCGAGTTTTACTATTAAAATATGTCGGACTTAAGAAATTTTTATAATAGCCAACGAGCGTTATTTGAATATATTTCCTGTATAGGTATGGAGGTTCAAAATTAAAAGACAATGATACTATTTGGTTACGGTTTTTAAGAAAATTTATACAAATGATATAGAAGGGGTTACAGTTGCAGCGCATGACACAAAATGTTTTCTATGTAGGTATTTTAATATATAAAGTTTGGAAATTAAAAGGCGTAGGTGTGAGATTTATTGCCTGTTCTTTCTTATGGTTATAACTTCTACGCCTCTACGTCGCATTAACTGTAAATGTAGAATCGTTGGTAAAAGTGGATTTTGGTTACAAATCATGTTAATCATGTTTTATATTCTATTTTTTTTTGTTTATTAAGACAACTCCCGCACTAGGAATAAATCCTGTGTCGCGGGGAGCTTTACGTACATGGAGTCCCATAGTCAAAGTCATCATGCCAATAAAATATTAATAATAATGGCATGATGGACCCTAGCTTTTAGGTATGACGTGCTTAATGTTACTAACTTTTCTTAAATTCTCAGTGCTGGTTTTTAGGTATTTTTTAGAAAATATTATTAAAATCATAAATAATTCTGCCAGACTCATTACGACTGCAGTAATTCCCGTAGACCTTTAGAACCTCATACCTAAAATTGGCCCACGATCCATGCTAGCAAGTATGCGTACACTCATAGCACATACTAACACTACATTATTCTACACATTTCGTTTCTGAAAAAATAAGTAAGGTCTGGCGGCCCTGGAATCTTACTCTACTACGCGTCACTCAAAATCACTGATCTGGGAATGACATGGATATGGCATGTCCAATACCTACGAATTTAGCGTGCATACCTACGAAATTAGCGTGCATACCTACGAAATGTTGGGCAATTTAAAATGGCTGCCATTTGGGTTGTACTCCAAAATATAATCGATATGGAGCCGGTCAGAGGAAAATAATACATTTTTGTAATAAGTTACTTCAGTTAGTTTAAATCTTTTGCCAGATTAGTTTATTTCATAATGCAAATGTGGGCGAACATGGCAAAGCGAAGGACGACCCTTGTATCAAACATGTAACAAAATATTCTCTGAAAGCCAATATCGATACTGTGTCGCTGAGAAAGTACCGGACATGAATGGCACCATACATACAGTAATGAAACACATAGCCTGAAGTACTGATTCATCTGGTTTTTAGACATCATCATCATCATCAGCCTTTTTCAGTCCACTGCTGGACTTTGAAAGGAGGAATTGGCCTACTATACCACGCTGGCCAAACGGGTTGGTATAGGGTTTGTATCAAGCTTTCCTTCTCTAACAGTGCTGTTTTCTGCATAATATGCTCCCTCTGTCGGCTCTTACGACACCCATGGGATGATATGGGGTGGTGACAATCCGTATTCTTAATCCGTCACCACACGGATTAGACATATGTATGCACAAAAACAAAATTATTATGTTCGATCTACAACGATTTCACAGCAGATGTACAACAAACCTTGGCAAAAAATATGGCGACAGTGGCACGAATGACATTTCTAATAAAATATCATCATGATTAACTTATTCAGTAAACTAGGGCTATCTCTTTTTTCTGACAGAGATATCCCTAAGACAAAACGAGACGACACTATGTTTGGTGGCTTTATGTCGATTTCGTATATATGTGTATAAAAAAATCATGGTGAAATGTGGGTGTAATATTACACCTCTGCCCACCCCTCCGGGGATACAGGCGTGAGTCTATAAAAATAAAAAATATTATAATATATGTGTATAATGTTATTTTTCTATATATTATGTACTATTTGCCCTCTCCATGTATATTCCTTACTCAATGGTCAAAATTCACGTGGTGCGTGGTGCGCGCGACGTCGACGGATAATCCGTCAGTACGCTCGACGTACTAACGGATCTTCGGTCAGGTGTGAAAGGTTGAACGTTTTTCAATACATTTGTATGTATTGGCGTTACGCGACGGATAAAACGCGACGGATCTTCCGTCAGATATGTTCCGCCCCTTAGTGTGATGCAGCATGATATTCTTGGTCTCCATGATGCCCTCCAGAGCATCCAGAAGCTTCTTATTGAATAGGAATGAACTAAATACTGCGTGGTGGTACTGCAGGTTGTGGATTCCTTTTACCTACAGATCGGAAAGAACAAGAAAATAAAATACAGAGATACGATTTGATAACTTTGGTTTTGTTTGGTTGGTTTTGGGTCAGGTAAAATATTTCTCTCGATTGCACAGCTTTTAAGATTTTTCTAGAATACCAGTAACAGGCTTGCTTTCGTATCGTCCTAACGATACCCCTGGTGCATCCAAGACTATCCACGTAGCGCCTGGGCCTGGGTGAGAGGACATAGCTTCCTCACGGAGCGACTGTCGCCTGGCCTCCGCAAAAGGGATTGCGATATTCCATGGCTGTGTACCTACTGACTTCCTGTGACAACTGTGAAAGTCTATTAGTCTTGCCACTAGGCCATTGCTATACCTAACAAGTAGGGACTCGTAGGGTCTAAAATGACTCCATGTATGCTTAACCTTCCTATACTCGCGCGTTGGTCTGTGAGACCGACGAAACACATTTTCGTAATTATTTTTATGCACGATAATCCTAAGACGTCGAGTTCCTTGCTAGCTGCCGGATTTGTTGCTAACTTCATTTTAGTGCACGCCACGCGTTTGTGCGAAGGGCACGTGTCGTAGCATTTGGCGCTAATCGGTCCGTGAGACCGAGACGCGAGTATAGGTGCAACTTTTTGTGTAAGTAATAATGTAATATATTTAGTGCATTTATATATTTTTACAAACTTTGAACACTTCATTTATTTATTTATTTAATTGGTTAACCTGCAAAAATGACAGTTAGGTGGAAGACTATGTGGAGGTACAAGAAGTGACATACTACACCGAGCAAGAGGACGACAATGACGAGATGTATGAGGTAGAACAACAGCGTTACAACTGCGCCAGCTGCAAAAATATTTTTGTTTGGAACATGCTGCAACCGTATGCCCTGATCGTTGCGGTGAGGGTCAATTACTATTTAGAAGTTTATTTTGTTTTTAAAAAGAAGTACGTACTTTATTTTTGTTTTCCCAGTACTTAAGTAAAAAATTGAAATTTGAAGACTGATTTGTTCTAGACTGAAAGTCAGTAAAATAATAAATAAATTAACTATTATCTATACTTTTTTGTTTCATTATATCCTAAAGATTGAAATCTTATGAATATTTATTGGGCTTCATATTAAAAAAATATATGGTAGGGGTACGAAATATCGGTCTGTGACACCGTGCGCGAGTATAGTTGTTACAAAAATTGGCGCGAGTATAGGAAGGTTAAGATCAGGCGGTATGGAGTCAATTTGAGAGGCTTCAATAAAAAAATAAACATATAAAAAAGATCACTTTTGCAATGTGGCTATTTCACAAACTAGCCCGTTTTAATGTTCAAACGTGCTGTTGAGCGACTCTGAAATTAAGAAGGCTTTGCTGAAAAATTGGTAAGCTGACCCAATATTAAGATCATTTCAGAAATCATTCTGCATTGTAGACTGCACAGATGAAGATGATAGCCACCCGATGTTGTTGTTGAATGTTTTTATTTAACCACTGATTGCGGTAGAATTGGTTACACAAAGAAAACATATGTTTATTGACCTTACATGACTTGTGCTTTTTAGGGTTACGTAGCTAAAAAACGGAACCCTCATAGATTTGCCATGTCTGTCTGTCAGTCCGTATGTCACAGCCACTTTATTCAATATTTCTAAATCTCTCTGCGACACAGTCATGAAGTAAGTAATAATTGCACTGTGCAATATTTCTTGCACAGTGCACTTATTACTTACCTACTACTAACTAATCGGTTAGAGTAAGAAGTTCATAGAAATTAGATTACCGTATATTCACTGTCATTTTTCCGATCGTTCTCATCGCTGCCCGTCCAGGAGCTCTCCATTTTCTCTTGGTTTTTCCTCGCGAACAACTTGTCGTACTCATCACTCAACTCATTTAATTCTTCTTCAGACAACACGTCCTTTATAACTATGTAACCATTTTCTTTGTAAAATCTCTTCTGGTCTGCTGTGAAGAGCGCCATTTTGGATACTGAAGATCGTAC